>JAPMOS010000370.1:0-5000 GCA_027972325.1 Paratrimastix pyriformis | reverse complement strand
GTCATCATCACCAACATGGTCATCATCACCAACATGGTCATCATCACCAACATGGTCATCATCACCAACATGGTCATCATCACCAACATGGTCATCATCACCAACATGGTCATCATCACCAACATGGTCATCATCACCAACATGGTCATCATCACCAACATGGTCTGACATGCATCCCATACCATGCGACCGGCGAACACCTCATCTGTCACCACACCGACATGCTAGTTTTCAGCTGGCGGCAATAGCTCAGCGGTAGCGCTGCATGTTGATGACGCTCAGGTCACGAGTTCAATTCCCCCTTTTTGCAATTATTTATTTTTTCACCCGTCGGGGCGCATTTGTATGGTGAAGGTACATGTCCCCGTCGGCCGCACCTGGACACTCGGCGTTTGCAGATCCAGAAACCCGTGTGGGCCGCCCTTGTAGAAGACCCCTGGGGCTACTTCGGGCCGTGACAGGTGAGCAGGGAGGGCTGCCGGAGCTTGGTCAATTTCCTTTGGACGGACGTCCTGGGAAAGGGTCGTCTTGGGATTGTCTTCGGGATCCGTCGGCCGGACCTGGACACGGCTAACCATGGCTGATGGAAACACCGATTGGTGGCCCTTGTAGAGGGCCATTGGGGCTACTTTACGAGCCCGCATGTTACTTCCAACTCCCACGGGACGCTGGTCAAAGCCCGTCCGACGGATGGGGGTATGGCGGTCGGGCCGGGAATAGTGCCGTCCGTCGGCCGGACCTGGACATGCCGCATCTTGGGCGCTTGTCAAACCGAAGCGCGGGCCTGCTAGGGGACCCCGAGGCCCACCTCAGGCCGGCCCACAACAAGCTGGCAGCGGGCGGAACGAAGGTCAAAGTGGGGGGCACGGATGGACAAGGACGGCCGGCCCTATAGTGACCGGGCACCGTCGGCCGCCCCTTGACCAACCAGCATCCACCATCCGGGGAAACCGCGTGAATTCCAGTTCCACACCATGTGGGGCTACTCCAAACACCCGCTGGATTGAGATGCCAAATGAAATTTTGAAGATTTATGTCAGGTGGGAGTGGACCCAGGCCGGCCGGGGTGGGTCGAGACCGGTCACCGTCGGCCGCCCGTTGACCAAGGACCCGGGATGCGATCGGGAAACGGCGTGAATTGCAGATCCACCACATCTGGGGCTACTCCGAACAGCCGCACAAGGTCGGCCAAAAACAATTTTTTCATGCATAACCTTAATTTTATTTCATATGGTGCCGCCGGGAATTGAATGGGCGACCAAGAAATTTTGACAAGAAGGGGGTCTAGCCGCACGGGGGAACATCCGACAGTGGCGGAAACTGGCTCGTTTGGATCAGGGCACCATACCGGTCAACTTCGGTCGAAAATGTTGACGTCGAGTTTTCAAAAATTTGTTACGAAACGAGCTAGTTTGGACCAAATTCGGGGTAAATCGGGGTAGTTTGGGCTAAGTTGGGGTACAACGTGTCGTCGGTCGACCATCACCCAACCGGGCTTGATCCGATCGGCAAACCGCGTGATTTCCAGTTGGCCCACACCCGGGGCAACCTCAAACCAACGCGCAATCGGGTCCCCGAGTGAGTGGTGCATGGGTGGGGTCAGTCGCCAGGGTACCCTTCCCTATAGGGATGGGGTCGTTCGTCGGTCGACCATCACCCAACCGGGCTTGATCCGATCGGCAAACCGCGTGATTTCCAGTTGGCCCACACCCGGGGCAACCTCAAACCAACGCGCAATCGGGTCCCCGAGTGAGTGGTGCATGGGTGGGGTCAGTCGCCAGGGTACCCTTCCCTATAGGGATGGGGTCGTTCGTCGGTCGACCATCACCCAACCGGGCTTGATCCGATCGGCAAACCGCGTGATTTCCAGTTGGCCCACACCCGGGGCAACCTCAAACCAACGCGCAATCGGGTCCCCGAGTGAGTGGTGCATGGGTGGGGTCAGTCGCCAGGGTACCCTTCCCTATAGGGATGGGGTCGTTCGTCGGTCGACCATCACCCAACCGGGCTTGATCCGATCGGCAAACCGCGTGATTTCCAGTTGGCCCACACCCGGGGCAACCTCAAACCAACGCGCAATCGGGTCCCCGAGTGAGTGGTGCATGGGTGGGGTCAGTCGCCAGGGTACCCTTCCCTATAGGGATGGGGTCGTTCGTCGGTCGACCATCACCCAACCGGGCTTGATCCGATCGGCAAACCGCGTGATTTCCAGTTGGCCCACACCCGGGGCAACCTCAAACCAACGCGCAATCGGGTCCCCGAGTGAGTGGTGCATGGGTGGGGTCAGTCGCCAGGGTACCCTTCCCTATAGGGATGGGGTCGTTCGTCGGTCGACCATCACCCAACCGGGCTTGATCCGATCGGCAAACCGCGTGATTTCCAGTTGGCCCACACCCGGGGCAACCTCAAACCAACGCGCAATCGGGTCCCCGAGTGAGTGGTGCATGGGTGGGGTCAGTCGCCAGGGTACCCTTCCCTATAGGGATGGGGTCGTTCGTCGGTCGACCCATTGTCGGGTGGTCATATTTTGGATTCCGGCGCCCCCAAACTATCCTGAAAATTCGATTATGGTGTCTTGCGAAAGCCTGCCCATTTGTACGCGTTTCCCACGACGGAATCGCGCGGTCGGGGGGGGTCTCCATTTGGGTCGACCATCGATCGACCTATCCCCTACCCCTTCCCCATGCCGGAACCTGACAAAACACCTTCATCACGTGCGGATATTCGGAACCCCGTATTTTTCCCGGATTCGTGGAGGTTTGGAGCACCTCCGAATGGATTTTCAGACCTTTTGCATCGAGGGGTCAATCAAAACAAATTTTCCAATTCGACCGGTCCCCGATGGCCTTGCCCCATCTTGACCGCATCAGTGCACATCAACCCCCCCATTTGGGAGCCTCCAAAGTCGATTGGAAAATTCAGATCATGTGTGGAGCTCATCAAATCACCGAAAAATCCGGGCGCAATCACCGGGACCGCGCGGTCGGGGGGGGTACAAGCCCTCAGACCCCTTTGGGCAGGCCTGCCCCGGCCGGATCGATGATTTTCACCATCATGCCACTTCGGGCGATCCGCGCAAGCCCCGGAATCGGAATCTCCGCATAAAATAGGGCTAGGAACAACCCTCAAACCAGGTCCGATGGGGGGTTTCACACCGATGACCGGTGGTCGACCCTTTGTGGGGGTCCTTTTGGGGGTCCCTCCAGGGAGGCACTTTTCGCATTTTCTCATCCACCCGTCGGTGCACCACCCGAAATGACTCAAAATTCGTGTTCTCCGCCGGGTTTTACCCCCACCCGCCATAGAAAACCACCCCCGCAGACAAGGGCATGACCAGTCAACCTCGACATTTACCCTCGGGGGTACCCCCCCGCGGACCACCCCGAACCATCCCTACCGCATCAACCACCCATACAGCGACCCCGGCTGACTGCAAATTCGAATTCTCCGGGTAATTTTACGGGGGTTCCTCTGGGAACCGACCGTCTCACTCCCAGTTAAGGGGGACACCCGGTGGCCGGCACCCCAAAATGACCCCTTCCGGGCCTCCCCGGCCCCTGGACCGTTAACAAGCAGGACAACCCCGCATGATCCGACGGTCGTGTCGCCATTTGTTTGAATGCCCATCATGGGGAGACTCTAGCCCCCCCCGGGAGGGGGCGCTCACGCACGTGGCTGGGTGCCGGTACACCGTTCGGGCCGGCACAGCGGAACAATACAAAATTTAGGCGTCCGGAGTAATGTCAAAGTGAAAATTTTCTCGTGATCCCATCAACCAACCAACAACATGGGTCCATCAATGCACTCAAAAAGAGGTTTTGCGTTGTTAGATGGTCACCCATACCCTTGGAAAAAGTTCGGGTGGCATGCAATCGCATGTCCGACTCCGACCACACCATGCCAAATTTCGATACAGACCTTCGAATTATGCTTAGTTAAGTGGGTTAAGCTATTCAGATGGGTCTCCCAAAAGTTGGTCACCATCGATATCATCGGGTCCCGGGTGGTCGAACGGAATGGTCAAAATCAATGATCTTATTTTAGGATTGATTTTTGATGTACATAAAAAAATTAAGGGGGGTCAAAAATTTCAATGGCAATGGTAAATTTAGTAAATTTCGCTAAATTTAGCTAAATTTATTTTGTTAAGAAACGCTAAATTTAGCGAAATTTGCTAAATTTTGTATGGATTTACAGAATTTGCATTCAAAATTTATTTGCCATACAAAATTTAACGCGTTTTGCGAAAAAACTAAGTCATAAATTTGCTAAATTTTGTATGGCGGCTAAATTTTGAATGCAAATTCTGTCGGTTGGTAAATTTAGGCCATGTCAGACCACCCTGAAGGTATATATGAAGAGGAGAAAAAAAAAAAAAAAAAAAAAAGTTGTTGCGGAGTGGGCAGATGAGAAGTTGGTGAAAACTGATTTTTCTGATGCGCCTTCAGTTTAGTACTGGGTATCGGAACCACCCTATTGCTGCGCGCAGCCGCTTGAAGTTCCCTGATTAAGGGGATGGTAGGCTACCGGGGCTCACCTCTGGATTGTAGTGCTTTGCACCGTCGCGTATCGACATTAGGACGCCGGTATTTGGGATCGACTGTCGGATCGTTTACGGTACAGACCCGAGGCTACGCGCTGAAGGATGTGCTTTGTTTACGGACCTCTACATCGGTACTTTTTACCAATGGACCTGCAGTGAGCCGGGCTTGCCTGGAACACGAAGTCTTTTGGCTGTTGCATTGATAGGCTATCGGCTGGCGAAGATTTGAACCATCATCAAATCGTATGAAAGCTTTCCTTAGGTCTGGGGTCTTGCGGTAAGCAGACCCACCATGGAATTCGATCATACACTCTGAATATTGCCCTGGTGGATGTTTCAACGTTTTGTTGGGGCTTTGCTGCAAAATCCGAGCAAGGTTTTCAACCTGACGGGGAATCCTGCTGAGGTGATACAAGGAAGATTTGAAGAGGGTAAAACACGATCGGGAGGACTCTAC
>JAPMOS010000369.1:0-23068 GCA_027972325.1 Paratrimastix pyriformis | reverse complement strand
AATATCTTATCATTCCTTCAGTGTCCACAAAACCTCCGACACTTTGTTTGTAGTTTGCCTCGATCTTTCCATGGTTCATAATAGAATAGTTCTTCATGAAACCTTTCAGCTTTTTGCATTCTACCACTTCATATTGTGCTATTTTTCCAAACTCATCTTCGACGTTTTCTGCTCCTTTTGTTGATAAGGCATCTACATCAATAACTTCTTCTTGTGCAATCTTCACTTCTTTCTTTTCTTTCTTTTCCTTCTTTTCCTGTTTTGTGACGTTGCCTGACGTTTATTTATGTATTCTTCGAACAACTTCTTCGCCTCTTCATCTGAGAGTCCATCAAATGCAACAAATGGATTTGCGGTTTTAGTTGTCATGTCTATAGTAGTGTGAGATAAAATTTTTTTCATAATATTTTATTAATCTATAAATTTAAGGTTTCTCTAAGTCACTTTTAATTTTATAACTTCATTATACTAATGGAAAAGACCATTCAAAATGCTTATAGCAATCCTAAAACGGGCTTTGTTTCTGCTCCTAAATTGTATCGAAAACTCAAACAAGATGACAAGAAAATCACCTTAGATGCTGTCCAAAACGTGCTAAATAAGACACCTGATTATCAAATCATGAAAGAAGATAGAAAACCCAAAAAGTTCAACACGATTGTGGCTCATACTGCTCTCGCATGTGTTCAGATGGATATCATCATCTATGATCGTTTTAAGACGAGAACTGGATTCGAGAACATCCTCTGTGTTATTGATGTGTACTCTCGTTATGCTGCCTGTCGTCCACTTAAAACAAGAAAGCCCACTGAGGTTCTCAAAGCAATTAAAAGTATCTTCCATGATGACTTAAAAGGTACTCCTGAAAACATCAACTGTGACAATGAATTCCAAGCTAAACAATATGTCAAATGGATGACTGATAATCATGTTGTGGCTCATTTCAGTGACCCTGAAGAAATCAATAAGAATAGTCTTGTTGAACGATTCAATCGTACAATTGCTCTCAAACTACAACGTTGGCGTCTCTCTTCTGGTGACTCCGATTGGACTAAAGTTCTTCTGATTTGGTATCTTCTTACAACAATGATTACCACAGAACCATTAAAGCAACACCTTATAATGTGTTCAACAACCATGATACAAACAAACAATCAGTCACTCAAATAGAACGTATTTATAATATTGGTGACCATGTTCGTGCTGTTCGAAAGCTCAAAGCATTCGCTAAAGGTGATGAAGTAAAGTATTCTCTCGCTGTCTATATCATTGACTCATTCGATGGTAAAAAGTATGTTCTCAAGAACCTGAAGTCTGGAGAACTGTTGAAAAAACACTACAAACAATATGAGTTGAAGAAGGTTGGTGAAATCATCGAGAAGGAGAGCACTGAAAAAGCTGTCAAGAAGATTGATGACACAAAGAAGAAAAGACTCGTCAAACGAAGACTGACTCGAGAAGGTATTGACACAGAGAATATAATGCATGATATGAAGCTCCGTTAATGGAAATATTCATTTTCATACACTATTGTTGTGGAATCGTCACTCTCATCTCCTTTCTTCTTAGTTATTGTAACAGTGAAATATTCATCACCATGAAGCTTAATCAACTCCTGTAGGAGTTCAAATAGCGCCCTATCAATCTTAACTGGATGCTTATCACAATTCATTCTCTATATACTAACTATAGATAATTATTTTTTCTTCAAATACCTTTACATGTTAATCAACTGCTATCATTCGTTCACTATTTCATTGAGTTAGCCCCAGTTGCTCATTGAATTATCATCTTAAAACACTCAGAGCTCAAATGATGAAACGCTGTTTTTTATCTCTTTGAAATAGAAGGTAAATCTGATTGATTTCTCTTTCAATTCATGTCAAAGCTGAGTAAATTTTCGCTTTAAAGGGCTCGGTGCTGAAATCAAATTTCATATTGTTTTATCATTTTGTCATACTTTTCCATTTTCTTAGAATCAATTATTTGAGCTGATTCAATCAAAAAGAATGCATCATTTACTTAAGATTGATGCATTATTTAATGATCACTTTTGAAAAGCACTTTTGTCACAATTTTATTTTGAATGAAGAGATAAGCTGTTTCTGATTGAATTCTCTTTCGTTTGATGCTTAAGATGATTGAATTGTTTGATTTGACAAAAATGGCAAAATAATTTCTGGGACAAAAAATGGAAAAAAAATTGAAAATGCATGGAGAATTCGCTTTTTGCCTCTAATTTCGTTTGTAGCTCGAATGAATTGATGCTTAAATCATTCAAAGCTGATTAAAATAAAATGCTCGTTTTACTTAAAAAACATTGAGAAAAAAGATTTTGCTCTGAAGAATTCGATTTTTGCCTCAAATAACGTTTGTAGCTCGAGAAAATTAATGCTTAAATCATTCAAAGCTGATAAAATAAAATGCTCCTTTTCAATAAAAAATAATGAGAAAAAAAGATTTTGTTCTGAAGAAATCGATTTTTGCCTCAAATAACAACGCAAGCGTAAAAAATTGTGTGTGAAAATCGATTGTCTCAGAACTCTCCTTTTATAACTACTAGTTCATTCCACTGCAACTGGTGAATTGGCTGTATCTAAAATCATATCGACTGATATCGTTGATGGAGCTGTGACTGATGCAAAAATAGCCTCTTTATCTATTCCTAATGCGCCTTCAACAATTGTGCAACGTGATGCTAATAGCAAAATATACTGTGCTACTGTGGTAGCTGATAAAGTGGCTCCTACTGGTGCAACATTGAGTGTTCCTGCTGCTATCTCATGCAATTCTATCACTTCTGGTGCTGTTCTATGCACTGGAACTCTAAAGACTACAATAACAGATGCTCCAATCCTCGGAACTGACTCATCTGGATATGTTGTAACTGGTGCTTTTCCACTCGCTGTAACGGCTAATTCAATAACAACTACTGGTGGCAACTTAATCATAAACAATCCAATAGCTGTTGACAACATAATTCCTCTTAATACTTCTCTCAAAATAGGTAACTTCACAGTAAATTCCACTGACACCACATTCGAAAATGCTGATAACACTACCTTCACTATTAAGTCAAAAGGCAACATAAAATACAATAGTGATTACAATGCTAATGACACTTCTCCAAATCATACATTCACTATTGGCGCAACTGACATGCTTTCTATATATTCCAATAAAGTTAAGACTGCATTTCCATTTGAATGTCCATTTATTGGCTCAAACACTGGCTCTCTCAAAATATCAATGTATCCTTATGGTAACACAAACTGGGGCATTTATCAAGCAAGCTCTGGTGCAAATGCTGACTTCTCTGGTACTGGTTCTGCATGCGCCGGCTTTGATATGAACAATGCAATTCGATTCCGTGTCTATGACAGTTCTTCAACTGGAATAATCTTCGAAAACTCAAACAATGTATGCAACTTCTCTGCAAATGCTAACACTGGTACTTTCTGGACTCGTGGACTGCTGACGGCTGGTGGAAATTTGGCAAGCCCTAAAATCAGTTCACCTGCTTCTTCCGCAAATCTCGGGCTTAGAATTGGTTTCAATGGAACTGTTGATAACGCCTGGGGCGCTTACATGTCTGCAACCACTTCATTTGACAATTCAACTGCATGCGTTGGAAATGATTTCTCTGGTCAAGCACTTCGACTTCGTGCATATAACAATGCTAACTGCGGTATGATATTCGAAAATAGTGACAATGTCATGAACCTCTCATGCAATGCAAACAGTGGTAATCTTTGGCTACGTGGCATGGCAACACTGAATGGTGGCTTAAAACTACCTAACAACACCTCCGGATATCTATATAGTGATGCAAATGGTAATATCACCGCAACTACTGTAACTTCCACTTCTGCTCAGTCTCTCGCTGCTAATAGTGGCTCTTCCACTAATATCTCATCGAATAATAATCTTATTAACATTTCTGGTGATACTACAAGTTCATACTTTAATGCAAATAACGCTAACTTTGGAGTTGTTTTAATGTTGGAGGGCTAATGTGATTAACTTTGGTAAGACTCGTGTGACTTCACCTGTCATATTAGCTACTGCTCAATCAACTGGTGATTCTCTGCAAATGTACATCGATACTACTGGAAAATACATGTTCCTACATCCTCAATTCGATACAAGGAGAACGTAATGGATATGGCTGATACGTCATATTTATATAAGTTACGTCCCGTCAATTTCAATTACAAGGCTGATGAGAAAAGGTCAAATGCTATGGTCTAATAGCTGAAGAATGTGTTGATGTATGTCCTGATTTAGTATATTACAAGGATGGCGCTGTTGAAGGTATTCGACAAGATCGTTTGCCTTTCATGATGCTCAATGAGATGAAAAACTAAAGGCACATTGTGATTCACTCACTGATGAAAACATGTCATTAAAAGCTCAAATAGAAACACTTAAAACTGCTGTAGCGGAAATCAGACAGATGATTTCTGTTACGTTCGAAACTACTCAACCTTCTTCAATTGATAATGGTAAAATGGCATTCTATCTCGCTGATGACTCAACACTGAAGGCTACATGGAAGATAAACAATGTACGACAAGCTACCAATATTTAAGCAAAAAGAGACTTTGAATTGTCTGCTTTCTTCTTCCCTTCTTTCACTATAAGTAGCTGTTTGCATGAGGCTGAGATTCCATAATGCTGCTTATCATCAACCCATACTTTAAGTTGGACTATCATTTTAACTGTGCTCCCTGGATTGACGGCTTTCCGTAAATCCTCGTTTGTTGTATTGTTGTGTCCTGTTTTACCTCACCATCTTCACCTTTTCGGAAGACACTCGGATACAGTGTATCTGCATATCCAACTGCTACTTTATAGTAGCTCGGAAACTTGTCATTATCACTCGTCTTGGCAAATGATTTGTATTGAAATTCATCTGGTTTGCCTTCTTCGAAAGTACCATTCACAATGCTTTCCACATTGTTTTGACAGTACTTCTCGAGCTTGTCTATCATCTTCTTAAAGTCATCGCCTACATTCTCAACTGGTAACCTGATGGTTTTAGTGTTCTCGTAAAAGTTCACTCCATAAGGCCCTAAGTCGATTTGTGGCGTCTGAACTAATAGGTTACTACCATTATGTTCAATGTGACACATCTTCATTGCCTTCTCTTGCTTCCTGGACGATTCAGATAAGGCTTCAATTGACAGCTTCTTAACTGTGAAATCGTTCGGAATGATCACAACTGGCATATCAGACTCAACAGATTGCTTGCTTGACATTAGTGGTTATTATATACTAACTATAGGTAATAATTTTTCTTAAAATACCTTTACTGATTCAGTGATTATAATGAGTGCGCATTCTGATGAGATATTCCTCATTATATCATCAGTTGCTCATTGAATTATCATCTTAAAACACTCAGAGCTCAAATGATGAAACGCTGTTTTTTATCTCTTTGAAATAGAAGGTAAATCTGATTGATTTCTCTTTCAATTCATGTCAAAGCTGAGTAAATTTTCGCTTTAAAGGGCTCGGTGCTGAAATCAAATTTCATATTGTTTTATCATTTTGTCATACTTTTCCATTTTCTTAGAATCAATTATTTGAGCTGATTCAATCAAAAGAATGCATCATTTACTTAAGATTGATGCATTATTTAATGATCACTTTTGAAAAGCACTTTTGTCACAATTTTATTTTGAATGAAGAGATAAGCTGTTTCTGATTGAATTCTCTTTCGTTTGATGCTTAAGATGATTGAATTGTTTGATTTGACAAAAATGGCAAAATAATTTCTGGGACAAAAAATGGAAAAAAAATTGAAAATGCATGGAGAATTCGCTTTTTTGCCTCTAATTTCGTTTGTAGCTCGAATGAATTGATGCTTAAATCATTCAAAGCTGATTAAAATAAAATGCTCGTTTTACTTAAAAAACATTGAGAAAAAAGATTTTGCTCTGAAGAATTCGATTTTTGCCTCAAATAACGTTTGTAGCTCGAGAAAATTAATGCTTAAATCATTCAAAGCTGATAAAATAAAATGCTCCTTTTCAATAAAAAATAATGAGAAAAAAAGATTTTGTTCTGAAGAAATCGATTTTTGCCTCAAATAACAACGCAAGCGTAAAAAATTGTGTGTGAAAATCGATTGTCTCAGAACTCTCCTTTTATAACTACTTTAGGGATGCCAATCCCGGCTGTTTTGTGACTGGGAAACAAGTTCATGGCAAGGTCTGTCAGGTGGGGGTTGGGAATGATCATCTCTTGGTAGGTGCAAGACCCTGTGATGAAGGTGTTCCGTGTGCTATGTGTGGTGAGGGGCCCGCCAGTGTGGCCATCGGTTGTGGCGGGTCGCCGGCCGATTTTTGCCGGGGAGCGGTCGGAGCAGTTCGAGAATGTGCCTGGCAAGACGGTCATCGTGCTGAGGCCGGCCGGTTGCAGATCGGTGGCCGCCGTGATGCGGTGGTTTGCGACGAGCGGTCTCACCGCCCCGGACCAAATCAAACTGAAGGATCGCGATTTGGATTCGGGGCGGTGGGACGGGGGCTTCGTTCTCCGCATCCCGACCGACGAGGTCCCCAGGGCCCGGGCTATGGCGCGGAGGGGGCAAGAAGTGGGGGCTGTTGTTGTTGCGGATACGGGCGGGCTGTGGAGTGAAGTAGCTGGGCGGGTTGTGGACGGGCGCGTGGGGTGGGCAGCTGCTGTGATCATCGGCCCCCCCATATTTCTCCCTGTCCTTCTGTGTTGGTACTGTCTGAAAACGAGTGGAAGGGAGCTGGTGAAGGGTGCAAAAAGGGGACTGGGTGGAGAATAATGGAAGGAGTGGGCGCAATTGGAGAGGTTGATCGTGTAATTGCGAGTATTGTTTGGTGGCACGATGCATTGAATACCGAAAACGAGGAAAGGCGGGGAAATGGAAAAGGGAAGGGTTGGAATGAGGAGGGACAACTGGAGGGGTGGAATGGTGGAAAGTGAGGTGGTAAAATTGGTGGGTGGATATCACAGACAGGGAAGGGGGGAATGGAATAAAGGGGGAATGGATCAAAGGACGGAATGGGAAGACCTCTGGAAGGAGCGATGGGGCCGGTGGCGGACGGGAGAGATGGGATCAGGAGGGTTGGCGGGGTTGGGATGGCTGTTTCTCCCGCGCTTTCTGGTGGGCTGAGCGCCCCTACTTTCCAACGGTGGTTGGATGGTGTGCCGGCTTGGTGTGGTGGCTGCATTGGGTGGCGGCTGCCCTCAGGTTGGTGTGGTATGTCTAGCCGATGTCTCGTTGGTCTGTGGATGGAGGAAGATGGATGGAGAGTTTTTAATCATGCTTTGATCATAGTCTCCCGGCTGGACAGAGTGCTTTGCCTCGGAGGTGGGCCCTGTCTGGTGTCGGAAATAACTACCGGTTTGTTGGTTGTTGGGACGTCTGGCAGCGGCTCATCCTTAGAATTTCAGATATCTGGCCCCCTGAGATGCCTGTCTGACCGTCTGGTCAGATGGAAGATCCTTCTCTGGGATGTAGCTGATGCGGCACGTTCTTTGGGAGAGAGTCTGTCTTTCCGGTATTCTCGACACTCGAGCGATGACACTCTCACTCCCACCCGAGAAGGCACAGAAGGTGAGAGAGATGGCGCACAACACCCAACAGTGCACCACCATCAAAGCCAAATCATTGGCAGCGGTGATCGGGTTCATGTCGTCATGCAGGGAGACGATTCGCCCGGCCTGCTTGTACCTGCGCAACCTGAACATCGACCTGTCCACGGCGATCAAGGCGCAGGGGGGATGGCACGCACTGGTGACCCTTTCGGAGGAGTCACACAGGGACTTGGAGTGGTGGGAACATGCACAGTACCCGGTCCTGGTTTGACCGTTGACCCCTTGACCGGCCCTAGCGTCACCACCAGTCCTAACGAGATCATC
The DNA here is from genome assembly GCA_027972325.1 of Paratrimastix pyriformis. Taxonomy (NCBI): domain Eukaryota; phylum Preaxostyla; family Paratrimastigidae; genus Paratrimastix; species Paratrimastix pyriformis. The sequence continues at coordinate 15,169 of JAPMOS010000369.1, read as the reverse complement.
GATCTCAGAAAATGAGTAAACTGTAATAAATGACTTACACAGACCTTCAGACATCATCCAAAGTTGCCCATTCATTCGGAGGTTTTGTGCAGATGCAGGCATTGGGACCATTCCGGTTTGACCGGCCACAATCCCAGACTGGCGGGCCCTGTAGTAGACAATAGCAAAATAATAGGCCGGGGCCACATAGTCGACCGGAGCTCCCATCTGCTCAGTCCAGTATTGGAATTGGATGACTGAAAAGAATGGTACACACAGACCAACCCCACTCCAGGAAAGCTCAAAATAATAACCAGGCTGCCCAGCAATGCCGGCCTTAACAAAATCAGCGGCCACATTCCTAAAAGTTTCTGAAAATGACAAAAAAGGACAAACCCCAGGAACTCCAGCATTTGAACTGCTTCCACTTGGGTTTTGTCCTAGCTGATCTCGAACCCGAGTGAGAGGAGATGACGAAGGAGTGCCAGTGTATGCAGCTTGGTCTCCTGTGGGGACCTGCCCAACACCAGGAGGTCGTCGATGTAGTGGACTACCAAGATGCCGTGTCTTCGGGCTTCCTTGATTGCCACTCTCATGGTCTTCGTAAAGATTCTGGGAGCCACATTCAGGCCGAATGGGAGGGCTTGGAAGCGATATTCCGTGCCCTCCCATTCGACTCCCAGGTATTTCCAGTGAGGTGGAAAGATCGGGATGTGAAAGTATGCATGCTTGAGGTCGATCTTGGTGGCCCACATCATGGGCTCCACCACGGCCCTCACCGTCTTCCACCCCTCCATTTTGAAGGAGGGGCAGAAGATGAAGTGATTCAAGGCGGTGAGGTCCAGGATCAACCTCCATTTCCCGCCGGGCTTGGGCCGCCCAAAAATGGGAGATCTCATCCCTTTGTCCGATCCCCCCTGGATCGTTTTCAGTGCCGATATCCCAAGGTACTCCTGGACCACCGCCTCCAAGCCCAGTTTCTCCTCCCCACCAAGTGGTAGGGTCCCGGGACCACGTCCCCGGGTTGGGTGGGGTCCCTTGAACGGGATGTGAAACCCTTCCGATACCACCTGTGCCACTTCCCGAGGTGGTCTGAGGGCCAACCACTCCTCCCGGTGCCGAGCCAGCCTGCCTGCCAGTGGTCCCCGAGGTGGGTGCTGTGCCAGCAGCCGCAGTTTGGCCTGCTCCCGGTCCCATTGAGGGTCCAGTCCGAGAAGGAAGGGTCCCTCCCCCCAGGGGTTAGGACTGTCCCTCCCCGAGCTGAGCCCCTTGGGCCGTGTTATGGGGTGAGGCAGAGTTTCCCCTGAGGGGTGGGGGTGAGTGGGTTCCCGAGTTGGGTGCCTGCCCTCCCGGGACTTGGCACCTCCTCCGGTCCCGTGACGGGGTTGTGGGGGGAGAGCGGGGACAAGACGGGGCGTAGAGGTGAGGGAGTGCATGACGGGTGGTGTGGGTGTGCTGGACAGACTGCTGCCGCCCTCCCTTGCTCTGGTCCCACTCCCGGGCCAGGTAGGTCTTGCCCTGCCATTTGATCTGGCCGTTTTGGGGTTACTTTTATCGGCGCCACCCCCAGGGGCGCCTGGTCCCCCCACCCCCGCACCCGTACCGGAGGGGTGGTGGGGACGCGAGTCGCTGCCTCCGCCACTGAGGTGCATGAGCTTCACCGCCAACGCTAGCGGAACGTGTGAGTGGGTGTTTCCGGGACCCTGCCTCGCAGACCTCCCCGCGTGTCCCCGCATTGGGGAGTGTGACCGCCTCTGACTGTGTATCGGTCCGTCTCGGGTTCACAAACCCCTCGCCCAAGGTCGGCGGATCCTTCTCGCCGGTCTCTGTGTAGCCCCCCACGTTCGGGACCTCCTTGGGTGACGCTCGCCCCGCTGAGGTGACGACGCTAACCTGGGGTGTGAGTTGCTGTTCCGAGTCCCCAACCTCGCAGACCTCCATGAGGGTTTCAGGTTTGCCCGACGAGATCGCCTCCGCATGTCCTTCCGTCAGCACCGTGTGCTGCCCCTCTTCGGGGGTCTCTCCGGTGAGTGCCTGCCTCACCTGGGGTGATGTCCTCGCGCGGAGGGTTCCGGTGGGTAGTGTTCCCATGCCGCGAGTCTCTCTGGGTGATGTTCCCTCCATCGACCCGTCAGAGCCTGGACTGGACCCCCAGGCCTGCCCCGACTGGCCCACGGGTTTTGTTGCCTTGTCCTGCTCTGAGTGTGAGAGTGATTGTGCGGTAGGGCTCATGCAGACTGCCTCTCCGAGTGCTGGCGACGACGCCTGCGAGGGTGTGATCACCGGAGCTGATACGTCCGGTGCCGGTGGAACTGGTGCAGAAGTTGTTTCCAGTTTAGCCACGGTTGTGCCGAGTGGAACACCACAAGGACTGGCTTCCCGGACCAAAGACTGATGAGTATCGAGTATTTCAGCATTGTGCGGTGCGAGTTGGTGAGCAGCAGACCCTTCACCTTTTTCTTCTTGTTGATTGTAACGTGTCTCTTGGCAAGACAACGCCACGGAGCGAGGAAAAGGAGGGGCTGCACCCGAATTGAATGCCAATGAGCCTTCTGTGACCCCAGTTGGTTGTGGGCTCTGTGATGATAAGGCCAACGAGGTTGGTCGAAAAGCGTGCGCCAACGGAGGACCCGAGGGCAGACAAAATTCTGGGGACAGAAAGTGGGTTTTCTTGCGCCGTCTTGACTTTGGAATAACCCAGAGGTAGTCCGTGCTGTTTGACTTGGTGTTTTTGGGAGTGCCCGTGTCCACACCCAGTGTGGCAGAGGAGGCCATGGGCAGACCCGGGTTTAGTGGCTTTTTCCTGGCCTCGGTGGCCATCGTGGCTTTGTTCTTCAAAGCCTCCAGCTCGCTGGCCTCGATGATGCAGGCCTCGGGCATCTTCGTCCCGTCCTTGGTGGGATAGCCGAGTAATCTCTTCCCCAAACAAACCCAAACCAAGAAAGAGTGAACACTTGCACAGCAAGCACGCAAAACGGCACTGACATCCAAAAATTGTATCAAAAGAATTTGACATGTCATGTCAGTGCCGGCAGTCGACTCGTCCTTTAAGCATAAGCCCATTCGGACGACGACACGCCAGCCACCGACGCAGAGTAAGGTGGGAAGGGAGTCAGTACCGCGCAACGCAGTAAACAATCCAGCTGGGAGTCACAGCTCCCGAAGGTTTCAAAGAAAACGAAGAAGAGAGATTCATGATCAACCATGCGAACCCCAAACATCTCCTCAAGCGGGTCGCGACCCGCCCCGGGGGGTGCACGTCTAGTCAGGGAAAGAGGAGGCTGGAGAAAACCCCGACGCACCGCTGTAACCGGTCAGCAAAAACAGGTGGGAGAGAAGCCACAAATAAAAGGAGGGCGAAACCTTCAAGGCCCCGAAGGTACCGAGTCTTCCCGTACTCGGCACCCTCCATAGGGAATCCTTCCCTCAACGGGTCGGACCCCGCAAATAAAACAACGAAGAAGATCGGACAAAACAGCGAGAGGACTCGTTGTCCGGCATGGCGCGGGCCAAAGGCACGCGTCGAGAAAAACGCAGAGCACGACGGAGCCGCGACAGGCACCTTGCCTCGCAGATCCCAGGAGGGTTCTCGCCCCCGTGCTCGCGGCTTCTTCGTCACCAGTCGCCGACCGGCGCCGGTGAAGCGGTGGAGGCAACCTTGCCGTGCAGGCGTCGAGTTCTGTATAGAGAACCCAAGCCCCCACCAAAACGCAAACCCCGAAGGAGAGAGAGCACGAAAGGTGACGTATCGATCGCCACTTCAGGGTGCTCAACAAATATCCCTCCCGTGAGAGGGAGGTGTGTGGTGGGGTGAGCGGGGTGGTTCACGGGCACAACGGCCACGATGAAATATCACTCGTCAAAACAGAACAGACGACGATGAATGACAAACCCCGACCCCCCCATTCTGGATGTGGAGGATGCATGGTGCCCACCACGGTAAAGCCACACAGCTGTGCCACAACAAAACGGGGGTGAAAGACAACACCCCGCACCAGTCCCTCGAGCTGTTGCCCATTCAGAACAGACAAGGAGGAAGACAACACCCCCACACCGCCATGAAGGTGCATGATGGGTGTCCCAAGAGTACAACGAGCCGGATGACCCAAAAGCTGTTGTTCAAGCAAAGTAGCTGGGGGTGAATGACCACACCTCACCCCACCATGAATGCCCAATCACATCAGACGAGGGTGAATGAGGGTGAATGAAGGGTGCAAGGGCAAGAGGCCCCGACGAGACCCCAGACACTGTTGTCAAAGGGCACCAAACAAGGTTGAACAACAGCCACACTCGCCTTCCCCACGAGGCCGCCCTCCTGACTTGTCAATCAGATTGTGTGGGTGAACAGGCAGCAGTACAGCCAAGGGAGCACGTACGAAGATAGCGCTGCGAAGATAAAATGCCCACCATCAATCACGACCATGGGTACACGTTGAGTCGAAGCTTCGCGGGGAAAGCAGCAACAAACAAACCCAGTGCCACTCATCAGGCAGGGAGGTGGGTGGGAGACTTGTCTTGGTTTGGGTTTGTTTGGGGAAGAGATTCCTCGGCTATCCCACCATTCTCCTTCACGAGTTCGGAGAACGAGGGACAGCCTTCGTGGGATAGCCCCAAACAAACCCAAACCAAGAAAGAGTGAACACCATACCAAAGGCATAGCTTTCCCCCCCTTCTGCACTCTACGTGACCCGGCTAACAGGATGCTCCGCCCAACACTCTTGGCCGATGAGCCGGCTGACTACGGATACCCATCCTGATGTTGGGAGTGCGCGTGCCGGAGGGACAGCACACCAGAAGGAGCATCAAACAGGTGAGACGTCCACACTCCACAGTGTCCCCCCCCCGCGTGTGTCCGCGGTCGCCCTCCAAAGGTGCGGAGTGCTGTCACTGCTTCCGACACACAAGAAGGCATCAGTCGATGCGTGAGCAGGCATGCAACATCGAGCATCACACTGCCCCCAGCAAAGCCCCACTCTGATGGTGCTGGTGTGGTGATTCTGGCCTGAATGCGCTGGTGTGGGTGTGATGCTGCTGCTGGTGTGAGAATGAACACCAGGAGGCATATGGGCACACAGGCCCGCCCCCAGACGCACCGCCACGCAGCTGACCTGGTGTGCCAGGACGCATTCAAGGGCATGATGAGCACACAGGCCCGCCCCGAAAATCACCCCTCTGGTGGTGCTGGGTGATGGTGTTGGTGTTGCTGCTGCTGGTGTAAGAATGTACACCAGAGGGCATGTGGGCACACTCAGGCCCGCCCTGAGACGCCTCAAGCAGTCAAGCAGCTGTCCTGGTGACGTCAGGACGCATTCAAGGGCATGATGAGCACACAGGCCCGCCCTGAAAAGTCACCACACTGGTTGTGCTGATGATACTGTTGGTGTGAGAGTGTACACCGGGGGACATGTGGGGCACACTCCGGCCCGCCCCCAGACGCATCAAACAGATGTCCCGGTGTGCCAGGACCCATTCAAGGCATGATGAGCACACAGGCCCGCCCTGAGCAACGCCACACTGATGGTGCGTGGTGGTGGTGGTGCTGTCATGATGCTGCCGGTGTGAGAGTGCATCCAAGGGGCATGTTGGGCGCCCTCAGGCCCGCCCCCAGACGATGGTGTGCCAGGACCTGATGAGCACACAGGGCCGCTCCGGAACAACACCAACTCTTGTGCCGCGAAGCAGTGCACAACAGAGGCCGCTCTCAAGGACCCCACAGGGTAACAGTGTCGCACTGGCTGATGAGTGTAAAGACCCACCGCGTGGCACCGCCCTTCACTGTGGCCGCGGAGGCATGTGTGGTGGGTAAACACACCCCTGTCGATATATACCCCGTTGGGGGTGTAAGCTATCCTGCCTCGGTGCTCGGAGTCCACAAACACACCGGGGCAGAAGGGCGCCCGAGCATAGACTCATAAGAGAACATCGGGGAGCAGTGCGGGTGATGAACAGACAGACACCCCATGAACATACCAGGGCATGAACACGTGCAAGCCCCTCAAGTACATAGCACTAATTTTCTCGGTGTTGGTGTACCCACGGGCACAGCATCCGGACATACAACGGATCGCCCTCATGAAAAAACCAGCGGTGCATGCATGCCATCGTCACGGTGTTGGTGAGTCAACGTACACACCGAGGCAGAGGGGCATCCGGACATCCAACGGAGCGCCCTCATGAGAAAACCCGCGGCATGCAAACGAGCAGATACGCGTTGAAATCACACAAGGGTCCCAGTGTTGGGGTGATGGTCATGGGCAAGCGCAGGCCCACCCCAAAGAAAAAACATCAAACACTGGTGTTGGTGCGCCAGATGTGCCGCAGAGAAGGGCAAAAAACACCTGACTCCAGGTGCGGGGGGGACAGCGCACACGGGATCGGAAGAGAACCCATTGAGGAACGACGTGCAACTAAGAGGCTTGCTGGCAGTCAGTGAATTCTCTCCAATCTCTAGACCTAGCAGTGCCGAAATCCCAAAGTTGTTTCTGACCTGACCGCCAGCTTGTTGGGACCTCTCGATCCCCGAGCGTGGGACCCGTGGGTGCACAAGGATGCGCGCGTCCCTGACGTCTCACAGTTTGTTGTTGTTTCTGACCCTGTACGGTCTGTGTGAGGGTGTGGGCGCAGACAAACACAGGCCCGCCCAACCAAATGCTCTCAGTATAGTTCGCGTCCGTGTGTGAAGTGTGATCCCACTCCAGGCAGGACAGCTCCGAAACCGAGCAGGGGAGCAGAAATACTATGGAATAATGCCACCCGGCTGTGGGCAAGGCGGACAAGTGCTCAGCCTTGCCCGTGAATGGACAGAGTGACCCCAAGCAGGAGTGATCGTGATGGGTTCAAGACAGGGATGCTCGCCCTCCCGGGACGGAGCCGCCCCATCATGCCCTCGGAGGTGGGGATGGGATGAGCCGGAGTGATGGGCAGGGACTAGAAGGTGTACGTGGGTGCTGAGGGCACGCACTCGGAGGGGGGAGAGTGCGCAGAGATCACGATTGCTGTTCCACACAAGGGCGGAGAGAGGATGACGACGGACTTTCCTCTTTGCTCCCGTCAAGCTTGCCCTACATCTCGGGCCCAGGCTGAGAGTTGAACGGGGTATTTGCAGAGCGCCCTCGGCCGCTGGCGCTTAGTCCTCCCAGGGGGAAAGGGAACGGCAGCCAGTGTGTCACTCTCATCGGGCGTGCGTTCGTTGCCCCGACGCTCACATCTACGCTCGTCCGTGAGTAAGGGAAGTGCTCTGTTCGCGAATCCAGACTTTGCAAAAGAGCAGGCCGTCACCAATCCGCGTGAAGCACCCCGTAACGCGACCCCGGTGCGCACGGCCGAAGTGGGGCACTCGCCCCTTTCAGCATGGACGCCCTGGCCACAGAAGAGCCAACGTGTGAGTTCAGGAAGCTCACGATCTTGGGTTTGGGCATCCGGGGAGCTGTTGAGCAGCCAGTGGGTCATGGGAGCCTTCCTGGAGGGGTCCGAGGTGAGCATGACTCTTGTCCGGGCGATGTTGTCCCCAGCGAACCCCTGTGGGGGAGGTACCAGTGCCACTCCCGCCGGGCGTTGTGGGTTCAATGGGTCAGGAGAAGAGGCCGACTTCGATGACCTCACGCTCGCATCTACGCACCCAGAGTAAGGGAAATGCTCTTCCACGAAGCCAGACTTTGTAAAGAGGCACTCCGTCACAAGTTCCCATATAACACGCGCCGAATGCCCAAGATGCGCAGCGCCCGCGTGAGAGGCGCAATGCCCGAGAGATGCCATGCCCGAGAGGTGCGATGCCCGAGAGATGCCATGCCCGAGAGGTGCGATGCCCGAGAGGTGCGATGTCCGAGAGGTGCAATGCCCGAGAGGTGCAATGCCCGAGAGGTGCAATGCCCGAGAGGTGCAATGCCCGAGAGGTGCAATGCCCGAGAGGCGCAATGCCCGAGAGGCGCAATGCCCGAGAGGCGCAATGCCCGAGAGGCGCAATGACCGAGAGGCGCAATGCCCGAGAGGCGCAATGCCCGAGAGGCGCAATGACCGAGAGATGCAATGCCCGAGGGGCGCAGAGCCAGGTGCAGTGCCAGAGAGGCGCAATGCCCGAGGTGCGGAACTCCCCACCCCCTGGTCACTCACACGCCGAGGGGTGGTGCGCGCTGCCCGCGGTGCGTCCTGCCCGCGGTGCGTCATTTCTCCTTCACGAGTTCGGAGAACGAGGGACAGCCTTCGTGGGATAGCCCCAAACAAACCCAAACCAAGAAAGAGTGAACACTTGCACAGCAAGCACGCAAAACGGCACTGACATCCAAAAATTTATCAAAAAGAATTTGACATGTCATGTCAGTGCCGGCAGTCGACTCGTCCTTTTGCGCAATAAGCAAATCGCAACGCATCTTTTATTCCCGGGTTCGGGTTTCTATGCTTTTTCAAGAATTTTCGAATAGTTACTCGAGAGCTCTGAAGACCTTGCATTTTGTTTCGTCGAGTTGGGTTGACTTTTGGAATGATCTAAGAGATGTCGGCCAACGTGCCGCTCCTTTGGCGCTCTGAAAGTGCTGGCCTTATTTCAATTGATTTTTCAAGGCCGCCTTGTCACTTTTCAACCCCTGCCTTGTAGCCTTGAACGACTGATCTCATTGATCAACTCATCGCGTCTCTCTCTTCCCACCTCCTCGTGGGTCGCCGCGTTTTACTTTGTGAGGGTTACAGGCCCTTTTGCCGGCCTCTCAACTCTCCCGGACGGACTGGAGAAGAATCACCTGGAATCTCAGAATCTGGGTCCTCCTTTCCGGGTCTGTGGCGTCACAATAGCACTCGCTTTATATTTTGTTTTTTACAAACCAAAAACGGAAGGAAACAAAAACTTCCAAACAAAGATCAGAAAAAAAAAAAAAAACCAAAACGGAAAAGCAAAGAAAGATAGTCTTTATTCCGTTTTCGTGCAACTTTGAACTGGCTGAGCTCGTTGGGCTTGGGCCAATTTGCGCCATCCTCCGCAAAGACTTTCGGTTGGGGTATCACCCCAGTTTCCTTTGGAATGGCACTGTTCGTTGGTGCCTGGTCACCGTGACATGCGCTGGAATACTCATTGCTTCGGGACGAAGGATGCCTGCTTGAGGTGTCGGTTCAGTTTCAAAGCAACCTTGATACATACGTTCACTGACAGACCCACCAGACCACCACGTCACGTTTTGAGCGAATCAGTTTGATACTCTGCTCATTCGGCCCCACGGGGCTCGTTCGACACGCCAGCAACCTCTGTTGTACAGTCTGTTTAATTCCTTTGAAGGAATTTATTCACTGGTCGATTTGACTTTGCGGTTGAAAGGGCTGACGAATCAGTTCGATACTCTGTTCGTTCGACCCCACGGTGCTCGTTTGGCACAACAACAAACTTTTTCATACAGTCTGTTCAATTCCTTTGAAGGAATTTCATCACCAGTGTCATTTGACAGGCGGCTTAGAGGATCTCGGAAATGCTGGTGGTCTCTCTTCTGGCCATGTCTCAGACTCTGCGGAGCCACTCAGTCTGTCGAAACACCTGGTTGGCAAATATTTCAGGCCAAAATCCTTCATGGGTTTTTCAGGATCGAACAATGAGATGAATGGAATGCTGGGTCAACGGTTTCCGGCGAGGGACGCCCGTGCACTCGCTCTGGGCCCACGTCAGTGGATGACCTCCGCTATCAGCGTTTAGTCCACGTGTGACTCTGAAATTCGCACGATTACTGGTCACGCGCGCAACTCATTTCGCGCTCAAGTTCTTCTCAAGCCGGTCTTCCATCTGGGGTTGATTGACCTGGTCGCTCGGGAGGGAGAATATAGCGAACGCTCCGAGTCACTTCTGAACAATCGACCAGTTGTCTTGTGGGTCTGCACTTGGCATCTTCACGTCGCCCTCTTCATTCCGTGGCCATTCTTTGTGCCAGAGGGCAAACCTCCCACTTCGAACCTCTCACTTCGCCAGAACGTTTGGCTTCGACCATCTTCGCGTGGCCGTGTTGTCGCGGAGCCCATGTTGTCGCGGGGCAAGGCAGGAGGTCCCATGTCCACCACGCACCGTTCGACCAGGGAGCCGACTCATGGCCCTGATGATCTGCGGGCACACAGGCGCGCACGTTCCTGCGGCACAACTCGCAGGATTTTACAACAACGCACACTGCGAGCTTCTCCCTCTTCAACACACACTGGCGGTTGCAAGAGAGGAGCTTCATCTATTTTGGCGCGCACCAGGGGAGCAGCCAACTCCCCGGTTTCGGATCGGAGACACGATGAGTCGGTCCGGACTCCATGTCCCACATGGAACCATGGCGGTCGCCACACCACGTTTCAGAGGTCTTATACTCTTTCGGAACCGAGGGAAACACCCCCCGTTGCTCTTTCACACGAAATACGTTTAGGAGGGAAGCATCGTGTGCTCGACATGCCTGGGCCACCACCCCGCGCGGGACCGGGTGAGCATGACGTTCCCCTGGGGGGGGAAGGGCCTGATCTAACAGATGTCCCCAAGAGGAGGAGACGTGTTCTAGGGAACGGGTCTGTCTTTCCTCAAGTCCAGGATCGCGAGCTTCCAGGACACACACATAGGCCCCACTGTCGAGTTCTCTACTTCGACCATGCACACCAGGGTTGTCCACCCCTCGTGACGGGGTCTGCATCTGGCCTGGGGACTGGCTCCCCCTTTTGCAAAATGTGAGCGGTCAGGTACCCGACACACGTGAAGGAGAATGGAACGTGTGACGGAGTGCCTCGTTACAAAGTCTGGCTTCGTGAAAGAGCCCTTCCCTGACTCTGGGTGCGTAGAGACGAGCGTGAGGTCATCGCAGTTGTCCTCTTCTCCTGGCCCATTGGACCCACAACACCCGACGGGAGTGTCCCTGGTACCGTTCCTCCCGGGGACAACATCGCCCGGACAAGAGTCATGCTCACCGCGGACCCCACCAGAAAGGCTCCCATGACCCACGGGCTGCTCAACAACTCCTCAGTTGCCCAAGCCCAAGATCGTGAGCGTCCTGAACTCACACGTTGGCTCTTCTGTGGCCAGGGCATCCATGCTGAAAGGGGCGAGTGCCCCACTTCGGCCATGCACATCGGGGTCTCGTTGCGGGGTTCTTCGCGCGGATTGGGGACTGCCTGCTCCTTTGCAAAATGTGAGCGTCGGGTCAACGAACGCACGTCCTCGTCCCCTACACCCGATCGATGAGACTGACACACTGGCGGCCGTTCCCTTTGGGACCCCCATTGGGGGCACGGGAGAGCGCCCCAGGGTCCGGCGCTCTACAAGTGGGGCCCCAAATGAAGGTGGTGCAGCCGCAGCTTCCACCCGGCGAAGGGTGGTGGGACTAGGCGCCAGCGGCCGAGGGCGCTCTACAAATACCCCGTTCAACTCTCAGCCTGGGCACGAGACGTCGGGCAAGCTTGACGGGAGCAGAGAGGAAAGTCTGTCGTCGCATCCTCTCTCCGCCCTCTTGGGTGAAACACCACTCGTGATCTCTGCGCACTCTCCCTCCTCCGAGTGCGCGCCCTCAGCACCCACGTACACCTTCCAGTCCCTGCCCATCATCATTCCGGCTCATCCCATCCCCACCTCCGAGGGCCATGATGGGGCGGCTCCGTCCCGGGAGGGCGAGCATCCCTGTCTTGGACCCATCACGATCACTCCTGCTTGGGGTCACTCTGTCCATTCACAGGCAAGGCTGAGAACAGTGCACTTGTCCGCCTTGCCCACAGCCGGGTGGCATTATTCCATAGTATTTCTGCTCCCCTACTCGGTGCTCTGCGGTGCTGTCCTGCCTGGAGTGGGATCACACTTCACACACGGACGCGAACTATACTGAGAGCATTTGGTTGGGCGGGCCTGTGTTTGTCTGCGCCCACACCCTCACACAGACCGTACAGGGTCAGAAACAACAACAAACTGTGAGACGTCAGGGACGCGCGCATCCTTGTGCACCCACGGGTCCCACGCTCGGGGATCGAGAGGTCCCAACAAGCTGGCGGTCAGGTCAGAAACAACTTTGGGATTTCGGCACTGCTAGGTCTAGAGATTGGAGAGAATTCACTGACCGCCAGCAAGCCTCATAGTTGCACGTCGTTCCTCAATGGGTTCTCTTCCGATCCCGTGTGCGCTGTCACACCCGCACCTGAAGTCGTGTTTTTCCAGGCGGGCCCTCTCTGTGACACATCTGGCACACCAACACCAGTGTTCGGTGTTTTTCTTTGGGGTAGGCCTGCGCTTGCCCATGACCATCACCCCAACACTGGGACCCTTGTGTGATTTCAGCGCGTATCTGCTCGTTTACGCCCGCACCGCGGGTTTTCTCATGAGGGCGCTCCGTTGATTTCCGGATGCCCCTCTGCCTCGGTGTGTACGTTGACTCACCAACACCGTGACGATGGCATGCATGCACCGCTGGTTTTTTCAGGAGGGCGATCCGTGGTATGTTCGGATGCGGTGCCCGTGGGTACACCAACACCGGGAAAAATTGGTGCTATGCACTTGAGGGGCTTGCACCTGTTCATGCCCCGGTATGTTCATCAGGGGCGGGCCTGAGTGCGCCCAACATGCCCCTTGGATGCACTCTCACACCGGCAGCATCATCACAGCACCACCACCAGCACACGCACCATCAGTGTGGCGTTGCTCAGGGCGGGCCTGTGTGCTCATCATGCCTTGAATGGGTCCTGGCACACCAGGACATCTGTTTGATGCGTCTGGGGGCGGGCCGGAGTGTGCCCCACATGTCCCCTGGTGTACACTCTCACACCAACAGTATCATCAGCACCACCAGTGTGGTGACTTTTCGGGCGGGCCTGTGTGCTCATCATGCCCTTGAATGCGTCCTGACAGCTGCTTGACTGCTTGAGGCGTCTCAGGGCGGGCCTGTGTGTGCCCACATGCCCTCTGGTGTGCATTCTCACACCAGCAGCAGCAACACCAACACCATCACCCAGCACCACCAGAGTGGTGTTCTGTCGGGGCGGGCCTGTGTGCTCATCATGCCCCTGAATGCGCCCTGGCACACCAGGACAGCTGCGTGGCGAGGCGTCTGGGGGCGGGCCTGTGTGCCCATATGCCTCCTGGTGTTCATTCTCACTTCAGCAGCAGCATCACACCCACACCAGCGCATTCAGACCAGAACCACCACACCAGCACCATCAGAGTGGGGCTTTGCTGGGGGCAGTGTGATGCTCGATGTTTCATGCCTGCTCTCGCATCGACTGACGCCTTCTTGTCTGTCTGAAGCAGTGACAGCACTCGGCACCTTTGGGGAGCGACCCCGGACACACGCGGGGGGACACTGTGGAGTGTGTACCACCTCTCAGCTGTTTGATGCTCGTTCTGGCCCTCCGGCACGCGCACTCCCAACATCAGGATGGGTATCCGTAGAGCCGGCTCATCGGCCAAGAGTGTTGGGCGGAGCATCCCGTTAGCCGGGTCACGTAGAGTGCGGAAGGGGGGGGAAAGCTATTCCTTTGGTATGGTGTTCACTCTTTCTTGGTTTGGGTTTGTTTGGGGCTATCCCACGAAGGCTGTCCCTCGTTCTCCGAACTCGTGAAGGAGAATGGTGGGATAGCCGAGTAATCTCTTCCCCAAACAAACCCAAACCAAGACAAGTCTCCCACCCACCTCCCTGCCTGACGAGTGGCACTGGGTTTGTTTGTTGCTGCTTTCCCCGCGAAGCTTCGACTCAACGTGTACCCCATGGTCATGAATGATGGTGGGCATTTTGTCTTCGCAGCGCAATCTTCGTACGTGCTCCCTTGGCTGTACTGCTGCCTGTTCAACCCCACAATCTGATTGACAAGTCAGGAGGGCTGCCTCGTGGGGGAGGCGAGTGTGGCTGTTGTTCAACCTTGTTTGGTTCCCTTTGACAACAATGTGTGGGGTCTCGTCGGGGCCTTTTGACCTTGAGACACCACCCTTCATGCACCCTCATTCACCCTCCTCTGATGTGATTGGGCATTCATGGTGGGGAGTTGTGGTCATTCACCCCCAGCTACTTTGCTTGAACAACAGCCTATGGTCATCCTGCTCGTTGTACTCTTAAGACATCCATCATGCACCTTCATAGCGGTGTGGGGTGTTGTCTTCCTCCTTTTCTGTTCTGAATGGGCAACAGCTCGAGGAACTGCTGCGGGGTGTTATCTTTCACCCCCGTTTTCGTTTTGTTGTGGCACAACTGTGTGGCTTTACCATGGTCGTGGTGGGCACCATGCATCCTCCACATTCAGAATGCGGGGGTCGGGTTTGTTATTCACCGTCGTCTGTTCTGTTTTGACAACAGCTCATGTGATTTCATCGTGGGCGTTGTGCCCGTGAACCACCGCGCTCACCCCACCGCACACCTCCCTCTCGCGGGAGGGATATTTGTTGAGCACCCTGAAGTGGCGATCGATACGTCACCTTTCGTGCTCTCTCTCCCTTCGGGGTTTGCGTTTTTGGTGGGGGCTTGGGTTCTTTATACAGAACTCGACGCCTGCACGGCAAGGGTGCCTCCACCTTCTCCTTCACGAGTTCGGAGAACGAGGGTCAGCCTTCGTGGGATAGCCCCAAACAAACCCAAACCAAGAAAGAGTGAACACTTGCACAGCAAGCACGCAAAACGGCACTGACATCCAAAAATTTTATCAAAAGAATTTGACATGTCATGTCAGTGCCGGCAGTCGACTTGTCCTTTTGCGCACTAAGCAAATCGCAACGCAATCCTTTATCCCGGAGTTCTCTATTTTCTCGGTCCTCTCGGACTCATTTTTCATAGCTTATTGGGAACTCTGAAGTCAAAGAAAACTGCATCATTATTGTCCTCGAGCGGGGTTGGATCGACCTCATCTGTTTTGACAATGTCGCTTTCAAGCTTCAACGAGCTCTGGAAAAGATCTGCGCTCTTCTTGGGAACGGTGGGCGGTGCCCTTTGGCTCACGCGCACTCGCTTCCGCGCCACTTCGGTGGTGCATTATCGCGACCTCCCGCTCATGTATCGGTTGGCACTCGGGGTTTCTTCGGGGTCCCCAGTTATTATCCTCGGGCTTTTCGTCGTTTGCCGGCTGAAACGGACTTGCACCGCCAGTCTTATGAGTGATTGAGAATGATCGAGGCCCTGGCTCCCACCAACCCTCTCGGGTTCAGGTTGATCCCGTATTTGTTTCTTACCAGAAGAGACAGACGTGAAAACTCTGTCTTGTTCTCAAATGAATGAAAACAAACAAAACGTGC
>JAPMOS010000368.1:0-23094 GCA_027972325.1 Paratrimastix pyriformis | reverse complement strand
CACACACACACACACACACACACACACACACACACACACACACACACACACACACACACACACACACACACACACACACACTTGTCCCTTTCAACATCGTCCTTCTTGCTTCTGCTTCTGTACAACACACACACACACACACACAAAAGAGGGAAGAGAGACACCGCAAGAAATGTAGGCACAGTCCACGAGGGAAGCGCCATGGTGTCCACAAGCCAACATACGCAAGCAGGCGGCAGCGAACAAGGGTCAGTCAACGGCAAAGCGCTCAGGCGGAAGAGCACGTCAACATCCGAGACCGGAAATCAGGACCCACAAGGGATCCGTCACATGGTGTGGATGGACAGCTCACGCTCTCACCACATCGCACGGCATCAGCATGTGTCGCGCCAAAGGGGTCCCCGACACAGGCAAGACAAGGGGCAATCGGAGCATATGACACAGACCTTTTCGATTGGGTGCGCAAGTAGAATGTCGATGGCGAGCATCGACGACGGACGGGACGGGCAACGAACGGGACGGGTCGGGACGGGACGGCGCACCAGGGACGGGACGTAGGGGCAGCACGACCAGGACAGGCCGCACGTAGCACAGAGGGCACGGTGAAGAACGGGACGGACGGGACGGGACGGGACGGGACGGGACGGGGCCGGGGTGTGGAGAGTGTGGGGGGGAGCAGAAGTAGGGACAGGACGAAGAAACGGTCCATCCCCACGGAGACGGGGGTGGATCCGGAAAGTGGTGGCAGAATGAGCCTACTGATCGGAGCGCTGGGCAGGCCACACCTCGGGACCCCGGCCACACACCACCACGGGACGGGACGAGCAAACAAAAGGACGGGACGAGCAAGGGGACGGGACGGGACAGGACAGGGGACAAGGGACACGGGTCAGGACAGGCAGCTGAGTTACAGATCGCCCAAGGGTCCACACTTGGTCGCCCCGGGACAGGAAGATCCAGTAACTGCAGCAGGACAGTGAGATCGAGGTGGAGAGGGGTTTTGGAGCCAATGCCCAGCAGCCGGGTCATGGCATGATAGGAACGTGTCAGGAACCCGATGGAGCCCACCTCGAAGGGGGACCAGCTCACCGTCCAGCCCTTCACCGCCAGGTCGCGGGTCAGGGCCAAATAGCGGGCTGTTTTACGCTCGTGTGCCGCACTCACATTGTGCTCCGAGGGACTGTAAGTTCCAGGAGCACAATCTTTTCAGTGTCTCCGAGCGCAGCACCAGGTCCGGGCGCTGCTGGTGCCGGCACCCCAGTGCAGCATCCAGGGGAACACCATTCGGGAAATCGGGCAGGTCAACGTACATCACCCAGTCACGGGCCAGATCAAGTAAGCTCGGGGCGGCAGCAGCGGCAGCAGGGACGGCAGCAGGGGCGGGGACAGGGACATGGGCGCGAGGGGCGGGAGCAGGCGGGACAGCTGGAGCAGCTGGGGCAGGAACAGGAGCAGGAGCAGGGACCGGGCAGGGCTTTGGCTGCGGCCACAGCAGCAGCAGCTTTCACGAAGCGGACACAGGCACGGGTTCGAGCCGGAGCAGCCGCAACAATAGCAGCAGCAGTAGCAAGGGCAGGAGCAGGAGCAGGAGCAGGAGCGGGAGCAGGAGCAGGAGCAGGAGCAGAGGCAGGGCAGGGACAGGGGCAGCCGCAACAACAGCAGCGGCCTTGACAGCGGATGCCCCGCTTGACGGGGGCCAGAGTGCGGGATTTCACCTTGTCCCGGATCGCACCGGCAACCAGGGTCAAGACGTGATTGTGACGCCACGTGAATCGACCCTGCTCGAGTGCTTTCCCGCAGAAGCTCAAGATGAAAGAGCCCACAGTGCGCTTTCACACAGTGCAACGGTCATCCACCGTTTTCCGCCATCGGGTCAGGTTCAGAGAGGGAGGGACAGTGTCAAGGGTGGCATTCAGATAGAACTGGGACCAAAGGGCCGGGGCATGTCACATGAGCACACACACCACACACACACACACACACACACACACACACACACACACACACACACACACACACACACACACACACACACACACACACACACACACACACACACACACACACACACACACACACACACACACACACACACACACACACACACACACACACACACACACACACACACACACACACACACACACACAAAGAAAAGAGGGAAGAGAGACACCGCAAGAAATGTAGGCACAGTCCACGAGGGAAGCGCCATAGTCAAGCAGTGTCCACCAAGCCAACATACGCAAGCAGGCGGCAGCGAACAAGGGTCAGTCAACGGCAAAGCGCTCAGGCGGAAGAGCACGTCAACATCCGAGACCGGAAATCAGGACCCACAAGGGATCCGTCACATGGTGTGGATGGACAGCTCACGCTCTCACATCGCACGGCAGCAGCATGTGTCGCGCCAAAGGGGTCCCCGACACAGGCAAGACAAGGGGCAATCGGAGCATATGACACAGACCTTTTCGATTGGGTGCGCAAGTAGAATGTCGATGGCGAGCATCGACGACGGACGGGACGGGCAACGAACGGGACGGGTCGGGACGGGACGGCGCACCAGGGACGGGACGTAGGGGCAGCACGACCAGGACAGGCCGCACGTAGCACAGAGGGGCACGGTGAAGAACGGGACGGACGGGACGGGACGGGACGGGACGGGACGGGGCCGGGGTGTGGAGAGTGTGGGGGGAGCAGAAGTAGGGACAGGACGAAGAAAACGGTCCATCCCCACGAGACGGGGAGTGGATCCGGAAAGTGTAGTGGCACCCAGAATGAGCCTACTGATCGGAGCGCTAGGGGCAGTGCCACCACCTCGGGGATCCCCGGCCACACACCACCACGGGACGGGACGAGCAAAACAAAAGGACGGGACGAGCAAGGGGACGGGACAGGACAGGGGACAAGGGACACGGGTCAGGACAGGCAGCTGAGTTACAGATGGATCGCCCATGGGGTCCACACTTGGTCGCCCCGGGACAGGGAAGATCCAGTAACTGCAGCGCAGGACAGTGTCAGAGATCGAGGTGGAGAGGGTTTTGGAGCCAATGCCCAGCAGCCGGGTCATGGCATGATAGGAACGTGTCAGGAACCCGATGGAGCCCACCTCGAAGGGGACCAGCTCCACCGTCCAGCCCTTCACCGCCAGGTCGCGGGTCAGGGCCAAATAGCGGGCTGTTTTACGCTCGTGTGCCGCACTCACATTGTGCTCCGAGGGGACTGTAAGTTCCAGGAGCACAATCTTTTCAGTGTCTCCGAGCGCAGCACCAGGTCCGGGCGCTGCTGGGTGCCGGCACCCCAGTGCAGCATCCAGGGGAACACCATTCGGGAAATCGGGCAGGTCAACGTACATCACCCAGTCACGGGCCAGATCAAGTAAGCTCGGGGCGGCAGCAGCGGCAGCAGGGACGGCAGCAGGGGCGGGGACAGGGACATGGGCGCGAGGGGCGGGAGCAGGCGGGACAGCTGGAGCAGCTGGGGCAGGAACAGGAGCAGGAGCAGGGACCGGGGCAGGGGCTTTGGCTGCGGCCACAGCAGCAGCTTTCACGAAGCGGACACAGGCACGGGTTCGAGCCGGAGCAGCCGCAGCAACAATAGCAGCAGGCAAGGGCAGGAGCAGGAGCAGGAGCAGGAGCAGGAGCAGGAGCAGGAGCAGGGGCAGGGGCAGGGACAGGGGCAGCCGCAACAGCAGCGGCCTTGACAAAGCGGATGCCCCGCTTGACGGGGCCAGAGTGCGGGATTTCTCCACCTTGTCCCGGATCGCACCGGCAACCAGGGTCAAGACGTGATTGTGACGCCACGTGAATCGACCCTGCTCGAGTGCTTTCCCGCAGAAGCTCAAGATGTGAAAGAGCCCACAGTGCGCTTTCCCACACAGTGCGCAACGGTCATCCACCGTTTTCCGCCATCGGGTCAGGTTCAGAGGGAGGGACAGTGTCAAGGGTGGCATTCAGATAGAACTTGACAAGGGCCGGGGCATGTCATAGATGAGCCGGCTCCATGAGAGGTCCTGATGCATGCACTCATCCCAGTGCAGAAACCGGCCCTGCACAGCCAGCGAGAGCAGGTGTCTCCTGTGTGCCTCGTTCTGTTCCTGTTTCACCACCCCAGGACCGCGTGCCGGTGCCCAGCCGCGTCCTCCTCGGGCTGGGGGTCCGCTTCTTCTTGCGGTCGGCCCCAGACCCGCCCTCCCCGTCTGCCCGAGCTCCGTCAGACGGTTCAGCTCGACAGTCCTCTCGGCCGTTTCCAGGGTGACGGTCGGGCGGAACTTCCGCTTTCGGTCACGGGACTCCACTCCCCGGATGTATGCATACAGGTCGTTGACACGCAGGTCCGAGGAGTGTTTCAGCAGGTGCGAGCGCACAGTGCCCATCGCACGCAAGTGATCGCCCAGATCCACACAGCCCAGCCCCTTCTGTGCCCGATCCAGGAACAGGATGTCAGGGGAGGCACACTTGGACATGCCAAACCAGGCTTTCAGACGCTCCTTCACAGGGGGCATGAGGGTCCGCTCCACAAATGACTGAGGGAACTCATAGATCATGAAAGGCCACGACATCCGTGGTGCGATGGCGTGGTTGTACAGCCAGGCCTTCTGGGGTCCTGACAGGGACAGGGCATCCACCTTTTCCAGCATCCCCCCCAAGTCACCAGACACCTTCTCACGGATCTTGTCATCCCTCAGGTTCACATAGATCAACCGGCCCAGGCATTTGAAGGGCTGCTCCCCCAGGAACGGGATCGGTTCGGGGCCAATGTGCAGGCGTGGGTCATACGGGCTGTACTCTGCGCTCGTGGTGGGGGTGACAGTCCGCACCACCTTGACATCACGCCTGAACTTTTTCATGCCGAACGTCAGGCACTTTTTGGTCTTGGCCCGCAGACAGCGCGACCACCCAAAAAAGGCGTCCATTCCATCCAGGAGCTTGAAAAGAGGGAAGAGAGACACCGCAAGAAATGTAGGCACACACACACACACACACACACACACACACACACACACACACACACACACACACACACACACACACACACACACACACTAGATTGAAAAGAGGGAAGAGAGACACCGCAAGAAATGTAGGCACAGTCCACGAGGGAAGCGCCATAGTCAAGCAGTGTCCACCAAGCCAACATACGCAAGCAGGCGGCAGCGAACAAGGGTCAGTCAACGGCAAAGCGCTCAGGCGGAAGAGCACGTCAACATCCGAGACCGGAAATCAGGACCCACAAGGGATCCGTCACATGGTGTGGATGGACAGCTCACGCTCTCACCACATCGCACGGCAGCATGTGTCGCGCCAAAGGGTCCCCGACACAGGCAAGACAAGGGGCAATCGGAGCATATGACACAGACCTTTTCGATTGGGTGCGCAGGTAGAATGTCGATGGCGAGCATCGACGACGGACGGGACGGGCAACGAACGGGACGGGTCGGGACGGGACGGCGCACCAGGGACGGGACGTAGGGGCAGCACGACCAGGACAGGCCGCACGTAGCACAGAGGGGCACGGTGAAGAACGGGACGGACGGGACGGGACGGGACGGGGCCGGGGTGTGGAGAGTGTGGGGGGGAGCAGAAGTAGGGACAGGACGAAGAAAGAAAACGGTCCATCCCCACGAGACGGGGTGGATCCGGAAAGTGTAGTGGCACCCAGAATGAGCCTACTGATCGGAGCGCTAGGGGCAGTGCCACCACCTCCGGGGGATCCCCCCGGCCACACACCACCACGGGACGGGACGAGCAAAACAAAAGGACGGGACGAGCAAGGGGGACGGGACAGGACAGGGGACAAGGGACACGGGTCAGGACAGGCAG
The DNA here is from genome assembly GCA_027972325.1 of Paratrimastix pyriformis. Lineage (NCBI taxonomy): Eukaryota > Preaxostyla > Paratrimastigidae > Paratrimastix > Paratrimastix pyriformis. The sequence goes on along the minus strand of JAPMOS010000368.1, from coordinate 17,278 downwards.
CTGAGTTACAGATGGATCGCCCATGGGGTCCACACTTGGTCGCCCCGGGACAGGAAGATCCAGTAACTGCAGCGCAGGACAGTGTCAGAGATCGAGGTGGAGAGGGTTTTGGAGCCAATGCCCAGCAGCCGGGTCATGGCATGATAGGAACGTGTCAGGAACCCGATGGAGCCCACCTCGAAGGGGACCAGCTCCACCGTCCAGCCCTTCACCGCCAGGTCGCGGGTCAGGGCCAAATAGCGGGCTGTTTACACACACACACACACACGGCACACACACACACACACACACACACACACACACACACACACACACACACACACACACACACACACACACACACACACACACACACACACACACACACATCATCCCAAGTGTTTTTTCGATGAAACTCATCGATTTGCATCATCAGAACCGGTATCGCGATGTTTGTCGGGGGTACTAAAATCCATACCGGCGGTATGGATTTTCAATAGAAATCGAATTTTTCGAGGTGGTGTTCCGACATCATCCCAAGTGTTTTTTCGATGAAACAAATCGATTTGAATCATCAGAACCGGTATCGCGATGTTTGTCGGGGGTACTAAAATCCATACCGGCGGTATGGATTTTCAATAGAAATCGAATTTTTCGAGGTGGTGTTCTGACATCGAATTTTTCGAGGTGGTGGTGTTCTCATTCAACTCGCGAGGTGGACCTTACCCCGGGTTCTAACCTTTGTTAACGCGCCTTTTTGCCGTTTTCAGATGAACTCGATCGATTGGAACCAGTTCCACACCCCCCAAGAAGCCATTGAGTATTGCGAGGGTGCGATCGGCCAGGACCCCCCGAAATGGGCCGAGGGTTACCAGGCGATCAATTGGTTTGTTTTTACTCGCTCCCTCGTTTTTCCGAAACTTGTTGTCATAGCTTCCGTCGACGCCTCTCCTCCCTCACCCAGCCGTTGGGCGCGGGGCTCATGACGCCCTACCATCTGGAGCTGATTCGACAGACTTTTGACGGCCTTTTCCGGCCGTCCTCACCTGATTCCGCCGGCAAAGACCTCCTCCTCGACATCGGTGGGAGGAGGACGAGCCTGAACGAGAGCCCTCGTCCGTATTTGCATCGCACCTCCGGCTCGGTGCTAAATTCGTTCTTTGTTAGGTCTCCCGCCCCGCCGCCACGCACACCGCACCAGGAGCGCCCCCTGCCCCGACCCCTACCGCCCCGAAGGCCCCGACCGCCCTGACCGCCCGTCCGACGACGCCCGCCTCTGGCGCCGTCGAGCACAAGGACAAGGGAACTGGAGCCGCTCGGCCGTCTGTCGGAGCGGGTTCTGGCCTTCCCAGCTGATTCTTTTTGGATTTCAGAATCCTGGACGACGATGATGTGCCGAGCCCGCCCAAGCCCAAGAAGGCGGCCCCGGCCGCCAAGCCCAAGAAGGATCGCGAGGCCCCCGAAGAAGGCAAGAAGGCGGCCCCGGTGGCCGCCAAGTCCAAGAAGGAGGCCGCCAAGGAGGCGAAGGCCGCGGCCCCGGCCCCCGCCACCGGCCCGCCGGAAGCCTGGGCCGCCTCATGAGGCCAAGGAGGCTGCGGAGGCGAAGGGCTCGGACGACGCCCCCAGGAGGACGCCAGGCCGCGGCACCGGCACAAGCACCCGGCCCCAGTGGAGATCTCCTCCTCGTCGTCGGACGAGGGCGGCCGTGCCCCGAACCCAAGGCGAAGGCCGAGCGCAAGCGGGCCCGGCCGACCGACCCGGACGACTTCTCCCGGAGGCCGCTCGCCAAGTACTGCAGTCCGTCGTTGATCTCGTCAATGCGTACCTTGCGCGCCACCCTCCCTCCTCCCACCCCGCTCGCCAAGTAATGCAGTCCGTCGTTGATATCGTCAATGCGTACCTTGCGCGCCACCCTGCCTCCTCCCACCACTCGTGACCTGTTTTCATCGTTTCCCTTTTTGAACAAGTTACTGACTGCACATTCCTTTCGCTTTGTTCGGGTTGTTGGGGGGCTCTTCGATCTCTCTCTGTCGGAAAAGTGCCACGGCAAGAGGGCCCATGTGCTGCTGAGCTCCATCGACCCCTGCCCGAGCCTCGCCCGGCCCCTTGCCTACGAGCGCCTCGGAGCAATTGTGGAATGGTTCGAGAAGCTGGGAGCGGCCGTCCTGTTCAGCATAATCGTCCAAACGTCGGCCCTGGACGAGGCTCGATACCAGGTGGTCGACGGCTCGCACCGGTCTGACAATGCTCTTTTTGGTGGATCGGCCTCTAATCGTGCCCCTAGGTTCCAGGTTGCGCGCATCATCGTGGACCCGCGCCGGGTCTCCGAGTTGCCGCCCGAGATCACCGCAGAACAGCGGACCGAGCTTCGCCAAAGGGTGGAGAAGCTCAACAAGCTACACCCCAGATCCGGCAGGTCTCTTGCACGTTGTCTCCGCCCTCATAACAACGCACCTCTTCCCCTGCACAGCACCTGAAGGAGGACTACATCGACGTGGCCGTTTACAACACTCTCGATCCGGAGGCCATGCTCGAGCTGCAACATCGGGTCAACCTGCTTACTCACGACGCGCGGTTTGGAAGCAGCACCTTCGACGTCCTGCTGAACCTCAAGCGTGCATCCCTCCAAGTCTGTCGTCTCCCGTCTATTGATTATCATCACCCCACCTCCCGCCCTTATCAGGCCCCCAAGCGCTACATCCGTGAGGATCCTGACTTTGCCACACATTTGGAACCCGCCCTCAAGGAGCTGCACTTCCCCAAAGGCGAAGACGCCCCGGCCAAGCTTGTGAAGATTCTGGAGTGCTTCTCCCTGGAGATGCTGTGTGCCCTCTCCCAGCTCCCGGTTGAGCGACAGCCGTCAGCCACGAACCTGTGGCGCATCTTTGAGGTCCGCATGCACCAACCATTTCCACGCTGCCGCTCACGTCCTGCCCGCCAGGCCAGGGATGCGGAGATGAATCGGTGGCTTGCTCGCGCCATGTTGGAGGGGTCGTTCAGTGGTTCTGAGGCCACCTCTACTGCAGCGGCCGATCTCAAGAAGCCCATTCGGCAGGCCGAGCAGACCTTCATGCTGCTCGAGGCCCACGATGCAGCTGAGGTGGCCGCCGGAGACCACCCCCCGTCCTCTACCTGCCCCCGACGAGGCCGCCCGGGAGATCCTGCGGTGCCATCTCGTCCGGACCGAGACCTTTGCCTTCATGAACTGCCTCAACGTGCGGCCCTTCCCATTCCGCAAGGGCAAGGTTCGACTCCCGGCCTTCTCCGAGGAGCTGGGTGAGCTGGGCTGCCCGTTCGAGCGCCTCAACGAGACGGACGTTGGCAACATGCCCCAAGAGATCACCTTCATGGACGGCCGGCGTCTCTCCGAGTTCGAGTTGGTCCTCGGCTACTGGCTGGGGTGGTGCGCGGCACAACTGCCACCGGCAATGCAGGACTACCTGATGCCCGAGCACTGCCCGTACGCCCGGCTCTGGGAGGAGATGGGCCACCACGACATCCCCGTGCCAGCAAGCGCATGCTGAAGACCGTCGACCGGGAACTACGTGAGGAAAGGCGGGCACTCCGGGAGGAAGCCGCCTCCGAGCACCCAGAGCCGCCGAAGTCAGAGCCGGCCAAGCGGGCCACCCTGAAGGCGCTTCTTTCCCAAGCCGAGCCGACCTCCGAAGCCGAGGCCAAGGCGGCGGAGGCCGATGACGAGTATGAGGTCAAGGCCTGCACTCCCACCGGAGTCGGCCACCGAGGAAGCCCAGCCTTCGTCGAAACCGGTGCCCGAGCCCGAGCCCAAAGCCAAGCCCCGAGCCAGCCAGGCCAAGCCGCCGCAGCCCGCCCCCAGGCCAAGCCACCGCAGCCCGCCCCCAGGCCAAGCCGCCGCAGCCCGCCCCCAGGCCAAGCCGTCGCCTCAGCCCCAGCCGGCTCAGCCTCAACCCCAGACCCCGGCCCAGGCCCAGCAACAACACTCCAAGCCACCGCAGCGTCAGTCGCCCAGGCCACCACCAAGCCCGCGTCCGCTGCGCCTCGTTCCGGCCCCCAGCTGCTTTCCGCACCCGCGGAGGGCCACGATCCCTCATGGGAAAACCTTGGCCCGGTTCTACTGCGGGGATGCCGAAGCGATCTTGTTTCGCGCGAAGGATAATCCCGGCCGTGTCTGCAGTTTCCAACTTGTTGGATCCCCACTAACATCCTCGTTTCATTCAATAGACACTGTATACCTTGGCCGTGTTGGATGCTCCCTGGGGCATTACCGACGACCCTCGAGACAGACCCACCCCGGACTACGGATCCCTGGCCCAGTACCTCGACTCGTTCATTGCCCCAATGGTACCATCATTGTGATGGATACCGAGGCCAACTTGTCCCAGCAATGGACGCCGGCTCTCGAGTGCTTCAATTTCGTGAGCGATCACCGAATTCGTGCCATCTGGGAAGTCCGTGATTCATTCCCTTCACGAGACAATTGGTTTTAACTTGTCCTTCTTCATCACTTCTTCGCGCAGATTACCTCGAGGAGGCCAACCCCGGCCGTCGCTCTCACCGGGAGCCCCGCCCTGAGGAGGTGGAGCTGCCCATCGAGGTCTTCCAGCGAGGCCACGAGGGGCCCGTCAACTGGCGCTGGGATGTACTGTGCCCTTCTCCGAGTGCGAAGTTGGCCGAGATGAACGCCCGGGCCAACCCGCGCACCAACGCGGTCTACCTGCGGCACCAGGCGGGGCAGGCCCGCTTCGCCAAGCCGGCCGATCTTTACGTCTACCTCTTCCGCCGCTACGGAGGGCCGGGCCCTGTGTTGGACTGCTTCTGCGGCTGTGGGCCAGCTCTCTTGGCGGCAGAGGCCACCGGAACGCGCGTTGATCTAATTGACCGGGCGCCTGCAGTGGAGAGCCTCATGATCGGCCACGTGCCTCCGGTGCTGGTGCACCGGCAGGACGAAGCATACCTGCCCCTCGAAGCCCACGAGACGGAGCTTTGCAACGTCGTTGCACCCCTGTCGACGAATGGGACCTGCATCTTCCTCTGCTCCCCCTCAAGAAGAACCTGCCCCGCCTCAACAAGAAGAGCAGGCCTCCGAGCAGACCACCACCGCCGAGCAACAACAACAAGAGCAGGCCTTCGAGCTTCAAGACGACCAAGAGGCCCCCTCATCCCCGCTCCCGATGATCAGCCTTATCAGTGGCCTCCTCCTTCCGACGAGCTCAACCCGCTGCTGGACCCGCTCAGTCCGGATGCTTTGGGCGCGGACCTTCAGCCCGAGGAAATCGAGGACTTGCCGTAACTTGTAATACAATCCCTCTTTTCGATCCTGATTTTTTTTTGGTTTGTTTTTTTCTAAGAAACACGATACATCGAGAAATTGCCTCGATTGAACAACAAGCCACCGGGGCGGGATCGGGACCCGGAGGGGGTCTGGGACCGGGAGTAGTGCTCGCTGGACGGGCTGCATGACCAGGGTGATAGCCACTCCTGTGGCGCCTCTGATATGGAGCCAATCGAAGTTGACGACCTCCCTCCACCGCTTCCTGAGGAGGAGTTATTTTTCGGAGGTGATGATGGTGACGAGGCGGCACATGAGGAGGCCGAAGAGCCAGCCCTTGGAGACCTGGACCCCGCAGAAGCCGCCGAGATTGACGTCGTGGTTGATGTAGCAGCAGACGATGGTGATGTGGCAGATTATGGAAGCTACGACCGGACGGCGCGGGGGATCCACCTGATCCTTACCGGGGTGGAACGTCTGTTTTTTGGTTTTTTCGGGTCATGATCAATGCCCCCCCTTTGTCTCATTTTTCCAGTTCGGGAAGGATCACGCAGTTACCGGTCGAACTGTCTAAAACACGCCAATGAAGGGTTGTACCGCGTCGAGCGGGAGTTCTGCAGCGGCTCCGCTTCGACCACGAGATCCGCGATCGGCCCATCTGGGTGCCCGTGATCTACCCGCTTGCCCGCCGTGTGCGCTTGCTGCGGCGCTTGCATGTCCAGCAGGGGCACCTCAACCGAGATGCCCTGATTGCCTACTCGAAGGGCCTCTTCTACATTCATGGCGTGGATCAGCTTGCGCGGGACATCATCGGGACGTGTGGCCAGTGCCAGAGTGCCGAGCGTCCGTACGAGCATCCCAAGTACCACGCCTTGGTGGTCAACCGGCCCCTCGAGGTGGTCGAGCTCGACTGCGGCGGCTTCGAGATGAGCTGCCAGCCGCCTCGCGCGTTCTGCGTCCTGGTGGACCACTTCACGAGCTACATGTGGGCCGCCGCGACATGGGAGACGAAGGCCACCGGGCAGGAGGTGACCGACCTTCTCAGTCGTGTGTTCACCAGCGACGAGCCCAATCTGCTCCCCACCCGGATCGTGACCGACAATGGGACCGAGTTCGTCAACCAGCGCGTGGCCGAGTGGATCGCGTCTGTTCTGTGCGTTTCGGATTTGCTCTTCACAGTCATCAACCCGCTCAGGAACAAGAACCTGCTGCCCGGGGTCCACATGGAGCACCACCGGTCGAGGCCGTACTACCCCCAGTCTCATGGGAAGGCCGAGAACGCCGTCAAGAAGATCAAGAACCGGGTGATGAAGATGCGTATCGTGCCGGCCACCAACCGCGAGCTGCCGTGGCAACCCTTCCTGCAGCCCGCCGTGCACCTGTACAACACGGCCACGGTTTCTTCGGTCTTCCAGCAACGCCCGGTTGTGATGATGGCGCTCTACCTCCCCGAGTACGAACAACTGGGCGACATGGCCCAGCTGCCGGACAAGTTCGCCAACCTGACGGCCGCGGAGGTGCGCCAAATCAAGGAGGCCGTGGCGTTCTACCGGCACCGCGAGTACGGCTACATTGAGCGGCGCCGCAACAAGGACCAAGAGACCATCGAGGAGGGGACTCGCGTCATGGTCGCCCCGCCTGCCAAATGGCGCCGGCCCGGCATTGGCAGGTTCTGCTGGTCCGGGAGGGTGGCGGAACGCATGCGTAACGGCACCTACGTCATCGAGTTTGAGGATCGGGTCAAGCCGGGCATTCCCAAGGTCTACGGGCGCAACAAGCTGCGGCCTTACGATGCCACCTTCGATGCCCCGCTCCCTGCTGCGGGAGGCGCTCTGGTCCCCGTCGTTGATCGCCGGCGTCACGCGCCCCAGAATAAAACACCCCAACCCCACCATCCCCACCACCGCCCCCGTCCCGCAGTTTTCCGGTCCGGTTTTCTGCAAAAACAAAAATGATCTTATACGAATGCTCGAGGAGGGGGGTGGGGGTGAAATCGTTGGAGGGGCCGGATAATCGGGCTCGGGGGGGGGGGGGGGGGAGGGAGGCTGCGTGCATTACCAGTTTTCTCCCAGAGGATCCCCAAAACCGGCTCTCGCTCACCCCCCCCCCCCCCCGTTCATGAACGCCCTGTGCACTCTGGGTTCTTGTCGACGCCCCGTCCATACAAAACCGGAAACAGCATCACAGGCCCCGCTCGTGGGTGCTTCCGACCGACCCGGGGGGTTTGTCACACAGGACTCCGGGTGGTGCGTCATGGGAGTGGGGGTGGTGGTGCTCTTTGAGCGCAGAGACGCTGCCAGCTCGGCTAAGGTCATGTCCTCTCCCGAGTCTGCGTCGACGTCTACAGCTCCCTGTCCCACTGTGGGATCAGGGGCTCGTTGCTCCCCACCAGGCCTCCGGGTCGTCGAAGATCCGGGCTGGACCCATGGGGTGCAGCTGTCGGTCCTGGAACTTCCGGACGAGGGTGAGATCCGGATTGGTGAGTGTCTGCCAACCCCACTCGAGGTGTGCCCTGGCTTGCCGGACTGGGTCCCCCGACACCTGTGTCACACAACACTCCCAGTGTGGGGGCCCAATTCCCTTGAGGTTGCGTGTCGTGCCTGCCAGGAATGTGTTCTCCTGCCGTGGTAGGGTCAGGGTGGTGCCACTGCCATGTGCAGCATCACTGGCCACCACGGTGCCGATGTCCACACCGGGGTGAGGAGAAGAGCCTCCCCCGCTGCTCCCCTCAACCGTTCCAAGACTCTGAGGATGAGCGAGAACGGTGGGTTTATCCACGGCACTTCTGAGGCTAGGTTCTGCCGGAAGAAGTCCACTCCGCCGCTCCCGGTTCCTTGACCAAGGACCAGAACCGGGGCACAGGTGGTTTCGCGCCGATGCAAAGGCGTCCACCGTCGGCTTCGTCCTGAGTTTCACCACCGCCCTGAAGAGGGCTGGGTGGAGCTGGTAATCTTCGGCGTCGACCCACCGCGAGAGCCTGTCCGCTCTCACGTTGTCGGTGCCGTGAATGTGCTCTGTGGTGAGGGTGATCTGGTGTGTCTGGCAGAACTCCCAGAGTGTTCTCAACCGGGTGTTGAGCTGCTGGCTCTGTGACTTGAGTCTGCCGACTGACCACACGACAGACGAATTGTCCGAGAACCAAAGTACGGACTTGCCTGTGACCTGTTCCCGGAACAGGTGGAGTGACCTGATGCCCGCTTCCAATTCGAGCGGGTTTATTGAACTGATCTCCTGCAGGTCCGTCACTCTCCACAACTCGTGTGCTGGGATGCCCTGCTCGATGCTCTGTGCCGGAGTCCTCAGCACTGCCCCCCAGCCCATCTCGGCTGCATCCGTGGTCAGGATCAGCTCTGCTGGTGGGGTCCGAAGTGGGGTGCTGGTGGGGTACTGTGCATGTTCCCACCACTCCAAGTCCCTGTGTGACTCCTCCGAAAGGGTCACCAGTGCGTGCCATCCCCCCTGCGCCTTGATCGCCGTGGACAGGTCGATGTTCAGGTTGCGCAGGTACAAGCAGGCCGGGCGAATCGTCTCCCTGCATGACGACATGAACCCGATCACCGCTGCCAATGATTTGGCTTTGATGGTGGTGCACTGTTGGGTGTTGTGCGCCATCTCTCTCACCTTCTGTGCCTTCTCGGGTGGGAGTGAGAGTGTCATCGCTCGAGTGTCGAGGACAAACCCCAGGAACTCCAGCATTTGAACTGGTTCCACTTGGGTTTTGTCCCAGCTGATCTCGAACCCGAGTGAGAGAAGGTGACGAAGGAGTGCCAGTGTATGCAGCTTGGTCTCCTGTGGTGACCTGCCCAACACCAGGAGGTCGTCGATGTAGTGGACTACCAAGATGCCGTGTCTCCGGGCTTCCTTGATTGCCACTCTCATGGTCTTTGTAAAGATTCTGGGAGCCACATTCAGGCCGAATGGGAGGGCTTGGAAGCGATATTCCGTGCCCTCCCATTCGACTCCCAGGTATTTCCGGTGAGGTGGAAAGATCGGGATGTGAAAGTATGCATGTTTCAAGTCGATCTTGGTGGCCCACATCATGGGCTCCACCACGGCCCTCACCGTCTTCCACCCCTCCATTTTGAAGGAGGGGCAGAAGATGAAGTGATTCAAGGCGGTGAGGTCCAGGATCAACCTCCATTTCCCGCCGGGCTTGGGCCGCCCAAAATGGGAGATCTCATCCCTTTGTCCGACCCCCTGGATCGTTTTCAGTGCCGATATCCCAAGGTACTCCTGGACCACCGCCTCCAAGCCCAGTTTCTCCTCCCCACCAAGTGGTAGGGTCCCGGGACCACGTCCCCGGGTTGGGTGGGGTCCCTTGAACGGGATGTGAAACCCTTCCGATACCACCTGTGCCACTTCCCGAGGTGGTCTGAGGGCCAACCACTCCTCCCGGTGCCGAGCCAGCCTGCCTGCCAGTGGTCCCCGAGGTGGGTGCTGTGCCAGCAGCCGCAGTTTGGCCTGCTCCCGGTCCCATTGAGGGTCCAGTCCGAGAAGGAAGGGGTCCCTCCCCCCAGGGGTTGGGACTGTCCCTCCCCCCGAGCTGAGCCCCCTTGGGCCGTGTTATGGGGTGAGGCAGAGTTTCCCCCTGAGGGGTGGGGGTGAGTGGGTTCCCGAGTTGGGTGCCTGCCCTCCCGGGACTTGGCACCCTCCTCCGGTCCCGTGACGGGGTTGTGGGGAGAGCGGGAACAAGACGGGGCGTAGAGGTGAGGGAGTGCATGAAGGGTGGTGCAGGTGTGCTGGACAGACTGCTGCCGCCCTCCCTTGCTCTGGTCCCACTCCCGGGCCAGGTAGGTCTTGCCCTGCCATTTGATCTGGCCGTTTTGGGGGTTACTTTTATCGGCGCCACCCCCCAGGGCGCCTGGTTCCCCCCACCCCCGCACCCGTACCGGAGGGGGTGGTGGGGACGCGAGTCGCTGCCTCCGCCACTGAGGTGCATGAGCTTCACCGCCAACGCTAGCGGAACGTGTGAGTGGGTGTTTCCGGGACCCTGCCTCGCAGACCTCCCCGCGTGTCCCCGCATTGGGGAGTGTGACCGCCTCTGACTGTGTATCGGTCCGTCTCGGGTTCACAAACCCCTCGCCCAAGGTCGGCGGATCCTTCTCGCCGGTCTCTGTGTAGCCCCCCACGTTCGGGACCTCCTTGGGTGACGCTCGCCCCGCTGAGGTGACGACGCTAACCTGGGGTGTGAGTTGCTGTTCCGAGTCCCCAACCTCGCAGACCTCCATGAGGGTTTCAGGTTTGCCCGACGAGATCGCCTCCGCATGTCCTTCCGTCAGCACCGTGTGCTGCCCCCTCTTCAGGGGTCTCTCCGGTGAGTGCCTGCCTCACCTGGGGTAATGTCCTCGCGCGGAGGGTTCCGGTGGGTGGTGTTCCCATGCCGCGAGTCTCCCTGGGTGATGTTCCCTCCATCGACCCGTCAGAGCCTGGACTGGACCCCCAGGCCCGCCCCGACTGCCCCACGGGCTTTGTTGCCTTGTCCTGCTCTGAGTGTGAGAGTGACTGTGCGGTAGGGCTCATACAGACTGCCTCTCCGAGTGCTGGCGACGACGCCTGCGAGGGTGTGATCACCGGTGCTGATCCGTCCGGTGCCGGTGGAACTGGTGCAGAAGTTGTTTCCAGTTTAGCCACGGTTGTGCCGAGTGGAACACCACAAGGACTGGCTTCCCGGACCAAAGACTGATGAGTATCGAGTATTTCAGCATTGTGCGGTGCGAGTTGGTGAGCAGCAGACCCTTCACCTTTTTCTTCTTGTTGATTGTAACGTGTCTCTTGGCAAGACAACGCCACGGAGCGAGGAAAAGGAGGGGCTGCACCCGAATTGAATGCCAATGAGCCTTCTGTGACCCCAGTTGGTTGTGGGCTCTGTGATGATAAGGCCAACGAGGTTGGTCGAAAAGCGTGCGCCAACGGAGGACCCGAGGGCAGACAAAATTCTGGGGACAGAAAGTGGCTCCCGGGGTCGAGTTGACCTTCAACGTTTGAATTTCTCCGCAGAAGATGGCTGATTCTGAATCTGTGACTATGTCTGATGCTGAGAAGGAGGCGGCTGCGCAAGAGGCTGCCCGTGTGCAACAACACAAGCGTGCGGCCGAGAAGAGTGCGGCGGAGGCGGCGGCTCCTGCAAGGATGAGGGAGAGCCCATGTTGGGATCAGGTCTGTTTGATTGAGTGCCGCAAACGAAGCGCCCTGAGTTGGGGCCGGCGGCTTGGAGTGATCCTGACGATCTTTTTTGTGCTGCAGGCTATTGGGGCTACGCTCTTGTTCCCTGATGGGAATCCTCTGTCCTATGCTGAAATTCAGGCGTCTTTTGCGGGCGCCGCGGTGGAGGGGTCGTTCCCCGAATTCTCAATTCTATTCGATCGTCCGACGGCCGAGCAGTTCACAAGGGTTGAGGAACTTGGCCAGAAGTTTCATGCTACTGTGAGGCCTATTGTGGCTGTGGCGACTGAATTCCAGCCGGACATTATCACGACAACGCTCTTCAAGGCGACGCTTGCTGGCTTTCCGACGGAGGCCAGTGAAGAGGATGTGGCGACTTGGTTGGGAAGGAAAGGTTTGTGTTGTGCTATGGAGAAGGGGTGTTATGGTTTTGGTAGATTCTCTGAGGGTGTTCAAGTTAATGCCTGCGATCTTTCAAGTCAGCTTCTTTGCGGAGGGAGAAGAAGAAATGCCGAAGTGGTTCCCGCGCCGGGATGCCAACCCGAGATGGCCCATTACCGTGGTGCCTCCCGAAGTGCGGGTCGAGGTGCCGCCCAACAAGAAGCTGGCGATGCTGCGCCGTCGGGATCTGGCGACTGTGCCGGCTGTCGAGGCCTGGTTGGCGAGCCTGACGCCTCAATCCGCCCAGCGACCATTGCCAGGAAGGGACAAGCCTTCCTGACTGGTCGCTGGGACGGTACGTGGTTATTGGTGGTCGATCCCGAGGAACGAGACCGGCTGGCGAGGGAGAAGCAGCAGCAATATGGGGGCCGCGGACTATTGTTCGGCGGACTGTGGTGCGTGTGGCGGCCAAGGGGTTGCTGTGATTTGGTTTGAGGTGTTGTGTTTTCAATCTGAATCTCTTTTGAAAACATGCCTTGAGCAACCATTGTATATTCATAAAGGGAACGGGATGGTTACGACTGGATTCAGTCCTTACGTACGGATGGTACGTATTGAGCTGGACAAAAACGCAGTATCGTCGTTGGGCCACTCGCATGGGGCACGATCGATCTTATTGAAGGAAAATGGTGGGTGAAGTGGTGGTTTGTTACACAGACTGGAGAAAATGGGTGTGAACTTGGGCAACATGATCAGGGGCCGGCCTGCGGGTGGGGACGGCTGCTGTATCAGAAATGGAGGAGCTGTGATAATAGAATAATGTTGGGGACGGACCAAAAGGAAGGAGGCGTGGCAAAGGAAACGTGGCGATCGGTGGGGAATCGGCCAGCCGGAGAGGGCAGCGTAGGAGGAAGAAGAACGAGCGGATGGGGATCTGATTTGGTAAAAAAAAAGACCGGGGAATTGAAACAGAGGAATGGGGTAGAGCGGACGGTGGAGGAAACTGATGGGGCAGCTTGCTACTGCCAGGTTGAGCACCCCCGGGGAGGGAATCTTCGGCCGGAGTTGGGCGGACGGGTCTCTGCATGAGTTGGCAGGGAATGATGGCGGTTTGGTGGATATCCTTTTGACGATTTTGATAGGTAGTGTTGGTAGGTTGTGCGTGTTCATGCAGGGGCTTTGTTTTGGAAGATGGCCCTGATCGACTTGATCCAAGCGAGGGGGGCGGGGAATACCACAGGCTCTGGGCTCAGATGAAGGGGGAGTGCGAGGACATCGTTATTGGACCAAACGAAATCTATTTGGGGAATCGATGGGTGGGAATCTGTTTACTGGTGGCGATGGCTCAATGGGGAGGTGCGGGCGTGAATCGGAGAGCGTGGGAACTCGACGCGGTTCTAAAAAGCGAGGCGGAGTGGAAGGAGAGTGTGGATGATGGAGCGGCGGAGGTTTGGGCTTTGGGGGTGGGGCAGGATCCCAGCTGGCGGACTGGGAGGGGGGGAGTGGCAGGCAAAGAGACTGGCCCGAAGAGGCGGACGAGGACGAGGTACGGGAGGAGAAGGAGGCTCTGATGGAAGGGAGGGACGTGACAGTGAGAGATTGACGGATGGAGGGATGATCGAGCGACCGGGCGAGTTGTTTGGCGGTGGTGGCGAGCTGGAGGAAGTTGATGGGGTTGGCTTGTCGCAGGGGGCGGGGTCGGGAGGTACAGAGGCGTGTGTAATAAGTCGGGCCACCGTTGTTGGGTGGCAACAGCCCTCCAGGTGGTGGAAGCGGTGGGGGCCGGGCAGTTGTTCGATGTTGTGAGAGGGGTGATTGGGGAGACCCGGGTATGGAGCAGGCGATCTGGGAGAAGGGGATTGATGGGCTGGATGAGCTTCATGATGGGGATGCAGGGGATGCGGTGGCGGACCTGCTGAGGAAAGCTCGGATCCCGACAGGAGCGCGGATGAGGGTGGTGCACGTCTGTCAGGAATGCGGAAGGGTGAGCGAGGGCCGCGAAAGGGGCGGGACTGCCTGGTGGTGCGTCTGGAGAGGGACGGTGACAGAATGAGTGAAGCGGTCCGGAAGGTGGTGATGGCGGACGGACGGGTGCGGAAGAGGTGCCCAGAGTGTGGTGCCGATCGGTGGCACGCGCAGGAGGAACGGGCGGTGGGCATGGAGGATGTCATGGTGGTCCAGGTGGTTCGCGATCGGCGGGACGGCAGGGTGGACCAGTCGCAGTGGCGGGTGCAGCCGGACCCGTGGAAGTTCTTGGCACGAATTACCGCCTGGAGGCGGCGGCGGAGTTCTGCGAAAGGGAGAGGAGGGGGGCGACATTGGGTGGCGGTGAAGAGGATTGAAGGGGCATGGTGGCGCTTCGACAGCGTGGTGAGGGAGGTGGGCGAGGAAGAGACGAAGCATGGCGACATCTTTCTTTATGTGGCGGGGGCAGGGATGGGGTCGAGAATGCAGCGTTCGATGTGGGGACCGGCTTTTGGAGGGGGAGCAAAGAAGGGGCAGACGGGAGGGCACAAGGGGGACGAAGAGGGAGACGGGTAAGGCGGGAGAGGTGAAGACCTGGAGGAGCATGAGGTGGGGCAGTCCGGGGTGCGCCCGGTAACGGGGACTCCTACCGGGGTGCCCAGGTATCCTGGGGACGGGATGAGCAGAAAGGCCAGGAAGAAGCGCGGGAAGAAGGACGCGACAAGGAAGAAGAGGCAGGTGGCAAAGATGAGGGATATCGAGAAGACATATGACGAGAAGGCGGAGGAGGAGGAATTCCAGGGGGTGGAGAAGTGGTGCCAGGGCAAGAAGGAGGCCAACCTGAGGGCGGGGCTGCCGGCGAGGGAGGAGGGAAGGATGAGGGTCGTGGGGTGGAACGTGCGTGGGTTGGGGTCAGACTGGAAGAAGAGCAATGTGGCGGACCTGCTGCGAGTTGGGGGGGTCAACATTGCCCTCCTGCAAGAGACGAAAGGTACGAAAGACAACAAGCAACAGTTGGAGGAGAAGTGGATGAAGGGGTGGTGCTGGAGGAGCTCGGTGGTGGAGGACGCAGATGCACGGCACCCCAAGGGAGGGGTGATGATTGGGTATAGGCGGACCTTACAGATAGCAGTGCGCAAGGTCAGGGAGGTGATCCCTGGCTACTTGATGTTTCTCGATTGGTCGGAGGGAAGACCAACCTGAGGCTCATAAATCTGTACTACCCAACTGGGAGGGAGAGGACAAGGTGAGGGTAAGGAATGTCATTATCAGGAGGTTGGAAGAGTGCATGGCGGAGGAGCAGCTGAGGGAGGGCGTGGTGGTGTACACGGACGCGAATAGTTGGGCCAAGGAGGTTGGTGAGCAGGAGATGCTGGGTCTGTATGACACGGCGAAGATGGTGGGTAAGCAGAACGAGATCACATTCGTGCGCAACAAGAAGAGGAGGGAAGGGGAGGTGGAGGGCAAGCAAGGGGGAAGAAAGGGAGGCCAGGCTGGACCTTTGCCAGCAACGCAGGGGACGATGGCACGATTGCTGGACAATATGTGGGTGTGGAGAGGAGGTTCAATGGCAGGAAGTCACAGACCATCACATGGTCACTGACTTGAGGAACATGTTGCCGGCATGGGCGGGAACGCTGCGAGAAGGTGGCCATCTGCCCGTCCAGTCGGACCTGGATGCGTTGCTGCGGGAGAAGAGGAAGGATGAGTATGAAGGGATGGTGGGGAAGATGCGCGTACCGGGAGAAAGTGGCGGAATTGCTTCGGAAGGCGATGGAGAAGGGGCGGACCCATCGTTCGAGCAGATGAGTGGGATCCTGCGGGAGACGGCGGGGAAGGTGTTTGGGTTCCGGGACGTGGCACAGACAGGGATTATGCAGCGGATTATGAGCCCATCGCATGAAGACGAGCGGCGCGATACGGCAGGGCGGGATGAGCAGGAGCGGAGGCGAGGCAGGAGAGGAGGAAATGCGAAGCAGTTGGCCAAAATGAGAGGCGTGCACTACAGGAAGAGGATCGGGCGTTGGAAGGAAGCGCAAGCGCATATAAGAGCATCATGACAGACGGGGTGGCGCCGGTCGTCGTATGCAACTAAGAATGTGGAGAAAGGTGGACAAAGTGGTCACAGATCCGGAGTCGGTGAAGAATGGATGGAGGAACTGGCAAGGAGGGTGTTGCCGGTGGGCCCGAGGTGGGGCGGTGCCAGAAGGCCGCAGGAAAGGAGGGTGATCATGGCCCCTCACAGCATGATGTTGAGACAATCCTGGGGCGCTCCCCGATGGTAAGGCGGCGGGCGGATGGAGTGACGGCAGAGATGATCCATGCCTGTGGGGAAGAGATCAAAGAGTGGTTGGGAGGAGATACAATGAGATGTTGGGCGGTGAAGTGCCGCAGGAGCTCAAGGTTAGCTCGGTGTTCATGGCCACGAAGTCGCAGACAGAACACCCTGGTGACCCTGCAGGCAGAAGGCCAATCACTTTGATACAGGTCTTTTGAAGGGATTGCAGGTGGTGATGGCGTCGCGGTTCCAAGAATGGTGCGTGCAAAGGAATGTGTTTGGGGAGGAGCAGTTTGGGTTTCTGAGGGAGAAGGTTGAGACCCCAATTGCAGAAATTATGGGAGTGCTCACTGACTCGAAAATTATGGGAGGCAGAATTCCACATGTGCTAGATATCAAAAGGCCTATGATACAGTGGACATGGACGCACTGAGGAGGGTTGAGACGGATGGGGGTTGAGGCATTCATCAGGTATGTGGATAGTCTGTACGAGGAGAGGCCAGGTCGGGTTTCGGGCTGACGGAGAGCTATGAGATAGAGAGGCATTAGTCAGGGGACCCGCTTTCATGTATTTATCTCATTCATGGAGAAGTGCTGGCAGAGGTGCGAAAGCAGGAAGGTGGGTATATCCTGGATAGTGGAAGGAAGGTGAAAGTCCTTGCCTTTGCTGACGATGTGATGCTGGTCACTCGAACCAAGGAGCAGATGGTACGGTTGGTCAACACAGTGAGACGGAAGGTGGAGGCGGGTATGCAGCTGTCGTGGACCAAGTGTGACTACCTGTGGGGGTGAAAAGCAAGACGGACCTGGACCTGGGTGAGGGTCGAGTCATCAAGGTCCAGCAGAAGGGTGGGGCCATCCGGTACCTGGGAAGGATAGACGAGGAGATGAACATGAAGATCAACGGAGAAGGTCATCCAGAAAATGTGTGGGAGGTTGCACAGGCTGATGGACAAGAAGGTCCCACCGAGGTTGATGGTGCAGATGATCAACGAGTGCGTGTCGACGTGCCTACAATATACGGCGAGGCAGTGCCCCACCGCAGAAGGACGAGATTCTTCAACAGCGCTATGCGCGAGTATTTCAGGGAGATGGTGGGTGCTTGGGGAAATGCGACCCGGCGGAGGTGCTCTTCTTCCCGGAGGATGAGGTGGGATGGGTCTCAAGGACCCGGTGGATGTGCACGACATGATGGTGCTCACGCAACTGCTGGGCAGGGTGGCAGACCAACAAGGGTGCGGCGTGATGCTCCGTGAAGAATAGCC
>JAPMOS010000037.1:0-302441 GCA_027972325.1 Paratrimastix pyriformis | reverse complement strand
CTAACCCCAACCCTAACCCTAACCCTAACCCTAACCCTAACCCTAACCCTAACCCTAACCCTAACCCCTAACCCTAACCCTAACCCTAACCCTAACCCTAACCCTAACCCTAACCCTAACCCTAACCCTAACCCTAACCCTAACCCTAACCCTAACCCTAACCCTAACCCTAACCCTAACCCTAACCTAACCCTAACCCTAACCCTAACCCTAACCCTAACCCTAACCTAACCCTAAAAACTTCAACCCTAACCCTAACCCCAACCCTAACAACCCCAACCTAACAAACTCCCAACCCTAACAAACTCCCAACCCTAACAAACTCCCAACCCTAACAAACTCCCAACCTAACAAACTCCCAACCCTAACAAACTCCCAACCCTAACAAACTCCCAACCCTAACAAACTCCCAACCCTAACAAACTCCCAACCCTAACAAACTCCCAACCCTAACAAACTCCCAACCCTAACAAACTCCCAACCCTAACAAACTCCCAACCCTAACAAACTCCCAACCTAACAAACTCCCAACCTAACAAACTCCCAACCCTAACAAACTCCCAACCCTAACAAACTCCCAACCTAACAAACTCCCAACCCTAACAAACTCCCAACCCTAACAAACTCCCAACCCTAACAAACTCCCAACCCTAACAAACTCCCAACCCTAACAAACTCCCAACCCTAACAAACTCCCAACCCTAACAAACTCCCAACCCTAACAAACTCCCAACCCTAACAAACTCCCAACCCTAACAAACTCCCAACCCTAACAAACTCCCAACCCTAACAAACTCCCAACCCTAACAAACTCCCAACCCTAACAAACTCCCAACCCTAACAAACTCCCAACCCTAACAAACTCCCAACCCTAACAAACTCCCAACCCTAACAAACTCCCAACCCTAACAAACTCCCAACCCTAACAAACTCCCAACCTAACAAACTCCCAACCCTAACAAACTCCCAACCCTAACAAACTCCCAACCCTAACAAACTCCCAACCCTAACAAACTCCCAACCCTAACAAACTCCCAACCCGCTCAACTCCCAACCCGCTCAACTCCCAACCCGCTCAACTCCCAACCCGCTCAACTCCCAACCCGCTCAACTCCCAACCCGCTCAACTCCCAACCCGCTCAACTCCCAACCCGCTCAACTCCCAACCCGCTCAACTCCCAACCCGCTCAACTCCCAACCCGCTCAACTCCCAACCCGCTCAACTCCCAACCCGCTCAACTCCCAACCCGCTCAACTCCCAACCCGCTCAACTCCCAACCCGCTCAACTCCCAACCCGCTCAACTCCCAACCCGCTCAACTCCCAACCCGCTCAACTCCCAACCCGCTCAACTCCCAACCCGCTCAACTCCCAACCCGCTCAACTCCCAACCCCCCGTCCCCCTTACACGGGTTCGAACCCGTGTGCTCACACTCGCAAAAAGACCTCCTCCCGCTGTACTACCATGGCTCTTGCCCTTTCTTCCGACACCCGGCACCATCGTCACCCGCACACGTCCGTCCTTCTTCCCTTAGTCTCGCGATGCCGGCAAAATCCAACCTGTATCGGACTCGGAGGGGTGAGGAGCGGGCCATCGACCGTGCTTGATTTCGTCTTCCTCATCGGCGAGATCGAGCTGTCAAAATTGACGCGAGTTCAGCACGTTTAGCCTTCTCGCGGCCAGGGCCGGACGCGACCAAAACCATCCGATCCGCGGACTTGGCGATGGGAGCATCGAAGGTCGGCATCGACTCATCGGACGGCTCGGTGGCCTCGTCGATTGTGGGCGGGGCAGCAGACGAAGGCCGTGCGAGATACGGGGCCGAGCGGCCTTCTGACGTCCCTGGTGCCGGAGGGGTGGTTCCGGAAACAGGGGGTGTTGCAGCACGCGGCTTTCTTGGCAACTTCGCCGAGCTTATGACGGGCTGAGATGCCGCAGGGGCGGGAGCAGGGTGCTTGCGAGGCAACCGAGTTGGCGCCATCGCGGCACTCATCCCGACATCCGACGCTGAAACGAGTGTGACGTGTGCCGCGTCCGTGAGGTGTGTGTGAGCGTGGTGCAGCGTGGTCGTGCCTGCGCGTGTGCGTACACGACGCGTTGAGTGGTGGAGATCCAGGACCAAACGGATGGCAAGTGGCCGAACGGACCTTCAGCAGTCTGCATCAGGGGAAGACCACTTGTATATTGGGGAGCCCCAAGTGGCGCGCTCAGGCGTTGTTGTTGATGCATCATCATCTGTTGCTGCCGAAGGGCATTCTGTTGATTCATGTAGGCCTTAATGCGAGCGGCGAAACGTTCATTTCGATTCATGACCTCGTCGTACTTGGTCAAGGCGAACTGTGCCTGATCAATCAACGATGCAACGACCTGCCCCAGCACCTCGGCTAGAAGCAAAGGGTGGGGGGGAGGAGGAGGGGGTCACCGATCCAAGATGAGGCACGGGCTGTTGATGGCGAAGGCTGCGGGCAGACCTTGTTGTGCGGGATCGACTGGACTGAGGGCTGTCGCTGACGGGGATCGGAGTCGGAGCTGCAGCCTGGTTGCCATCTGGCGCATCGTCGAATGTTCGGTCATGGTCATCTCGTGCAGCTGCTGGGCAACCTCGGCCCACTTCAAGAACCCGGGCAGCGACCGGGGCGGGTTGTTCCTCCAGAAGGCCGAAAGCAGGTCCAAGAGCTCCCCGTACTGCTTCCCCACTTCGGCCATCGCCTCGGGCGGCAAGGTCGCAATTGCTATTGGCCAGAAGAGCACGCATTTCAGACGATTCTTCAGAGGCGAAGGAACCCACAGACGAGGAGGAGGCGGCTCCCGTCGGAGGAAACTATTGATCGAAGCGACCAAGTCGGGCCCGGTGGCACAGCAGGTGGTGAGAGGCCGCTACAGCACGCAAAGTCAATCCCCAAAGAATGCGGCCAAAATCCATGAGAACGTGACGCTGACCACAGGAAGGTCAGACCTCCAGCAGAGGGTAGGAGACTGCTCCCGTGGCATTCACCGCAAAAGCGCTCCCGAGCTCCTGTCGGAACGAGGATGCTAGGGTCCTTGGCGGCACGTGCTTCGGGAAGCGGTCGAAAAGTGGGGTAGGGGAGGAGGGAGGAGGGGGAGGAGGGGTCGGAAGATGATGACTGGGGAGAGGGAGCTGAGGCGATGTGACGGGCGGGAAGGAGGAAGACGAGATTTGGGATGGGTCGGCGGGAGCACGTGGCCGGACCATTTCCTCGAGGTCTTCATCGACCAAAATGGCCGATGTCCCCTGGGCAGGAAGCGCATTGTCATCCGAGCAGTGAATCGATGGGTGTTTGAACACTGGTGCCTGAACCCCCACGGTCCCGTTTCCGGCACCGTTTTCGCTTTGTGGCAGAGGAGGTTGAAAATACTGCGAAAGGTCCTGTCGATGGTAAAAAAGGAGGGGAAAATAGTGAGCCAGGCGCAATCGAACCCACAATTCTCACCGGCCAATCATCTTCTGACTGACCTCGATCTGGAGTGGGATCGGTTGCTGGGATGGCTGGGCCTGAAGGTCTTCGGGTGGGGCGAGGAATTCGGCCTTGCCAGGGGAACTGTCACTCTGAGGGGAACTGGTAGCGAGGGCTCCGAATTGAGACTCGAGAAGGAGTTTCCCATGCCTACAAAACGCGAGAATGGAAGGGGGTGGGTGGGGGATGAGGGGGGGGGGGGGGGAGGGGAGGGGATGGTGGGGGGAGGTAAACACCGGCGATTACCCATGGCACATTGGAAAAGACCGATTATATTGGGCAACGAGGCGTTTGATGGCGTTCTGTTCTTTTCGGGAGAGGTTCGTCACGAGTCGAGGGGCTTCCACCGATCCCAGCGATCCTTCGAGGACCAGCTTCTGTCATGGGGTGTCGGAGAGTGGGAGAAGGGACGACAAACAGACTTCATCGAGCATATGGGTCGCGTTCGCGATGAGATCTGCAGTGATGGGCAGCTGCGAGTGTACAGGTGATGCCTGAGGAGCTGGTCGGGTTCATCGTTGAGGTCACGGTGAAATAATCTCCAGACCGGCGCGTTGCTTGTACTTATCGATAAAGTCCATATCCTGGCTGGACAGTGCCTGCGAGTCAACATCATCTCCACGATCCAGGTGTGAGCGCTGACAGTAGCGGGCCCAAAATGCCTCCTTGGTCATCTGTAGGGATAACGATTTGGAAACCAAGCGCAACAAACGAGGAAACAGCAAACATGGTGCGGGACGTTGTCCTCGTAAGCCAGTTTGACGGCAGGATATTCCAGAAATATACGTTTTATCAGGGCGTCGGAGAGATGGAACAACACCTTATTGCAACCCCCCTCTGAAGAACCTTTGATCGAAGGGAACAGCCCATTTGGAAGCCCGGTCGCAAAACGTTTGGCGTCCATGAGGGCCGCGAGAAAAACCCTGCGGGCGCCGCAACCACCAGGGCACTTGAATTCCGGAGCAGCTCTTCCTTTCCTTCTTCGCACTTCCTCGTTCCTTCCCTGCCTCACAAACTCGAACCTATCGCAAAATGCAATTTGCTGATTACGTTCGCGACTTTAACACACTCGCAAACTATATCTCGGAAAAGGCCGACGCCATCGCCTCGAAGTTCGGCGGTCTGTTTGGGCGCCCCGTTTGCCGGCGGGGAAATTCTTCACCTCCAATCCCATCACAGAGGAGCGTCTGGCATTGATCACCTCCTCCAAGAAGATGCTCGATGATGCGGGCGAGCTCATTCAGGCCATGGACCTTGCTGTTCGCGAGCTCCCTTCAGCCGATCGCCCCAATGGACAGCGGACCCTGGAAGAATCTCGATCCAAGCTCACACAACTCAAGAAGCGCACCAAGTCCGTGGACAGCCCCGCCCCTCTGCTCACACGGTCACGGGTTGGTATTGCAGCGCTGCCGCGGCGAACCTGCCTGACGAGGCCAAGATGCGGCAGGACCTTTTCGGTCGCATGGAGGCCCCTGCTGATGTTGAGGTCTGCTCCAGACGGGCTCCCTCGTAATGTTGAAGGGGGCGGGTCCGATTTCGGCGTTCTGTGACTCAATTCGACCCGATTTTTGGACCGCAGCTTGGAGTGATCGACCACCGCGACCAACTGATGGGCAATACGCGGAAGTTGGACCAAGGGACAGACATCCTGAAAGATGTCCTCCAGACCGGCCTCGAGACTGAGGATGTCGGCGCCTCGACGATGGGCGAGCTCGGTCGGCACCGCGAGACCATCCTTCGGGCCCGCGATCGGGTCTGTCCTGCTCTTCTCTGGGCCCCTTCTCTCATCTCATCCCCGGCTCCCCTTTCTGCGGCACGCAGTCATCCCATGTGCAGGCTAATCTCAACAAGAGCCAGGGCCTCTTGCGGGGCATGTTGCGACGGATGATGACCAACAAGATCATCACGGTGCTGATCATTATCGGCCTGCTGGCCCTCATCGGGTTCGTTGTTTATATGCTGGTCAAGCCGTCCGGGGGCAGCCCCACCCCCACCCCCAGCCCCACCCCGTCCGCAGCCGCCATCCTCAACAGCCTCGGCATCGACACGACACAGTTCTTCAAGCCCCTCTCGGCCTACATTGCAAAGCGCGCTTGAAATCCCGGGAAGCACCGTTCTTTTTGTGTCTAGCTTTCTTCTTCTCACTCGCTCACTCGCTCGCTCGCTCGCTCTTCCGGCACCACCCCTCACCCTCCCTGCCCTTCGGCCTGGCCCAGGGATCGCGCGTAATAATTGGATCGGAAACCATAAATGCATTTTGTGTTGATGGCTCTCTCCTTTTGCGTTCGGATGGCGGGTAGGTGGGGGCGCAAACCCGTCTTGCGTCTTTCGGACGAGCGCCGACACACACCAAACGCCAAGAGAAAATGGATGGGAACCGAACCACAGCCGAACCAGGAGATGGGGTCGGGGGCGATTCGGGACGCACCCATCTGCGGTGGGAGTCGTCGGGGGTGGTCAGCCGAACCAACGAACCGAGCCGAGAGATCGAGAGCGAACTCTGGCCCCATCCCACCAACCATCGCCCGCATGATGACGATGGCCGAGCGACTCATCTGCGAGCGGAATGCAGGTGCGACGGGGGCAACCCGGACTGGCTGGACATGAGGCTGGTCCCCAGGAGGGAGCGGCCCGATCCGCTGCCCAGCGGCTGGGTCTGGTAGAGGGGCCCCAGGCTCTCGGGGGCCGGAACCGAGGCACCCAGCCCGATGGGGATCGAGGCGAGGGTCGCCGTCGGGGGCATCCCGGGGCGGCCCAGCAGGTCGCGCTGCGAGGCCGACGAGCGAAGCCCCGAGGGCCGCCCGACGGCGGGCGGGAGGGTGTTCGCGCCGGCCCCGCTCCCGCCCAAGGCCCCGGGGTGCTCCCGAAGAGGGCCCCGATCCGGCGAGGGAGACCGACCGCTGGTGGTGGGCCCCCGAGCTACCGCCGGACCCGCCCCCGTTGGCAGGGGAAGGCGGCAGCCCCGGTGGGACGATGCTCACCGGGGGCGGAGAGGCCGGCGGGGTGACGGCGGGCGAGGCGAAGGGCGGCGCCACGCTGGGTGGGGGCGGGTGCTGGAGGATCTCCCCGACGGGGGCATAGCAGGACTCGCAGAGCCGCACAGGCTCGTCGGGCGGGCTCGCTGAGGGGACCCCGCTGATCTTCAGGCGCGGGAAGGTGTGCGAGGAGCATTTGGGGCACACCAAGTGCAGGCAATGGTCGCATCGTACCTGCAGAAGAGCCGGGCGTGATGTCGATGTCACGGTGAGCTAGGGAGGGAAGGGAAGGGGAGGGGAGGGGAGGGGAGGGGAGGGAGGGAGGGGAGGGAGGGGAGGGGAGGGGCCGCCAATGTCGGACCTTGCGGAGGCCCTTGGCGAAGGGCTTCTTGCAGAGGTGGCAGTTGGTGGCGTCGGGCTCGCCCATGGGGGACTCGCGGCCCAGGGCGAACTCGGGCTGGGTCGAGAGGAGCACGCCCAGCATGCCCGGGTTGCGGATGGCCGTCTCCAGGGCCGTGTAGCCCTCGCTGTCGGGCCGGTCCATGTCGGCCTGCGGTGCGGTGCGGTGCGGTGCGGTGGTGCGAGGGCCCGTGCGCAACGGGGCGCCGCGGGTTGAGGAAAGCCGACCGGGGCACATTTGGGCGGGTGAAAGGAGCGGGCTGGCGAAACAGGGACGGGGCACCTTTGGGCGGGGAGAGGAGCGGGACGGAGAAGCAGAGCCGAGCAGCCCCGGTGCGGACCCCGTACAGCATCAAGAAGGCCGCGAGCTCGGGCTGCTGGGTGGCGACCGCCAAGTGGAGCCCCGTCCGCATCTTCAGGGCGTCGGGGGCGTTGACGTCGCACCCGTGGGCCAGCAGCACCTGCGCGTCGCAGGGCGGGCCCGTGCGAGAGAGCGGCAAGGGTCAGCCGGTTCAGTGGGCCCCGGCATCGGGGCGGGCGGACCTTGAGGATCTTGACGTCCCTCTTGGTGACCGCCAGGTGGATCGGCCGGAGCCCATTGCCTGCGGGGCTGTTGGGGTTGCAGCCCGCGTTGAGCAGCATCTGGGCCGTCTGGGCGGGCAGCGGTGCCGGCGAGACTGACGTGATGGCCAGGTGGAGGGGCGTGTACCCGTCAACTGGGGAGCCCCACCCGGAAAACCACCATGGAAAACAAGACAAAACCCCGTCAACAGCCGCCGAGAATGACCCCCCCACCTCTCTCCCCTATTCCCCTATGGCCTGTGGGAGGGAGGTTGGGCAAGGATGGAGCGGGGGGCCATGGCGTGGGTGACAAACAGTTCTGCAGGTCGAGGTAGGGGTCTTTGGAGAGGAAGTCGGGCCGGCTGGGGCCGTGGCTGGTCGCCTCAGTGGGCTCGGGGCCGGCAAGGGTCCGCACCCGATGACCGCGCCGGAGGGGCGCCCCCGAGGCGGCGCTGACCTCCGAGCAGACACTTCGGGGCGGGCTGGGCGTGCGGGCGGGGCTTGAGGTGGCCCCGTCGGCGTCGGGGTCGAGGGGGCGGTGCTCAGCCAGGTAGGTGACGGCCTCCAGGTTGGCCGCGTGGGCCGCCAGGTGCAGCGCCGAGTTGCCCTCCTGGGAGGGTCGGGGGCGGAGCCCGATGAGATTCCACCCGCCATGCGATGGCAGAGATGCCCAGAAAGGAAGCGCCAGCCCCAGCCCCATCCACCAGGCGCGGGGGAGCCAAGCAGGGGGCCAGGCGGCGGACGTGATCGCGGATGGCCGTGTCGGCGCGGCCCTCCTCGACGAGCAGCTTGACGATGTTCATGTTGGCCGCCACGGGGTCCTCCGTCACCCGCACCTTGGCCGGCTCGCCGTCGGCATCCTCGGGCGGGCCCAGGCTCCCGGCCCCGTCATACGAGCGCGCCGCGCGGAGCTGGGGGCGTGCAGGGGCGAGGGCCGAGTAGATGGAGCCCGGACTGCCGCTGCGCACCGTCGACCGGTCGTCCTCACCGTCCCTCCCTCGCCGGTGGGGTCCGGCTCGAGCGCAGGGACCCGGCCCGCTGGCGCTGACCCCGAGGCTGCCTTCGGGGACCCCACGAGGCGGCTCGTCGGGGGCAGCCAGGAGTCCCTCGTCCCCGCCGGCCGAAAGACGGGAGAGGGCGGAGGTGGAATCGCTCCGCGGCACCATCCCACCCGCGCTGCTGCTGCTGGTACTCTGCAGCGCAGCGGCCGCAGCGGCCGCAGCAGCCTGGATGCGCGCCTGGGCCTGGGATTCCCGCATGCGACGGGCCACCTCGGCCAGCAGGCCCGACCCCATCTTGAGGACGGCCAGGTGGAGGGGCGTTTGACCCTGCGCCAGACCATGCCAGCCAAGGGGGCACCCCGGATTGAGGGAGTGCGTCCACCGAGCCGAGAGCAACCCCACAGCAGCGACAGCGATCCAAACCCCCCGAGGGACCCCAGCAGCCCATCGAAGGCCCATCGAGGTACAGACCAGGCCCACGCTGCGCCGGTTGGGGTTGGCGCGGAGCCGCAGCATGGCCCGGATGAGGGGCACGTTCCGGTTCAGGACAAACTCGTGCAAAAGGGTGTGGCCTCGGCTGGGGGGGGGGGGGGGGATCGCAGCGAGGGGAGGCAGAATGAAAGGCACGCGGGGAGGAAGGGCGTCCGAGCAAGGGGGTCGAGGAGAGGAAGGGCGGGCGGACCGGTTGCACGAGTCGACGGGATAGCTGTGCTCCAGGAGCCACCTCTCGAGGGACTCGTTCGAGCTGATCAGCGCGTACGCGAGCAGGTCCATCTCTGGGCGGCCAGCAAGGCGAGTCGAAAAGGGGCGCCGTCACAGCGAGCGGTCAGAGCGTGTGAAGGGTCCGGAAGAGTGGCATCGACAGTCAAGACGAGTGGGGTGGAGGACGAGTGGGGTGGAGGACGAGTGAGGTAGAGTGGTGAGGACGAGCGAGGGGCGAGGACGAGTGAGTGGGGGCGAGGACGAGTGGGGGCAGCCGGACGGACCGAAGATGTCCCGAGCGGCCAGGAGGGGGCGCGTAATGAGCGGCTCCGCGGCCGCGAACCGGCCAGCCAGCAGCGAACGGACGAGCGGCGTGCGACCCATCCTGCGAAGCGGCGTGCAGACGTCCCATCGTTAGCCGGGGATGCGGCATGTCCATCGGCAGTCGTGGGGGGCGCGGCATCGGGGCGACCACAGACCAGTTGCGCGTCTCGAAGCTGCAAATGCCGTTGCGGATGAGCGGCGACACGGCCCGCTGCTCGGATTCTTCCAGCGCCGTATGAAGGAGCCTGCCCGCCCCCCCGGGCCATTCGAGTGGGGTCAGCGGGGAGGAGGGGTTCAATGGGGTGACCAACCGAACCGGGTGCGCGGGTGGGGTGCGCGGGTGGGGTGCGCGGGTGGGGTGCGCGGGTGGGGTGCGCGGGTGGGGTGCGCGGGTGGGGTGCGCGGGTGGGGTGGGGTGAGCGGACGAGCCACGAGGCAAGGGGGGACAGACGAGTTGCCGGTGCACTCCCAGACGCGCCCGAGGCGCTCCTCGCCCTCGAAGATGGTCCACACGGTCGGCCCGGCGACGGCCAGGTGGACCAGAACGCAGCCCACGGGCAGCCGCGGGGCGAAGATCTGCACGTCCATGGCACAGCCCTCCACCAGAGGCTCGCCCGAGGGGGTCAGGAAGGGGAAGGCCGCGATGCTGCCCGTCCCCTCGGGCCCCCCGCCGCTCGGGCTGCCGGCCGCCTGGGCACGGCGCGGGTCCGCCGGGGCGCCCTGATGGCCCGCCTGCGGCTGCTGGGCGGCGCTCTGCGGGCGAGCAGGGACGGGGGCCGCGCCCAGGCCGAGCCCAAGGAGGGCGGCCCCCGAGGAGGTGGGCTGTGGGGCCAGCAGGCGCTCCGCATAGCGGTAGTCCGAGACGTCCTGCGGGGGCTCGGGGCCGGCCCGGCCAGCCTCGGCGGCCACGGTAAAGCCCGGCGAGTAGGAGGTGGCCAGGCTCGAGGCGAGACTCGGCTGGGCGGCCGGCCGGGTGGGCTTGGCCCCGACCTGCACCAGGCGGTACTTGCTCCGCTTCCGGGGGCCGCGCCCACCGGCCGTGGCGGGCCCCTCGGCAGCGGCAGCATCCGCGGCATCGAACGACCCCCGCGAGGCAAGGGGCGCCTCGTCCTCGGGGCCCTCGGGGTCATCGACCGCCGATGAGGAAGCCCCGCCACCCGCTGCCCCCAGGAGGGGCGTGCTCGGCCGGCCAGCCGAGGGCGGCCCATCGGCCAGGAGCGCCATCGGCGGGGCGGGGCTGGGTTGGGGCGAGGGGTGCGGGTCGGGCTGCTGGTAGGTGGCGCACGGGGGCAAGGGGACGAGACGGCCATCATGGCGCAGGGCGTCACCAGCAGCGAGGGCCCGACCGAGGCGGCGAGCTGGGCGGGCAGCTCGTCACTGGTGAAGAGGGTCCCGCTCAGCCGCACGGTGGCCCGTTCGTCGGCGACGGCGCCGAGTTGCTGGCTGGCCTCGCCGCTCCCTGCCGCCGAGGGGCCCGAGATGCCTTCGGGCTGCTGGCCCTGTGCGGGGCTGGGCGGCGGCTGTTGCTGCGGAGGGTGACGAAGCGCGGGCTGCTTGGAGACGGTGTCGGCCTCCTCATCCACCGATGGGGGCTGCGGGTCATGGGCCGGTGCAGGGGGCGGCACAGCAAAAGCCACTTCCCGGAGCAGAGTCCCGCTCTGCGGACAGACGCAGGGAGAACCGTGTCAGCCCGGGCCATGCGATGCATTGGGCCACACAGCCCGACAGACCAGCAGGTCGAAGACGAGGGCCGAGCTGGAGTGGCCTTGGAGGGCCTCGCACAGGGAGATGGGCTGGTCGCCCTCGGAGCCCCGCGTGGGGGCCCGCTCGGGGCGACGAGCCGGAGGAGGCCGCCCCTCGGAGGGCCCCGAGGACGCGGCGGGGGGAGCGGCCTCTGCGGGAGAGACGACCGCCCGCCGGCTGAAGTGTACCCAGGGGGTCACGATCGCCCACAGCTGGGGCCGGGCCGCCCCCAAGGGCAGCAGGGGCGCCACCGGGGCGGCCTTCCCCTCGAGGGGCGGCACGTCGTCCACCGGGCTGCGGGGGCACACGGCATGCAGGGCGGTGACGGCCATCGTCCCCGCTGGCACAACCTGCCGACCGGCCGGCAGCGCCGCCGAGGGCCCTGCTCCACCCGGCCCGGCGAGTCCTCGCGCCCGCGATCGCGATGGGGCCGGCAGCCCGTACATGAACGAGGAAACCACCCGGCACGACTGGGCGGCGGACGAGGATGGTGATGACATTGGTGGTGATGAGGATGGTGAGAATGGAAGCTCGTCGAACGGCGATGGCCGCCTGGGGGTGCCAGCAGACCAGCAGGTCCCAGAGGGCGATGCAGCCGTGGGTGTAGGCCACCCAGAGCATGGGCGGGACGAGCTTCTTGTAGGGCGGCAGCTCGAGGGCCTCCTGGGGGCATGCAGCCAGGGCAGTGACCCCGATGGCAGACGGCCCCGCAAGCGCAGGGGGAAGACGCAGAGTTTGCCAATAGTTCTGCGGGGTTCGGAGGGTGAGGGGTGAGGGGCGTGAGCGAGTGAGGGTCGGTGAGTGTGGGATGAATCGCCCAGCCAGGCCGCTGACGGGCCGCCTTTCACTCGTGGCACCTCCCCAGGGCGAGGACGCGGACCAGCCCGTCGAAGATGAGGACCGAGCCATCGCCGTAGCCGGCGGCCAGGAGGGTCATCATGAGGGCCTCCGCAGCGGGCTCTTCGTCGGCCTGCTGTGGGTCCTCCTGTCCCGGCCCGGCGCCCCCACCTGCGCCCATGTCGGTGCCGTCCGTCACCCAGGGCACAAGGGCGCAAGCGACGACGGGACCGCGGGCTTCGGGTGCTGCCGCCGCATCGCCATCGGCTCCGTCCGAGGGTGTGGGGCCGGGGAGGCTCCCAGTCGAAGCGGCCCGGGCCATGCCCCACTCGGAGGCCGCCCCTGCTGCCGGCGCACCCGTCTCGGGCCCATTCGCATGCGGGAGGGGCCGGTAGAGGACCCGCACCAGGCGCAGCGTCTGCGCGGGTCGCCCCAGAAAACGATCAGAGATCCGACCGAAGCGGATGCAGGGGGATGCAGGGGATGCAGGGGATGGGGATGCAGGGGGATGCGGGGGGATGCAGGGGGATGGGGGATGCGTAGGGGATGCAGGGGGATGCAGGGCAAGGGCAAGGCAAGGCAAGGCAAGGCAAGGCAAGGCAAGGCAAGGCAAGGCAAGGCAAGGCAAGGCAAGGCAAGGCAAGGCAAGGCAAGGCAAGGCAAGGCAAGGCAAGGCAAAGGCAAGGCAAGGCAAGGCAAGGCAAGGCAAGGCAAGGCAAGGCAGGCAGGCAGGAAAGGGCAGGCAGGGCAGGGCCCCACCCCGCTGCCCCCTGCCCCAGCCCCTCTCACCCCCACCCCCGAGTATGATGCGCGGGGCCGTCCGGACCTGGGCATCGAAGAGGGCCAGCCGCCCATCCGAGCAGCCGGCCACCAGGAAGTCCCTGGGCGCTGCGGCAGGATCCGAATCGGTGGCCGGACCTCTCCTCGGCCCGGTAGGGCAACAGGGCCGTCACGAAGGGGAACATGGAGCCCGGCAGCAGCGCCACCGAGTCCTCGAACTGGTAGCGGCTCCGCAGCAGAACTCGCCGCCCTTCGGGAGGAACCCAGGCAGATCAAGCAAGGTTCGGGTGAGCTCACCATGCATCACCAGGCCACGCCACACGGCAAGGGCGGCAACAGCGGGGGGGGAGGGAGGGAGGGGAGGGAGGGAGGGAGGGGAGGGGAGGGGGGAGGGGAGGGGGGAGGGGGAGATCTCGAGGACCAGGGAGGGCCCGGTCGGGCAGGGACCACGTGGCGGTGTCATGGCCAGGGAGAGGCACGAGGGCATCCGCATCCGGTCGCCAGGAGCCAGGGCGGGCATCGGCCCGGGAGGTTGCGGGCCACGTGGGAAGCAGGGTCCATGGGGCCCGTCCATGGGGATAGGCGAAAGGCGGGAAGGGCGAGTGCGGCACCGGCCGGTGGGACGGACACGTCCAAGGGATGGTCCCGGCGTGGGTGCCCGTGGAGGCTTCCCACAGGACCACGTCGCCACCCGCCTGCAGCCAGCATACCCAGGGGCCCACTGTCACCAGGGCGCGCACCCCGTCGGGGTCGACGCCAAGCGCCTCGGCGTCCTCGGTCAGCAGGCTGCCCAGCATGCGCTGCGCCCGTGACATGACGTTCCGCGTGCGCATGGGGGGCGTCCACACCACCGCCCGGTAGGGGCGCCCGCTGCCGATCATGACGCTGCCCCCGCCCGAGGCCCGCCCGACCCGCTGTTCGCGGTCGTGGTCCCGGTCCCGATCGCGGGCCGGAGCCTGCAGGGCGGGGTCGGTCAGCGCAGTGGCTCCCGATCCGCCCAGCCCCGGAGCCCCGTCCAGCGGATCGGCGCCAGGGGCGGGCCCCTCGGGACCGTTGCCGCAGCTCGAGGAGGGCGCTCCGACCGGACCCGGGGATGAGGGCACCCCAGGAAGGGGCGCCAGCTGGGCCGCAGCGGCCACCGTTTCGGGGGTGTGCTGCCGGGCGCGGGCAAGCCGAGCAGCGGCCGCCTCGGCGCGGGTGGTGCGCTTGGCCAGGGGCGACAACGAAGTGTACCGATCCACGGCCACCGCCCAGATGGGTCGGCACCCCATCGGGCGCACCTCGCCCCGAAGCCAGCGGCCCACGGCGGCCTCGTGGTCGGCCTCCTGCTCCTGGGGGTCCCGCAGGGGCTCGTCGGGGGCATAGTCCTCGAGGGCCGCCGCCAACGAGAAGTGCCCCGACCCCAGCGGGGCGGCTGCGCCCCGGGCAGGCTCGGGTCCGTCGCCCGCCCACCAGGCGCCCCATGAGCGGCCTTGGACCGGGTCACCGGTGGAGAGCTCGCCGCCCTCGAGGAAGTCCGCGAAGGGCACCGAGGGGTGGCTGTCCTTCACGCCGCCGGCACCCCGCTCGCGGGCCCCTCGGCCGCTGCCCAGGGTCTGCAGCAGGTGGCGCAGCGAGAGCGGGTGCCGGCTGAAGGCCATGTCCGAGGGGCGGCACAGCAGGTCGAAGAGCCCCTGCACAGGCTCGGCCGCCAGGTGGAAGGGCAGCACCGGCCCGGCCGGGCCGCCCAGCAGGCGACCGCTGTGGAGGCCGCCCAGCAGCGGGGGCGGGGCGCTGGTCTTCTCGAGGATCAGGCGCACGATGTCTGCGTGCCCCGCCTGGGCGGCCAGGTGCAGGGGGCTGAAGCCGCTCTTGTTGGTCGGGAAGAGGTCCCGCCCCGAGCCCGGGCAGTGCAACAGCAGCAGCCGCAGGATACCCTCCAGGTGCAGGGTCACCGCGAAGTGAAGAGCCGTGTTTCCTTCGTAGTCCTGTGGGACGGCGGCAGGTGGTGGTGGGTGGTGGGTGGTGGTGGGTGGTGGGTGGTGGCGGCGGCGGCGACGACGAGGATGGGAGCGGAAACAGCAGCCGGCGCACACACACACACACGGGGGGGGGGGGGGGAAGGGGGCACCAGACCCGTGCAAGGGGATCGGCGCCCGCCTCGAGGAGCAACCGGCAGCAACCGGGCTGCCGGTACAAGACGGCCAGGTGGAGCGCCGTGCGGCCGGCCTCGTTGAGCCGATCCAGGACGGATCCCTCGCCGTTCCGCTCAGCCTGCTCGTCAGGCCCCGAACCGGGCGCCATGTCGAGGCCTTTGGTGGGCGAGGCAGCCGCCCCGGTGCCCATGCCCAGCACAGCGGGCGGGGTGGCCGGCGATGGGGGCGTCGTCGCCGGGGAGACCGTCCCGCCTACGGCCCCAGCGGCAGGCGAGGCCACCGGAAGGGGCGGCGAGGGCGAGGCGCTGGTGGGCGGGGGCGCGGCTGCGAGATTCGCTGCCGGGGCCGGGGCCGGGGCGGCGGCCGTGGGCTTGCTGGCCGCGGCCAGGCGGCGGAAGGAAGGCGGCAGGTTGCGGACCACCCGGCGGGCCTGGCCAGGCGGGGGCCCCATGGAGGGCTGCATGGGGCTTGCAGCGGACCCGTGTGGGAGGGGGGCTGCGGGGACGAGGCTCATCGACAGGGCCGCCAGGGCGGTCACGGCTCCGGGGGCCACCAGGCCCGTGGGGGCCGTCGGGACGATGGCGGCCGAGGAGCCCTGGGTGGCGGTGGTGGCGTTGCAGACCCGGGTGAGCATCTCCTTGAAGAGCGCCTCCAAGGGCTCCCGGAGGGCCGGGAAGGCCCCCGCGACGGCGGGCACCATGTGGATGGGCAGGCAGCCGTCGCTGTCGTAGAGGGTGGGGCTGGCGTTGCGTTCGAGCAGGGCCCGGGCCGCCTCGAGCTTGCCCGGGGTGAAGGGCGGCTTGAAGCAGAGCATCAGGGCCGTGTTCTGGGCCGTGTCGGGCAGGTCGATGTCGGCCGGGACCATCGCCTGGGCCAGGATACGCACGCTGGTCAGATCGTCCAGCAGCACCTGCCCGCCCCCCAAGAAGCAGAAAGAGGAGGCGCGTCAGTGATCCGTCGGGGGTCACGGAGGGGGGTGGCACGGATGGCGGCCAACCGACCGCGAGGTGGAGGGCCGTGTGGCCGAGCCGGTCCTGCGCTTTGAACGAGGCCCCCCGGGAGGCCAGGCAGCTCAAGATGGGATGGTAGTGGCCCAGGACCGCCAGATGGGCCGGGGTGTACCCGTGGCGCTTGCACTGGGTGTCCAGCCGATGGGTGCTGCTCTGGCGGAGTAGAAGCTGCACAATGTCCAGTCGGCCTGCCGAAGGGGATGGGTGGAGGGTGGATGAGGGCCAGGGCGGATGGTGTGCGTGGGTGCGTGGGTGCGTGGGTGCGTGGGTGCGTGGGTGCGTGGGTGCGTGGGTGCGTGGGTGCGTGGGTGCGTGGGTGCGTGGGTGCGTGGGTGCGTGGGTGCGTGGGTGCGTGGGTGCGTGGGTGCGTGGGTGCGTGGGTGCGTGGGTGCGTGGGTGCGTGGGTGCGTGGTCACTTTCCACACCCCGGCCCTGTCCCGTCCCGTCCCGTCCCGTTCTTCATTGTGCCCCTCTGTGCGACGTGCGGTCTGCCCTGGTCGTGCCGCCCCTACGCCTCCCTGGTGCGCTGTCCCGTCCCGTCCTGTCCCGTCCAGTTCGCTGCCGTCCCGTCCGTCGTCGATACTCGCCATCGACATTTTACTTGCGCGCCCAATCGAAAAGGTCTGTGTCATATGCTCCGATTGCCCCTTGTCTTGCCTGTGCCAGAGACCCCCTTTGGCGCGACACATGCTGCTGCTGTGCGATGTGGTGAGAGCGTGAGCTGTCCATCCACACCATGTGACGGATCCCGTGTGGTGTCCTGATTTCCGTCTTCGGATGTTGACGTGCTCTTCCGCCTGAGCGCTTTGCCGTTGACTGACCCTTGTTCGCTGCTGCCTGCTTGCGTATGTTGGCCTGGTGGACACTGCTTGACTATGGCGCTTCCCTCGTGGATTGTGCCTATACTTCTTGCGCTGTCCTTCCTCCCTCTTTGGTGCGTGTGCGCGCGTGCGCGCGTGCGCGCGCGTGTGTGTTGTACAGAGTGTGCGTGTGCGTGTGTGCGTGTGTTGTAGTGTGTGCGTGTGCGTGTGTGCAAGGGTGGCAGGTGGTGTGCTGCTGCCCACCGCGACGACATGGCCGATGGCCGATTCGACAGCAGTCGTCCCCAAGCCCCCCCACCGGCCCTGCTGATGCGGGTTTGGGGCCGGGCGGACCGGTGCCGCAGGCGTAGTGGAGGGGCGTGTAGCCGCGCCCGTCGGCGATGTCCTTGGCGGCGTTCTTGAGGAGCAGCAGGTGGGTCAGGTGGGTCTCGGGCGCCTGGACGGCCCAGTGGATGGGCAGGGTGCCCGTGTCGTCGACCGCGTTGGCCTCGGCGCTGACCGACCGCAGCAGGGCGTGGGCCGTCTCGGTCTGGCGCTGCTGAAGCTCCCGCAGCCCGTCCAGCTGCAGCCGGTGCAACGGCTCCAACACGCCTGCCCCTGCCCCTGCCCCTGCCCCTGCCCCTGCCCCTGCCCCTGCCCCTGCCCCGGCACGGGCCGTCGCCCCCGGGCCCTCGGAGGGGCGGCTCTCGTCCGTCCCGAAGCATGCCCCCAGGGTGGCGGAGGCTTCCCGGCCCGTGACCCGCCCGCGGCGGCCGGCGAGCGACGGGTGGGCCAGCAGATAGCGGTGCATCTGTCAGGAAGGGATGGAAGGGGGAGGCAAGGTCAGTGATGGTGGCGGGCGGAAAGGTGGCAGCGCCACAGGTACCCTTCATTTATCCTGTTCTTCATGCCAGATGCCAGGGCGAGAGAGGGTTCGGGTTCGGGGCGCACGAGCGGACGGCCGGACCTGGAGGGCGCGGACGCAGATCGCTGCGCAGAGGAGGAGCCAGCCCATTGCAGGCCGATACTCGGGGGCCCGGGCGGCGCAGGCCTCGGGCGATGCGGCCTCCATCAGGACGGCCGACGGGGGGGCCGGGAAGCCCGTGCGCCTCGGTTCGCGCCCCGGCGGGCCGCCCGGCGGACCCGCAGCCGAGAGCATCCCGCCGGCAGGGCCAGATGGGCGGGCCGGGGCGGGGGCGGCGACATTGTCTTCGTTGAGCAGGCAGGATGGGGGCGGCGGTGCCGCCAGGAGGCGCCGGGACGAGGCCAGGGCGGCCAGGGTGCCCAGGGCCCGCTCGTGGCTGAGCACCGTCGAGCCAGCTGGGCTGGCCAGGGCCAGTGAGAGGGCCATTGCCTGCACGGCGGCCCCCGTCTCGGGCGGCAGGTTGGCGCAGGCCCGCTCGACGGGGGCCCCCCAGAGGGCCTGTACGATGTCCTCCACGGGGCGCGGGTAGAGGGCCGGCGAGAGGAGCGATGGGGTGGCGCCCTCGAGGCTCGAGCTGCTGGTCGAAAAGAAGGCGACGGGCGGGGGCACGGGCGGGTGGCCCTGGCCGGCCCCCGACTCGGTCAGGTTGTCCTCGGCCATGCCCAGCAGGGCCGTCAGCCCGGTGGCCGGTTGCTGCTGCTGCTGCTGCTGCTGCTGCTGCTGCTGCTGCTGCTGCTGCTGCTGCTGCTGCTGCTGGGGCTGCTGATCACTGGTCGCATCGAGAAGACGGGGCCCCCCTGGGGAAGCGCCCGGCTGGCTGACGGCGTATGCTTGCGTGGGCGGCAAAAAGTCCCGCATGACGTGGGCGGTGGTGGCCAGAGCGCAGGCGGCCAGGTGGAGGGTGTTCTGTCCGAAGCAGTCCTGGCTTGCGGCATTGTGGGGGCTCAGCGCGGGCCCGGTCAAGTGGGCCACCAGGGCCGGGTGGGCCTGGGCCACGGCCAGGTGGATGGGCGCCACTTGGTGGTTGTCGCAGAGGGCCAGCCCCTGGCGGCCACCGGGGGCGTTGACCAGGAGCCCCACCAGGAGGGCGTCGTTGTGCCGGGCGGCCATGTGGAAGCACGTCTCGCCCCGCGCGTTCCGGGCCAGGACGTCGGCTCCGCGGGCGATGAGCATCCGGGTCAGCAGCGTGTCCCGCATGGCGGCCGCGTAGTGGAGTGGGGTGTTCCCCTGGCTGCGGGCCGGTAGCCGAGGGGAGCGAGGGGAAGGCGGAGGGTGAGGGAGGGTGAGGGAGGGTGAGGCGGAGGTGGGGAGGGTGCGCGAGCCAAGGGTTTCCTGGGCGCCACGCAGGAGCAGCAGGCGGACCTATCGAGGGGCACGTTGATGGGCGGGTCGGGCCGGTCGAGGAGGGTCAGCAGGGCCGCCGTATCCGACCGCAGCAGCGCCACGGCCAGTTGGCGGGACAGGGACAGGGTCGCCTCGCCGTGCCACACGGCCAGCCGCGCGTCCTCGGTCAGGCAGCTGACACCGACCCTCCCGTCACCCCCGGCCGCCCCCGACCAGAAGGGCACCAGGGAACGCAGGGCCGTGGGGACGGCGCCGGGGCGCCGGGGGGCGAGTCCAAGAGCGGCCGCCATCGGGGCGGGCGGCAGGGTCCAGTAGTCCACCAGGTGCAATGACTGCCCACAACGCGGGCCCCCGCCCCCAGGTGGCCAGACGCCAACGAGACAGAAATGAGCGTGGTGAGCACCCATGGCCCCGGCGCGTGAGGGCACTCGATGGGCAGGGCAGGCAGGGCATGCGAGCAGCATCGGCGGGCAGACCCTGGCGTCCCAAAGGAGGATGTGGGCGCTGGTGGCGACCCACACGAACTGCCCCGAGCCGACGATGCTGCAGATGGGCTCGCCCAGGCAGCCCAGGTAGTGGGTCGGTCGGAGCGTCTACAGGGCAGACACACCAGAGCAACCAGGAAAGTGAGAATGTGTGGGCGGGGGGGAGCGGTGGGGGAGCGGTGGGGGAGCGGTGGGGAGCGGTGGGGGAGCGGTGGGGAGCGGTGGGGAGCGGTGGGGAGCGGTGGGGAGCGGTGGGGAGCGGTGGGGGAGCGGTGGGGGAGCGGTGGGGGGGCGGGGGCGGACCAGCGGGTCGAACAGCAGCAGCTCGGTCGAGGAGAGCCCGCACCACAGCGAGGCAGCGGCCGATCGCGGCGCGCACGCTGCCGAGGCTGCGTCCCCTCGGCGCTCGGGTTCCTCCGGCTGCTGCACGCAGAGCAGGCAGGCCTCGGCCAGGCCCAGGGGCTGGGGCAGGGCCGTGGTGATGCTCTCCAGGATGGGTGACCCGAGGGCAGCCGAGGCCAGCCCCTGGCCGGTGGTGGGCATGGGACCCAGCAGCGAGGGCGCCAGGTGGCCCAGCACGGCCGGGCCAGGGTCCTGCCCAGGGAGCAGCTCGACAACCCGCAGAAGAAGCCCCGTCTGCGAGAGGAGGCCCCACCAGGGACGGAGGTCAGGCGGGGTCAACGGCAAGCAGGGAGAAAATCGGTGGGGGAACGGCGTTGTCGAAAGGGGACGGGGGGAAAGGGACGGGGGGAAAGGGGACGGGGGGGAAGGGGAGAGAGGGAGAGAGGGAGAGAGAGAGAGAGGAGAGAGAGTGGGGGATGCCGGCCGGCCAGCCCTGCAGACCATGCAGTCCCAAAGGCACATGACCCCTGGCGCCGCGTCGATCACCTCGCGGCCGGGACGATCGGGGCGGCCGCTGTGCGTCTCCACCGACCAGGCCAGCAGCGAGGCGGTAGCCGCGGCCGGCCCATCGGCGGCCGGGGCACAGGAAGGGCTGCGCGACGGGAGCTCCGGGCCGCCATCGGGCGCAGCGAGGCAGCCGGGGGTCGCTGGGGCTGGGGGGGATTCGCCCTCCCCGAGGCGCGTGCCGGCCTGCGGGCCTGTGGCTGTGCCTGTAACCCATGGGAAAAGGTGCCTGATGGGGCCGCCGTGGGGGCCCCGCAGCACCATGCCCAGCGACACCGGGACCGCCGGGGGTTGCCCTTGGACGGTGGGGCTGACGAGTGACGGGAACTGGGGCGCCAAGAGCACCTCGACCAGGGTCCCGTCGGCCAGTCCGCACCAGGCCCGGCGAGGACGCGCGGGGTCCGGCTGGGCGACGGGTGCCATGGGCAGCTCCTGGATGAGGGTGCAGGGGCCCCGCTCCTGCCCGGGCAGCGGAAGGGTCTCGTCTCGGGAAGCAGGGTCGACCGAAAGACAAGGGGTCCCTTCCGGGTATGCGGCCCGGCTCCACCGCGTCCGCTGCTGGCCGAGGGGCCGGTCGAGGATGCCCGGCAGGATGGAGTGCCCCGTGGGGGCCGAGTCGGCGGGCAGGGTCTCGGGAGCGCACAGAGGCAGAGCCTCCCCGGGTGGGACCTGGGGCACTAGAGCAATGTTGAAGAGGGGGCTGGTTCCCTCCTGTCGCCGACCGAGGGCCCAGCAGCCACGCGGGATAACGGTCAGCTTCCTTCGGAGAGGGGGCCGAAACCCACAGACCAGGCTGTATACGGCGATGTACGAAAGACAAGCGAGAGTACAGGACACCCATAGGGTCTCGGCAACCTCGGCCAATGCCAGAACGCGCACCCCGCTGCCGAGGCGCACCGTGCGGACGTAAGCCAATGATGTCTAGATGAGAAAGGAGTGTTGGGTTTGACGAACAAACTAGAAAACCGGACACAATCAAAAAAGAGAAGAGAAGTCTCGATGAGCTCGAGAGGGGACTCCTTGCGCATGATGATGCAGAGAGTGTTATTAGAGAGACGACAGAAAAGATCCGTGTGAGTATCGAGAAAGCTATCATCAAGCGGTCTTCCCTCGAGGATATTCACGACCCGAAACGGCATTTGACGGGCCACGCAAAGCCGCAAAGCCGCAAACCCGAACCCTGACTTAGTAAGAATCGACGCGGCACAACCGGCTCGTCCGCCCTTGTTTTTCGCAATCTCCAGATGATCCGGAGAGGCTCTGGGGTTCGTTCTGAAAGTGTATTCCTTCACATTTATTGCTGTTCTTTTTTTCTAGCGTGGAAGAGGAAAGAAACCCGCATCACTGGGGGCCGGAGAAAATGCTATGGGCGGTGTGCAATCTTCTCCAGATGGTCTCGGGAAGCATACTATGGCAGATGTGTTCGGCCATCCCCGCAAAATGCTCCGCCAAGAGGGAGGTGAGCAGGCGCCTCTGGTTGTTTTGCCGCAGGGAGCCGGTCTGCCGCTGCTGAACCTTCTCATTCCTCAATCTTTTCGCCAGTTCATCGTCCACCCCCCTTCAGTCAGCCCCCTGTGCTCACCCAATCAGCCCCGTTGGGCCTGAGCCCGGAGCAGCAGCAGCTGCAGTTCATCCAGCAGCAGATCCAGCACCAGCACCAGCAACTGCAGCAGCAGCAGCTACAGCAGCAGCAGCAGCAGCAGCAACTGCAACTGCAGCAGCACCCGCAGCCGTTGATTATCCAAGCGCCAGGCCAAGAGCCCCAGCAAACGCCGGTTCTCATGTCGGCCCTGCAGCCCCCTCGGCTTGCCCAGCCCCAGGTGCAGATGGCCCCGTTGCGCCGGCTCTCCAATGGCAGCGGTCCGCCACCCCACCACCCTCACCCCGCCCGGCATCGGCTCATTGGAGTGGTCTCCCTGGCGGCTGTGCTTCCCTGTTCCCTTCCCCCTTCCCGTCTCCTTAGTGGCGGCACTCCGCACCGCCGTCGGTGGCCTGCGACAGTCCCTGTCCCCGCCATCCTCCGCCCCTGCGCCCGCACCCCCGGGCGTCCCGTCCCTGGCGCCACTCAACCCCCCGCCTTTCTTCGCCGGCCCCCCGGCCGGTGTGGCCGCATCGCCGCCCCTGCAGCCGCCCCTGCAACAGGTGCTCCCCTCGGCTGGCACCCCCCCGCACCCCCCAGTTCCGGCCCCGTCGGTGGTCATTCAGGCGCCGAGCTACCCGCCGACGGTTGCCGCCGCCCCGCAGCCCATCGTCTTCCATCCCCAGCGTGCAACGGGCCCCTCACGCCCTGGGCACCCGGCCCCACCCGGCACGGCCCCAGTGCGGCGGCTCCGCAGACCGCTCCCGAACCAGGCGGCCGCTTTGGCGCCCCTCACCACCCCGACCTTGCCCGACGGACCGGAGGCTCCACCCCCCGCCAGCAGTCGTGTCGCCCCCACCCCTTCGAAGGGTGCCCCGACAGGGCCGGGTCCTCTGCTGGTGGGGACCCTGCATCCTCTCCGCGGGACCCCCGATGCCCCTGCCCCGACCCCGACCCCCACTCCTGCCCCTGCCCCTGCCCCTGCCCCTGCCCCTGCCCCTGTTCCTGTTCCTGTCCCTGTCCCTGCCTCGCCCCCTTCCATCTGGACCTCCGGGGCAGCTCCCCACCAGCCGCAGCCCCAGGTGCAGGTGAGCCTCTTCGTCCCTCAGCCTGCTTCCCCTCCCGTCGCCCCGGCTCCTGCGGAGCCGAGTCTCTTCGCCCCGGCAGGGATCGCTGCTCAACACCCTGCCCCGGGCCCGGCGGCCACCCCGACTCCCACTCACCTCGCCGGTACCCCAGCCCCTCACCCACCACGAGCCGGCGCTTCCCCCGCCGCCCCCCGGCACCAGGTTGTTGCCATTTCCCCCGTTGCCGTCCCTCCTCAAGTTGTCGTCGCTCCCCAGGCCGCCGTCCGTGCGGTCATCCCCCGGGCCGTCTCTGCGGTCATCCCCCGGGCTGCCGTTGCTGCCACGGCCGGCGCAGGCGGGCCCGCACCGCCCGGCATAACGAAGGCGATCCCGAGGCCGCCCGCCAAGACCCAGGTGGCCCCACACCCACACCCACACCCACACCTACAGGTGGCTCCTGGCGCCCCCATTGCCCCTCAGCAGCCCATTCAATCGTTGTTTGCCATCCATCCCATGCAAGCATCTCCCGCGCCCGCCCCTGCCCTTCCTCGACAAGCCTCATCGCCCCTCCCTCTTGTTTCGCTGGCACCGCCACTGCCACAGCAGCACCAGCCACAGCAGCACCAGCAGCAGCAGCAGCAGCAGCCACAGCAGCAGCAGCCACAGCAGCAGCAGCCACAGCAGCAGCAGCCACAGCAGCAGCCACAGCAGCCACAGCAGCAGCAGCAGCAGCCACAGCCACAGCAGCCGCAGCCACAGCAGCAGCACCAGCCACAGCAGCAGCACCAGCCACGGCCACAGGTGGGCGTTCCTGCCTTGCCCTCGCCTCAATCCGGCCCACCGGCCAAGCCTGCAGCCAAGCCTGCAGTCAAGCCTGCAGCCAAGCCTGCAGCCAAGCCTGTGCGAGCCATTCGACCACAGCCCCGGAAGCAGGCGGCCGCCAAGTCACCGGCAGCCACAGCCCCGGCCACGGAGGCGCCCGGCACAGTCAGCGACCAATGTGCCGGCCCGCGGCCCCTCCCCCCGATGTCACCACCGGTCCTGCCGCCCGAGCAGCCTTCCTCGGCGCCCCCGGCAGAATCCCACATGGCCACTGCACCCGCTGCCCCTGCTGCACCCGCGACACCCGCGCTCTCCGCTCTCACTGCGGGATCCCGTCCCCAGGGAGCCACCGAGGGTGCCCCCGAGGGCTACTTCACGGAGGCGAAGGCGACGGCCTTCCGGGGGCTCATGGCGGGGGTCGGCAACCTGACGGCCGCCGTGCGGGCCTGCGACCGGGCCGTTGAGGAGGCTCTCCGGCGCTGGCACGACCTCGAGGCCGCCGGGTCGCCCTTCGCCGCCATCGCCGCCGACCTGGACCGCCACATGCGCGCCCCCGGTGCCCCCGGTGCCCCCGGCCCCGGCCTTGGTACCGGCCCCACCCCCGCCAACTCTGACTCCGATCCTAACCAGGCCCCGATCGCGGCAGAGGGGCCCCAGCAAGCATTGCCTGAAGGCGTGTGTGTCTGATTTTTGATATGCTGCAAAAACGAGACGCCCCGACCAAGGACACGACCTGACCAACCAAGCCACGAGAGAGCGGAGAGGAGGG
Organism: Paratrimastix pyriformis; assembly: GCA_027972325.1. Taxonomy (NCBI): domain Eukaryota; phylum Preaxostyla; family Paratrimastigidae; genus Paratrimastix; species Paratrimastix pyriformis. Next base: position 277,801 of record JAPMOS010000037.1, on the reverse strand, counting down.
TGGGTGGGTGGGTGGGTGGGATGGGAGGGGAAAGACCAGAAACCCGAACCGAACGCCCTTGGGGGCAGAAGAGAAAGAGTTCCATGAAGAAGACGCAATAAGCATGGGGATGGGATGAGGGATGGGATGAGATCGGACAAGGGATGGGTACGAGGGATGGGTGCGAGGGGTGCGAGGGGTGCGAGGGATGGGTGCGAGGGATGGGTGCGAGGGATGGGTACGAGGGATGGGTACGAGGGATGGGTACGAGGGATGCGGATGCGGATGCGGATCGGTGGACACAGGCAACGAGGGACACGCGGCCGGGCCGCCGACACGGCAGGCAGACCACCGACCCGCCGCTCGAACGAAACACACCCGGGGCGGGGCGGATCAGGAGCCCGAGCGGATCAGGTCGACCTCGAGGGGCATCCGCCGCTGGGCGGCCGCGGCAAGCGGGGCTCCGGGCGGTGCGGGACTCTGCCGGTCGGCCGGGGCGGGGCTGCCTGGGGGCGAGACCAGCGACCCCGAGGGGCCCGGCTGGGGCCTGGGCGGCTCGTCGCGGCCCAGGTGGACGAAGAGGCAGCAGCCCTGGTTGCGGATCCCCCCGTAATCGACGGGGGTGAAGGCCGTCAGGACGCGGCATCCGTGGCTGGCCATGAAGCCCCGCGGCACGTTCTGGTGGGACCGCACCTGCACCACCCGCGCGACACACCCAGGATCATGACGTCAGACAAGAAGCCAAGCCGTCGGCAGGTCATATGTGTGCGTGGAGCCGTGTGTGTGTGTGTGTGTGTGTGTGTGTGTGTGTGTGTCGTGTAAAGAAGGAACGAAGCAACGGGAAAATAAAACAAAAACCAGAGAGGTAGAAGAGACAGCACGAATGTCACTGCACCCGGTGTGTGTGTGTGTGTGGGGGGGGGGGGGGGGGGGGGGGGGGTGGGCGATAGGTGGATGGGGACGGGCGGGGCCGAGAGGGACCATGAGATCGATTGCGCTGTGGCGGAAGAAGTCCACCGTCCGGTTGATGCCGAACGAGGGGCGCCCGGTCATGGCCGAGGAGGTGGGGTGCATCTTGCGGCCCAACTCGACATCGTCCGGGTCGCCCCACAGCAGCTGGTTGTGGATGTTCTCCACCACGCTCGCCCGCGGGTCCATGCCCCTGCAGGCGCCCCCACCGATCGTGGGAAGGTGAGTCGGCAGGGCACTGGGACGGGCGGGCGGGCGGGCGGGCGGGCGGGCGGGCGGGCGGGCGGGCGGGCGGGCGGAGCACAAAACCCGGACGAGTCGAGGTGGCAGGTGGTTGGCGAAGAGGGGGCGGGCGGGGGCGCGGACCCGGTAAGAGTCGAAGTGGGGCAGGGCCCCGATGAGCTCCAGGGGCACAGGCACGCCTCCTGGCGGGACGAGGCTGGCCGACTTGCCCAGGGCGGGCGAGGGGGACGACTGAGGGCTCGCGGGGGCGCAGGCAGCCGCCACCTGTGCGGCCAGGGCGGGCCCGTACGCGGCCGTGAGCTCGGCCAGGACGGCCGGGGTGACCATGTCCGGGGTCAGCGGCTGCGGCAGGCCCGCGTGGCAGAGGAAGAGCCGCTGGTGCATGTGCGGCCCGGGGCTCAGCGGCCCGCCCAAGCAGGGGCTGGCCCGCCCGGGGCAGGGCGAGGCCGGAGGCGACCCGGGGGGCAGCAGGGCCTCGCGAACGAGTGGCACCCCATCCGCAGCCCCAACCGGGCCAACCGGGCTAGCCGGGCCAGCCGATGCGGGGGCGGGGGCGGCTGCGGGGGCGGCTGCGGGGGCGGCTGCGGGGGCGGCTGCGGGGGCGGCTGCGGGGGCGGCTGCGGGGGCGGCTGCGGGGGCGGCCGCGGGTGGACATCCGGGGGGATTCGCTACGTCGAAGGGGACAAGGGTTGAGGGGAGGGAGGGGTGCCGGGGCCGGCAGACCTGTCATGGGGCAGGCAGCCGGCAAGACGGGCTCGGCGAAGGTGGCGGCCGGGGCCGGGGAGGGGGAGGGGGAGGGGGAGCCGACCGGGGCCGGGGCCGGGGCCGGGGCCGGGGAGCCGAGGGACGGGGTGGGGAGGAGGCTGGCAGGGGAAGGGCTTGGAGCGGCGTTCATGGGTGCGGGCGATGGCAGCGATGGGGCCGGGTGTGGGGCGGGCTGGGTGGAGAGGGCTGGGGAGGGGGACCGGGGGATGGGCGACGAGGCGTAGGCGCCCGAGAGGGGCCTGGCCGTGGGGCCGAGGAAGTCCACCACGGCCGCGACGGGCAGCTGGTTGAACAGCTCCAGCCACTGCTCGTACAGGGGCAGCGCGCACGGGTACTTGACCCGCAGCTCGTTCTGGAAGCCGTACCTGCCGGGGCCGGGGTGGGATGAGACGACGGGCTCCGTGAAGCCACAAGGAGGCGGGGGGGGGGGGGAAGGCGCGGGGGGCGGACCATTGGGAGCAGCGGCTCTCGTGGTTGCCCCGGAGGAGCACCACCCGGTCGGGGTAGGCCATCCGGTAGCCCAGCAACAGCACCAGCAGCTCGACGCTGAAGGGGCCCCGATCGACGAAGTCCCCCAGGAAGACCACATAGCCCGGCTGGGCCCCGGGGCTGGCCGCAGCGGTGGACGGGGAGGGGCTGCAGCTGGGGGCAGGCGAGGGCCCAGCCAGAGGGTGCAGCGAGTGCAGCGAGTGCAGCGAGACGTGCGCCGGGAAGGCGGGCGAGGGGGCCGGCGTGTCGCCCATGTCGCCCCGGAGGACCCAGTCGATGAAGGGCACCACCTGGCGGAAGGAGGCCAGGCTCCCGTGCAGGTCGCCCACCACCAGCACCCCTGCCCGCCAACAGCACGGCAAGAAGGCCAAGAAAAACCGCATGAGCGAGAGGAGAGCGGCGAGAACCCGCAGGAGTGGAAAGGAGAGCCGACGCGCTGCGAAGTTGCGGGGAGGGGAAGAGGGAATGACGGGCAGACCCTTGCATGAAGGGCTGACGGTGATGTGGGCCAGCAGGGAGGGCTCCGGCTGGATGGGCGCTGGGGACGCCCCGGCCGGGAGGGGGTGGCCATCTGCAGAGGGGGGGGCCGGGCCATCTGCAGAGGGGGGGGGCGGGCCGCCCTGTGGGCCGGCAACGGGTAGTGGGGAGAGCGGGGAGGCACCGGGCGGGGCGGGGCAGCCCCGGAGGAAGAGCAGCCCCAGGCTGAGCACCTGGGTGACGGTCTCCTCGCTCAGCAGGGGCACGTCCATGCTCGAGGGCCGCGGCCGGGCCGGCCGAGCGGGCCGGGTGGCTGCAACCGGGCGAGGGGGCCGCGGGACCAGCAGGGCCGGCTCCACCACCTCGGCCGGGTATCCGCCCAGGTGCGAGGGGACCACCTCCTCGCGGGGGGGCGTCTGGGTGGCCTCCTCCCAGCCGGCCCACCGGCTCAGGGCCTGGGCGGCCTCCTCGTCGAGCCACGGCTCGTCGCTCTCGTCGGCATCGTCGCCCAGCAGCGCCGCCGAGCGGGCCGCCAGCACGTGCCAGAGGATGTCCCCGTCCTCCTGCACCGAGGCCGGCACCGAGGCGATGTGGGCCCGGTGCTGGCCGGGCAGCAGGGGCGGCTCGTTGGGCAGCGGGGCCGCCACGGCCGGCTCGGCATCGGCACGAGGGGGCGCGGGCGGCGTGGACAAGGGGGCGACCGCGATGGTGAGGGCGATCTCGGCCGGCTCGAGGAGGCCCAGCCCCTTGGAGTTGGAGTTGGAGGTGGTCCCCGGGGCAGCCTCTCCGCTCTCGGCCCTGGCGCCCGCCTCGGCTGACCCGGCCGCCGCTGCAGGGCTCTCGGGTCCGGGCCCGGAAGGAACCGGGGCGCAGGGGGCAACAACGGTGGGGGTCCCGCTGCTGGTACCCAGAGGAGCCGCCGGGGCGGCCGAAGGACCGGCAGGGGGCGGAGGGGGTGGGGGCGGAGGTGAGATGGCGGCGAACCGCTTGCGGCGGCAGCAGCGAAAGAGGGCCCCAAAGCAGCGCTGGAGCCAGGACCCGACCCCGTTGGCGCCCAGCTCGCCGATGGCGGAGGGCACCAGGCGGTGGTAGCGGCCCATGTGGATCAGGGCGGACAACTGCACCTCCTGGCGTGTGGTCAGGTGGTGGGTCGGGTACACCAGCAGGTACAGCTTCACGATGTGCAGCACGTGGCCCCACAGCTCCGCTCCGCGCAGCCGGGGCAGGGAGCCTGGAGCGGGAGTGGGCGGGCGGCGGGCGGCCGTTGGCCGGAGGCGGCCTCGTGGGAGGCCCGGGGCGGGGCTGGCCGATGGGCAGCGGGGCGGGGGGGTGGCCGGCATGGGGGACGGGAACGCCACCAAGGGTTCGGGTGGAGCCGCGGCCTCGGGACCGTGCTGCTCCCGGGAGGCCAGCAGGGAGGAGCGGAGCAGGGCCAGGTCGAGGTGCAGGGTGCCCAGGTTGCTGTCGAACCGGACGAACTCGCACACCGGCCCCAGCGCGTCCCTGCCGCCCCCTGCACTCGAGGGCAGCAGCAGGATCGGGACGCCCTCGGGGGTGCGCTCGGCGGATGCCCCCTCGGGTGCGGTCTCACTGGTGCTGGGGCCACCGGGGGCACCGGGGGCACCGGGGGCGGCCGCGCCACTGCCACCGGGGATGGGGGCGCCGGTCGAGGCGGCGACGGGTGGGAGGAGGTCGATTGGCGCAGCTGCTGCGGTGCTGCGTCGTAGCGGTTCGGGGAGGCACTCGGGGGGCAGGGGGCTGCTGCGGGGCAGCTGGATGTGGGACGAGCGGGTCCGCAGGGGCAGCGTGGGGAAGACCCGGAAAATGGGCCGGTCGGGGACGAACCGGAACTGGAGGGGGGGCAGCCAGGCCCGCGAGTACGGGGCGGTGGTAAGACTCGGCGCTCCGGGCAGCCGGCGCAGGACGACGAAGGCCTGCATGCCCATGAAGACCAGGCCGGCCATCTCGAGGCGCCCGCCCGCCTCTTCGGCCAGGAACCAGGCCGACTCGATGAAGTCTCCGCTGCTGCCGGCCCCCGCGGGAGACGGGGGGCCCCCGCGGGGGCCCTCGGGGGCGGCGACGAGGGTGGCCGTGGGAGCGGCGGGGTCGGCCAGGGGGTTGAGGGCGCTCCGGCCCTGCTCCTCGAGGGGTAGGGCAGCGGCCTCGGGGTCGGGCGGGGGCGGGCGGAGGAAGGCCTCCTCGAGGCTGGTCGCCCGGCCCAGGCCGGCCACCCCGTCGGAGATGGGCTCCGCACGGCCCATCTCCGTCTCGGGATCCAGGTAGACGGCCCCGTCGGGCACCCAGCCCACCAGGCCGCCGGCACGGTTGAAGAGGTGCAGGCTGTGGGTCAGGGCCAGGGAGGCCCGCGCCACCTGGGCGGCCCGCGTCGTGGGCGGGGGGCCCAATGAGCGGAGGAGCGTTTCGCGGCTGTCGGGGCCTCCCGGGCCCGCAAAGAAGGCAGCCGTCTCGTCGGGCCGGACGGGCAGCGGGGGGAGGGGGAACTTGGTGGTGGCCGAGAGGTCCAGCAGGGCCCCGTAGGCGGGGTGGCTGGCCAGGAAGACGAACTGCGACTGGAAGAGGAACTGCTTGCGCAGGATCATGTGCACCGGCGGTGCGCCGAAGACCCGGGCCGGCTGGGGAAAGCACTGGCCCGAGCGAGGGGGCGAGGGGGCGAGGGGCGAGGGGCGAGGGGCGAGGGGCGAGGGGCGAGGGGCGAGGGGGCGAGGGGGCGAGGCAGCGAGGAATATGAGAAACCGTCAGCGCGGGTGGTGGGCCCACCCTCCCCACCCACCATCCCACGCATCCCATCCGGGTCGACAGACCCGCTGCTGGGCCAGGAAGTCCCCCGTGGCACAGGGGGACGGATCCTCCCAGAGCTCGATGATCCCGGGGACGCAGAGGTTGGCCACAGGCAGGAAGGGAGCCGCCCCGCTGCCCGGGAAGAAGGGTCGCCCATCGCCAATCCACTCCCACACGTTGGACTCGTCTGTACAGATACATCGGTGCCACTGCTGCTCGGCCGCCGAAAGGTCCCCCGTCGGGGGCTGTCCGAAGATGCCCGGCTCGGCCACTCGGCAGAGGACCAGGGTGAAGTCAGCCAGCGTCAGGCAGGAGGGCCGCGAGCCAATCGATAATGGCATCGAGCGTGCCCGAGTGGCACTGTTCGACGACCGGGCAGCCAGAGAAAGGTGGTAGGGGAGATGGCCCGAGAAGTCGGGATGTGCGAGAAACTGGCGGATGGCTCGCTGTTTGAGAGAAAAAGCTGTCTCGTCCTTTCTCACTTCGAACTTCATGATGCGAAAGACTGCTGCTTTGTCGACGAGAAAGGCCATCTCACTGGCCGTGCAAGAGGAGAACAGGCTCTGGTGGGAGTGAGTCACAATTATCGTCACGGAGCGAGACTCTGCTAAAGGTTGTTGTGGCTCGCCGCTCATTGTGTTCGATGAGCCTTGGGGGGGCCCAGAAACAGGCACCGGACCCTCTGCTCTAAGTCGCGATAGCGGGGTGAAACGGGGTGAGACCGACCAAGAGCGAATTGAGCTCATCCCGCGTGGGCAGAATGTCTGACGAATCCGAGAACGATGATGCGACGCCCACTCTCTTGACTGAGGTTGAGAAGCAGCAAAAGGCACGCGCTGCCAAGCTGAGCGAAGAAGATTTTGCCCTCGATGTTCCTGAAGAACTGGTGACCAAACCAGAAGTCTCCGAAGCCGACGATCTGGCAGGTGTGTGTTCCCCTCACTCTTCTGTCACTTAACATCGTCCCCGCGCTCTTTCCCGTGTGTTCAGATGTCGGTGAATTTGGCATTGCCGGTCTGTTCTCGACCTTTCCCGCTCCTTTTCCGGTTATCCTTGGTCCTCTTCTTTGCAGAGCTGGCGCACGAGTTCAAAGATGCCTACAAGCAGCTTTCCCGGGTCGTGCCGGCCCTGGCCGTGGCCCAGGCGGAGCTCCCGCCGGGCCACCCGACGCTCGGCTACCTGCAGGCGCGCCAGCAGTTCCTCCGGGCGTACCTGGTGAACATCGCCTTCTATCTGGCCGTGGCTCGGTCGCAGAAGGAGAGCGGGGCCGCCATCACGGCCGACCACCCGGTGCTGGACGCCCTGGCGACCCTCCGCGAGCGGCTCGAGCGGCTCCAGGAGCTCGCGCCCACCCACAGTTCCACCATCAGGAGCCTGCTGGCCAGCCCGAAGGCCGCCGAGGCCAAGATAGGTCTGCTGTCCCGCCCACCCGGCCACCCGCTCAGCGGCTCTCCGCCCTGCCCCCGTCGCCCCCACCCCCAGGCGACCTGCCGCCACAGTGGACTGCCCTGCACCCCCTTCTGTCGGCTGCCGACGAGGAGGAGGGCGAGGAGGACGAGGATGGGGAAGAGGAAGCGGAGGAGGAGGGGCAGGTGCCACCCAAGGCCGCCCAGGAGGAGGACGAGGAGGATGATGCCATTGATTTTGGCACGCTCGCCCGGCAGGTCTGTCTGATGCCTTGGAGGCCGTCCCTCGGTCTCGATTCCCCCTCCCCCCTTCCCCCCTCGATCTTTCTGCCGCCTTTTGGCTCTCAAACGCTTGTTCCCCTTCCCGTCCCTTCTCCTGTTCCTTGTGCCATCCGGCAGGCTCGGGCGCATACCCTCGCACAGGCGGGCCGGCGCACGAGTGGGGCGGATGAGGACGAGGACGACCTGCTGCCCACTGCCGGCTCGCACAAGAAGGCCCGGCCGGAGGGCCCTCGGAACCCGCTCCGGGTCGAGCCGGGCGCGGACGAGGAGGACGACGAGGACGAGGGCCTGGCCTCCGTGGGCGGCAAGCAACTTGGCAAGGCCATCTTCGGTCCGGCACTCCCCCGCTCCGGCCCGGCATCGCTCATCTCGCCCTGCTTGCACCCAGGCGGCGACGAGGACGAGGACGCCGATGAGGACGCCGATGAGGCGGGCAGCGACGCCGCTGCGGACGCGGAGGCCCAGGGGGCCGACTTGGACGAGGCCTACGAGGACCTCTCCAAGGCCCCCGCGCCCCAGGGCGGCCGGAGCGCCCTCATGGAGCGGCTCCTCGACGGGGGTGACGACGAGGACGAGGGCTTCGGCACGGGCAGCGATGAGGATGCCCCCGGGCCCCGGGTGGGCTCGGCCCGGCCCGTGGGCCCCGTCTCGCTGGTGGGCGACGTGGAGGCCCTCATCGCCGGCGCCCGCAGCAAGGCCGCCGCCAAGGGCAAGAAGGCCCGCCGCACCGCCGCCGGCCCCGATGCCGAGGAGTACTCGGGCACGCAGCCCTTCGCCGACCACAAGGCCTCGGCCACCGTGGCCCCGGTGCCGACCCTCGAGGGGCTGCTCCGGGCCAAGCTGGGCGCCGCCTCGGCCCCCGACGAGGACACGGCCACCCTGGCCCTGCAGCAGGTCACGGGCTCCATGCGGATGGTCTGCCGCCTGGCCGCCCGCCACCACCCGCGCCCCGCCTGCCTTCCGGCCGCGCCTCCCTCACGGCACTGCTTTGCGACTGCTCTGGGCATGCTGCTGGGTGCTGTAGGCCGAGCAGCGCCGGGTGCGGGAGGCCCTGTCGGGTGACGTCGACCTGACCGAGGCGACCATGACCGAGCAGGCCATCGCCCAGCAGAAGGGCAAGAAGGAGGGCGGCCTCGTCGGTTCGTGCGGACTCCCCTCGCCTCCGCTCGCCCCGCTCCCCTCCTCCCGCCACTGGGCAGGCGATCATCTCTCTTGTTGTGGCTGCCCCAACGTGGGGGCCGTGCAGAGCTCTTCGAGCAGCACCCCGAGCTGGCCCCCGTGGCCAAGGCCGATCAGGCCGACAAGAAGCGCCTCAAGGCGGCCCGCGAGCAGGACCTCGAGGCCATGGAGGACCTCGAGGGCGACATGCCCCCAGAGGGCCCCGAGGGGGGCCGGGGCCGCTCCAAGAAGGCCGCCAAGGGCAAGGCCGCCCAGGAGGAGGCCGACATAGATGCAGAGGGCTCCGAGGGCGCCGCTGCCGGCGCGGGTGGGCGCGGCAAGAAGAAGGCCGCCAAGACCGGGTCTGCCCCTCGGTCCGCCCCCCCGGGCGCTGCCACCTCCTGGGGGGGGCGTCCCCAGGGGTGGAATCAGCGCCCCCGTCCCGCTCACAGCCCGCTCACCGTGTCCTCGTCCGCCGGGATTGGGTCCGCTCGGGACAGGGGGGAGGGCGCGGCGGGACCCGAGGGGGACAAGCGCGACATCACCTACGAGATGGAGAAGAACCGGGGCCTGCAGAAGTACCACAAGCGGGAGATCCCCCGCATCCGGCAGAAGAACCGCTTCCAGAAGAAGCTCAAGTCGGCCCGGGGCCAGCACCGCCAGGTGGCCGCCGACCGCGGGGCCTACGGGGGCGAGGAGCACGGCATCAACCCCTTCGTCTCGCACGCCACTTCGCTCCGATGAAGCCGCCGCTGCGCCTCCCGCGCCCCGTAGCCTCGCTCCCCACCCTCGCTCCCTCTCCCTCCCGCCCGGGCGGCTGTTTCTATCCTCGCCGTGTGCTTTGCTTTGCTTTGCTTTGCTTTGCTTTGCTTTGCTTTGCTTTTGCTTTTGCTTTTGCTTTTGCTTTTGCTTTGCTTTGCCTCGGGGAATCGCCCTGGCGCGGCCGGGTGCCCTCGGCCGTCTCTCCTCCCTCCCAGCCTCCCAGCCTCCCATCGACACCCATGATCGGGCGCGTCTCGGCGAGCCAGAGGAAGAACATTCAGTTGGGCACCTCCCTCCTCCCTTCTCCTTGCGATGTCGGGGTCCGATGCGGGTCTATGATCAGGAGCGTTCGATGGGCCCACCCAGGACCAGGGGCCGACCCGTCACCGGGGGGGGGGGGGGGGGGGGGGGGTGGCCCCAAGATGGTTGGCTGGGGTTTGGGCCATGGTCCTCTGGCGCGCTTACTGGATCTTGGCCTGGGAGAAGTCCATCTCGGGATGCTGCGCGCCAGCCGCGGGGGGGGGGGGGGGGGGGGGTGAGAGGAGAGAGAGGGGGTGAGAGAGGGGGTGAGGAGAGGGAGGGGAGGGAGGGAGGACAGCCAGACCTCCGCCATGAACTTCTTCAGGATGTCCTGTTTGTGCTGCTCCTCGCTTGTGGGCAGCCCCGGGCCTTCTGCTGCTGGTCGAACTGTCCGTGGGCAGGCGTCGTGGGCGGAGAGCAAGGAGGACGGGCCGTCGTGAGCTAGGGGCGAGGCTGGGCGGGGCAGGGCGGGGCAGGGCGGGCAGGGCAGGGCAGGGCATGGCAGGGCAGGGCAGGGCAGGGCAGGCAGGGCAGGGCAGGGCAGGGCAGGGCAGGGCAGGGCAGGGCAGGGCAGGGCAGGGCAGGGCAGGGCAGGGCAGGGCAGGGCAGGGCAGGGCAGGGCATGGCAGGGCAGGGCAGGGCAGGGCGGGCAGGGCAGGGCAGGGCATGGCAGGGCAGGGCAGGGCAGGGCAGGGCAGGGCAGGGCAGGGCAGGGCAGGGCAGGGCAGGGCAGGGCAGGGCAGGGCGGGGCAGGGCAGGGCGGGGCAGGGCAGGGCGGACCATCATCTTCTCGACCATGGCCCGCGTCTCGGAGTCCAGGTCGGAGAGCTTGCTGTTCTCAGGCTCGATCTTGGAGGTGTCGATGAGGGGGTCCCCCTGGCACACGCAGGCCCACCAGTTCTGCTGGTTGCGCTTGGTCAGGGTCAGGGTCACCTCCCGCCCGGCCCCCTTGTCCTCCATCTGCCAAAAACACTCGCCCGGGATCACCTCGGCGTGCAGGGGCGCCTAACAGGAGGCCATGTGAGCCTCAACTGGGGAGGGAGGACAGGCGGGGCAGACATCGATGATGGGATGTTGGCCGGACAGAGCGAACCGAAGATGGTTAGCTCTAAATTCGCATTGAACAAACTTAGCGCGGGTCCCAGCTGGCACCAGGAAGAGAACCGTCACGTCACGGAGGGTCTGGGACCAGGTGTAGGGAGCTGGAACAAGAAAGTGATCCGACGCCGATGAGAAACCAAAGACTGACGGGGATTTGCAGTTGGGGCGGCAGCGGCGGGGGCAGCGGCGGGGGCGCCGGCGGCCGAAGGGGCAACTGGGGTCGGTTCCATGATTGAAGCTTTTGAGTGTCCTAGTGTCCGAATCGGGGTGTCGATTCCCCTGAAGGCATGCGCAACTGCTTTGACAGCCTGCTTGGAACAAGGTGAGCCAAGAGGAGCAACCAACTCTGCCTCAGCCCTGTTTCTCTCCTCAGGGAACTCCTCCAATCGAAAAGACATGTCCTATTTGCGGAGAGGGACTACCGTTCTTTTCTGATCTCCTCTTTCAATTACATGTGGAGCGTTGCCTTGATCAGAGCGCCGCCACTCGTCAAAAGAAGCAACAGCAAAGCAAAGCGCAACAAAGGTCCTCTCCGGCGCCCGCCCACCCCGTCCCCACCGAGCCGGTTCCCGTGGCGCCCTCAACCTCGGGCCCCCGCCCCGGAGGGCGGTTTCCGTCCCGCCCTTGCCCGCTCTGCGGACACGAGCTGGGCCATCTCGAGGAGCATCTCCGCCAGGCGCATGTCAACGGGTGCCTCGAATCCCAGGCCGGACGGGCCCAACTCGCCTCCGGTCCGTGCGGCCTCCTCTGCCGGGGCGCCTGATCAACCCTCCCCTGGGGATGCCGCCCCGCCGGTTGCTGCCGTTGCCGCGCAGACGGGCGCGACCCACTCGGCCATTGCCCTTCGTGCGGTCGTGCCTTTGACGCGCTCACGCCCCACGCGGCCCGGGTGGCCCACATCAAAAAATGCGCACGCACGGCCGGTCTGCCCGCTGCTGCCCATGCTGCCCGCTGCTGCCCATGCTGCCCATGCTGCCCATGCTGCCCATGCTGCCCATGCTGCCCATGCTGCCCATGCTGCCCGTGCTGCCCGCTGCTGCCCATGCTACTGCCCATGCTGCTGCTGCTCTGCCATCATCATGGCGGGTCCGGGTCCCAGGGGTCCCCCATCGAGCCCTAGTCGGGGCCCTGATGTCTCAGGGGCCCGATCCCTCGGATCCCCCAAGCGATCTGCGTGGCGACGCCTGCGAGGGTCGCCTGGACGGACGTGCGTCCCCCCGCACCGTTGATCGACCCCCCGCATCGGCCGGCGGGATGCCCACGGCGCCCCTCGATTGGGTCCGCTGCCCGCCTGCCTGCCTGCTGGCGCCCTCGGAGCACCTTCACACACACGCAGAAGCCCTCCAAGAGGGAGGAAGAAGTGAACACCGCAAGAAGTGAAGGCAGTCCACGGGGAAAGCGCCAGAGTCGAGCAGTGTCCGCCAGGCCAACAGACGCAAGCAAGCAGCAGGGGCAGCAACAACGGCAAGGCGCCCAGGGAAGAGCATGTCAACATCCGAAAACGGAAATCATGACCCACAAGCGCCAAAGGGGGGTCCCGACACAGACACGACAAGAGCATTTGACACAGACCTTTTTCGATTGGGCGCGCGAGTAAAATGTCGATGGCGACGGACGGGACGGGACGGGACAGGGCCGTGGTGTGGAGAGTGTGGGGGGAGCAGAGGAGGGACAGGGAGAAGGGAAACGGTCCGTCCCCACGAGACGGGGAGTGGATCCGGAAAGTGGAGTGGCATCCAGAATGAGATGACTGAGAGGAGCTAGAGGCAGTGCCACCATCTTCGGTGGGTCCCCCCGGCCACACACCACCACGTAATGGGACGAGCAACGGACGGGACAGGACAGGACAGGAACAGGGATATGTGACATGGGACAACACCCACAGACACACTCCCTCCCTCCCCTCCCCTCCCTCCCTCCCCTCCCTCCATCCCTCCCTCCCTCCCTCCCTCCCTCCCTCCCTCCCTCCCTCCCCCTCCCCCTCCCTCCCTCCTCCCTCCCTCCCTCCTCTCGGCAGGCTTCGTTTGCTTCGGGTCGGGCCCTCTCCTCCTTGGGGCATGGGCCGCCGCACGGGCACCCGGCAGCCCCCAGCTGCAGCACGCTGGCAGCCGCCCATGGCGTCGGTGCCTCGCCGCCCCAACCCGGGGGCGACATGGCCTCGGGGGGGGATGGCATGGTCTCGGGGGGGGGCGACATGGTCTCGGGGGGGGATGGCATGGTCTTGGGGGGCCGAACCCCCGGGGCGCCCTGCCCCAAGCGGCCCCGGCGGAGCGGCAAGGGACCGGTCGATGAGGAGACCCTCCTGGCCATGGTGCTCTCGCTCTCCGAGCTCGCCCCCGACGTTCGCGCCCTGCCCTCCCCTGCCCACCCTTTCCCACCCTTCCCGCCCCTTCCCGCCCCTCCCCGCCCCTTCCCACCCCTTCCCACCCTCTCGCTCATCGGTCGCGAGGGCTGCTTGCAGGCCGACATCGACCGCATCCTGACGGGCCCCCAGCGCAAGCGGCTCGGCATCGGGCCCCGGGTCGCCGCCGCCCATCCCGCTGCCCCGGGGCCGGTGGCCTGCCTGGAGTCGTCGGGCGGGCTCATCCTGCCCACGGGCACCTGCCCCGACCTGGCCGCCGCCATGCGCTTCCTCTTCCCCCCGTCCGGCCCACCCCCGGAGCAGCCCGACCCGACCGCCGAAGGGGTCCCGGGGCATGCAGGGGTCCAAGGAGGACAGGCAGCACCTTCTCGTCCCCGCCGGGCCCCACCCCACATCCTCCACCATTCCCCACCATTCCCCACCATTCCCCACCATTCCCCACCATTCCCCCACCATTCCCCACCATTCCCCACCATTCCCCCACCATTCCCATTCCCCCAACCGTTCCCCCAACCGTTCCCCCCACCTCACCCCCCCTGCGGGCGCCTCGCTCTGGTCGTGTGCCGCCCGGAGCCCCGCCGCCGCCGAGGCCGAGGTGGGCATCCTCAGCCTGCCCGACCTGGTCCCGCCCCCGGTCTGCCTGACCATCCCTCGCGGCCCTCTGACCCCCCCGTCCCTCCGGGGCGTGGCGTAGGGCGACTGCTCGGCGCTCTGGTGGGCCACGGACGTGAGGGTGGAGGAGGGCGCCATGACGCTGCCCGTGGCCGTCGGCCGGCCGGCCCTGGAGGGCGACCCGTGCGGCGCCGACCCGGCCCAGTGGGACTGGGGCCCCGACCCGGGCCCCCGGGGACCCGCCGAGCCGCCCATCCTGGTCGCCCCCTTGGCGCCCCCCAAGCTCCGCGACCGGGCCGGGGTGCGGGCCCACCAGCCCCAGCCCCAGCCCCCAGCACCGGGGTGCGGGTTCGTGGCCGACCGGTGTCCTGGCCAACCGGTGCCACGGTGTCTGCCGCCACCTGATGGCCCGCCCCCGCCCCCGCCCCCTGGGCCCCCCGCTGGCGATGGATACGATCGATGCTGATGCTGGGAGGGATGCCGATGCTGTTGTTTCTTTCTTCCCGCGACGCCGGAGACGAAGACCGCAAACGATGAGAGGGATCCAGGCTGGAAAGGAGGGAGGGAAGGGCACCGAGTCCAGTCCAGGGCTGGAAAGGAGGGAGGCAAAGGGGCGGGAAAGGATCGAAATGGAAGGGGGGAGGGGGAGGGGGAGGGAAAGGACCGAGATCGAGGGCTGCGGGCTGCCCTCGCACACGCCGAGACGGAACGCGACGCGACCACGAACAACCCCACCGACACACAGCGACCAGGCCCCCAAGAATAAGAATAAGATACAGCGACACAAGCAAGCAGCAAGACAGGAACCAGATCGAGCAACAAGACACGGGGGGCGCGACGGAGAGAACACCAGGGCAGGCGGCGCCTACGGGGGCCTACCCTGGTGGGCCCGGGGAAAGGGCGGGGGCTGCGGGCAGGGGCGTTGAGACGTGCGGAGGGGGGGCGGCGCCTGCGGCGACAGCAGCGGGTTGTGGGGTGGCGGACGAGGGCGGGGGTGCGTGTGCGGGCGATGGGGGTCGCTGGGGCGGCTGGGGATGGGTCCCGGGGGCCGGGGATGGGGGTAGTGGGGGCGGGGCCAAGGCTGGGGGGGCCGGCAGGTTGGGAACGAGCAGCTGGTAGAGGCTGGGCATGGAGCCCGAGGGGGCCGCCAAGGGGGCCGCCAAGGGGGCCGCCAAGGGGGCCACTGAAGCGGCCATGGGGCTGGGCGAACCGACCGCCGCCGGTTGCGGGGGGCTGGGCGAGGCCCCGGGCAGCTTGGCCGCGGGGGCGGCCGCCGGGGGCATGGACAGGGCCATCGGGAGGGGCAGGAAGCCCGCGGCCCCCCCGGCGGCAGCGGCGGCCTGCATCTGCATGGCGGCCTGCATGGCCTGCATCTGCATGGCCAGGGCCGCCTGGAGACCTCCCGGGGCGGGCTGGCCGGCGGGGCCCGGCTGGCCCGGAGCGGCAGCCCCGGGGGGCATCATCAGGGGCGCGAAGAAGATCCCCGGGGCCGCGACGGGGGCCGCCGCCGTGCCGCCGGGTGGGGGCCGGGGGCCCGGGGGGGAGGTGGAGGGCTTGAGGGCGACCGGGTGGTAGAGGGCCATCATCGAGGCCGGCACCAGGTACGGGTTCAGGTTCAGGTTGAGCCCGACCCCGACCCCGACCCCGGGCCGCATGCCCAGCGGGAGGGGCACCGACACCGGCACGGGCACCGCCACAGGCCGGGCCCCCACCAGCCCGCCCACGGCGCCCGGAGGCGCGGGGACCAGAGGCGCGGGCTGCGCGGGGGGCTGCGCGGGCTGCGGGGGGTGGGCCTGCTGGGAGTGGGGCTGCGGGGGCTGCTGGAAGGGCTGCCGCGTCGGCTCGTGGGGCGTCTGCTGGGGGGCCTGCGGGGCCTGCGCCTGCGGGGGCCGGTGGGGTTCGACGGTGGGGTTCTTGCGAGAGCGCAGCTTGAGGCCGGCCTGGGAGAGGTCGTCCCCGTGGGCCTTGCACCGCTGCCGCTCGTTCTGGAACCAGATCGAGATGGACCGCTCCGTCATGCGGTACTTCTCGGCGAGCTGCGCCCCGGCCGGAAACCCACAGCCAACAAGGACCACCCACCATCAATCCGAGCCGCCGGAGGAGAACTCGGGGTCGAGAAGAAGCCGCCCACCCAATTGGGCCACGTCCCTTGGCACACAACTGAGAGACCCTCCCGCATCAACGAGGCAACGGCGTGCGTGCGGGCGGGACGGGACGGCGGGTGGGAGCTGGGGCGGGGCGGGGCAGCGGCGGGGCGGACCTCCTTGCGCTTGGCCACGGGCAGGTAGGGGTCCTTGAGGAAGACTGCCCGGAGGGCGTCGCGCTGCTCGGCGTTGATCTTGGTGCGCTGGCCCTTCCGCCGGGGCGCCTCCTTCTCCGCCCCCGCCGCCCCCTTGGCGCCCGCGGCCGGCGGGGTGGCGCCCGGGGGTGGCGTGGCCGAGGTGGCCGGGGGGACGGGATCCTGCAGCTGCAGCTGGGCCGGGGGAGGCATGGCGGGGGCGGGGGCCCCCGGGCCGCTGCTGGCCGAGGTGGCGCTGAGGGTCCCCGAGGCGACCGTGACGGGCGAGGGGGCGCCGGTGGCGGTGCCCGTGGCCGCGGGCAGGCTGGCCGTCGACGAGCACGACGAGGGCGGCGAGGAGGAGACCAGCTGGGGCGGGGCCGAGGCCGCGATCGAGGCGGTGCTGGCGGCGGCCGTGGTCGGGGCTGTGGGGGCGTCCGCCGGGGTGTGGCTGGGGGCGGGACCACTGGTGGCGGCGGCGGCCGACGCGCAGAGGGCCAGGGTGGGCAGCGAGCCGGTCTGCTCGCGGGCCCGGGAGTGCGAGTGGCGTTTGTGGTGGTGGTGGTGGTGGTGGTGGGTCGGTGTGGGTGTGGGCAGCGGCTGGGGCGGGCCCAGCTGGGGGAGCGCCCCGGGGAGGGTCACCGTCGAGCACGATGCGGCACTGGTCACGGTGGCCGGGCGGGGCATGTGCAGCGGTGGCAGGACCAGCGACGGGTCCGCTGCGGCCACCAGGGGGGCGGAGCGAAGGGCGGCACCGGAAAAACGGAATGAGCGTTTGGGCGGTGGGCTGGCGCGTCGTGTCGTGGAAGGGGGGGAGGGAGGGCTCGGATGGGGGATGGCTGGGAGGGGCGGAGGGGAGGGAGGGCTGGGAGGGAGGGCTGGGAGGGAGGGCTGGGAGGGAGGGCTGGGAGGGAGGGCTGGGAGGGGTTGGTGGTGGAGGGAAGCAGCCGCACGGACGGGGCAGCGCCTCCTGGGCCGGGGGGCCGGGGGGCCGGGGCTTGCTGAGGGCCTCGGCCGCGGCCTGCATGTCCGAGGCCAGGGCCAGCAGCCCGAGGGGCGACAGGTGCGCCTGGCCGGCCCCCGGGTCGGCCGCGGCCAGGAAGCTGTTCAGGGTGGCCGAGAAGTCCGGGTTGGCCGCCAGGATGGCCCGGGCCCGCTCCAGCCACTCGGCCGAGCCGCCCCCGGCCCCCTGTGGTCCGGCGGGGGCGGCCGGGGACTGGGCGGCCGGGGCGCCTGGGGAGCCGAGTGGGGGCAGCCGGACGGGGCTGGCCAGGGCGGACTCGCCCGAGGGGACCGGGGAGCTCGTCGGGCCCTCGATGGGGCCCAGCAGGCGCCGCTTGCCCGGGCCCGCGCTTCCGGGGGTGGGCGAGAGGGGGCTCCGCAGCAGCTGGGCGAGGCTCGGCGAGGGCGCGGCCATCGCGGTGGGCCCCGCCGGCTGGGGGGTTTGCGGGGTGGCGGGCTGGCTGAGGGCCGCTGCGGGGGCGGCGGGCCGGGTGACGGGCTGGGTGCCGGCCGCCTTGGGGTCGCCATCCCGCTCGACCTCCATCGGGGCCGCCCCTGCCCGCGGACTGGCAGCCGCTCGGGTGCCGGCGGGGGGCGACGAGCACGAGGGCCCTGGCGCTGTGCGATGCTGCGCGCTCTTCGGTGCGGCGGGGGAGGAGGGCGCCGCCTTGGGTGGTGGGACCTGGCCTGGGGAGGGGGGCGATGATTGGTGCGTCTGGGTGGGTTGCGGCTGCTGGGGGGTGGCTGGAGGCGGGGGCGGGGACCCGCTATGAGCGGGATGGGCGGCTGCTGGGGGGCTGGAGGGGGACGCACTGCCTGGCGGTGAGGAGGGCGGCTTGTCGCTGGCGGGCCCCAGGGGCGGCGAGGAGACGGTCGCCGAGGGCGGGGCGGGCGAGGGCGGGGCGAGGGCGGGGGGGCTTTGGCTGTCGCCGCTGGGGCTGCCCGAGCGGGTGACGAAGGGGGCCGGGGTGGGGGGCATGGCCGTGGCCGGGGTGCCGGGCGGAGCGGCCAGCAGGGCGGCCAGGCTGGTGGCCGGCTGGAGGAGCGAGTCGGACGAGCCGCGCCGGGCGGCGGGGCCGGGGCTGTGGAAGGTTGGCTGGCTCAGAGTGGGCATCAGGGGGAAGGTTACGCTGCCCGTCGGGCCCCGCTGCGAGAGCGGCTCCGGCGCCAGGACCGGGCCCTCGCCCGGTCGGCCCGAGGGCGGCACCAGCAGGGGCGGCACCGCGTCGGGGCCGTGCTGGGCCGAGTGGGCCGAGTGCTGCGAGGATGGGGGCCCGCAGAGGAAGCCCATGACGTTGGGGCTGCTCAGGCGGCCCCGCTTCTCGCAGAGGTGGCCCCCGATGGGCTTCCCCAGGGCCGCGTGCATCTCGTTGGTGGAGAAGCTGTCTTCGCCGTGCGTCGAGTGGGACCCCCGGTCTGCTGCAGGACAGGGCAGGGCAGGGCAGGGCAGGGCAGGGCAAGGCAGGGTGGGGGTGGGGTGGGGTGAGGGCGGGTGGTGAGGCCGGGGAAGGTGGAACCCGGGTGGCGCCAGGGATGGCACGGGCTGGTGGGCGTTGCTGGTGAGTGGCGGGCGGGCGGGCGGGCGGGCGGGCGGGCGGGCGTAGCGGGCGGACCGGATGAGGAGCGGTGGGTGAGCGAGGGCGAGGAGGCGTCCGAGCTGCGGGAGGTGGCCGCGAAGAGGGCCCCCAGGGGCGCCCCCTCGTGGGGCAGCGAGGTGCCCGAGCCGGACCGGCCGAGGCCCGAGCCCACCCCGGCCAGGGCGCCCAGGCCCAGTTGCAGCTGCAGGGCGCCCTCGGGCAGCTGGGGCGAGCGTACCCGGGGCTGCTTGACGGTGGGCTGCAGCTGGGACGAGCAGCTGGTCAGCGAAAATGTCGACAGCGACCGGGGCGTGGGCGCCGCCGAGGCCGAGAGGGCCGCCCCGGGGCCCTCGTGGGGCCGCAGCGGGTCGCTGGCCCAGCGCAGATCCTCCAGGGCGGGCGCGCCCGGGGGCAGGGGCTGGCTGCCCAGCAGCAGGCTCATGGGGATGATGTGCAGCCGGTGGCCCAGCTCCTGGGCAGGCCTCAGGCGGCCCCCGAACATGATCAGGCTGCGGGGGAGACCGCGAGGCCGATGGGATGGAGAGGTGAGGTCCGGCCCCAACCAAGGAGGACCCGCCCGCACCCATTCAACGGGTGGTAATAGTGATGGCGATGGCGATGAGGACAGCGATGCGATGGTGACGGCATGGGCGCGGCACGGACTTATCGCCGTGCAGCAGGGCCGCGGGGCACTCGAGGGTGGTCGTGGCGGCCAGGGGGCGGTCGTTGGCCAGGGCCACCAGCTGGCGCAGGCGACGCAGGGGCCGCACCTCGACCCAGGGCTCTTGGTCGAGGACCGTCACCAGGTAGGCCAGCGGGGGCAGCGGGTCGGCTGCCGAGGTGGCCGTGGGCGGCTCGGAGGTGCGCGAGGAGCCGCCCAGTACCAGCAGCGAGTTGCCCGGGGTGGGCAGCTCCGGGCGGGGGGCCAGGCCGCCCAACGGGAGCGCCACGTGGCCCGCCCGCTGGAAGATCTCGGGCGTTTGCGGCTTGGCCAGGTGGTGCCACTGCTGGTTTTGGGCTGGTCCGCGGTGTGTCCCAAAGGTGGTGGGGGGGTGGGGGTGGGGGTGTGAGGCTGGGTCCAATGACGCAAGCGGTGGGGGGGAGGCGAAGCGGGAGAGAAGGCGGACCGTGCAGGAGCCAAACATCGCAGAGGGTCTTCTCGTCGGGGTCGAGGCCCCCAAAGAGGAAGATCCCCGAGGTCAGCGAGGCCATCGCGTGGAGGGCCCGGGGTGAGGGCAGTTGGTCCATGTCGATCCGGTGCCAGTCCAAGACCCAGCCGCTTCCCTCTGCAAAATAAAACAGATCCAGTGATGCGGTGAATGGGAAGGTCGTCAAGTCGGACCATCTTGACGCATCAATAATAGCCATTGGTCGTTAAGCAGCCCTCCGTGCTCATCCTCTCCCCCAAAGAAGAAGAACCGAGGGAGTGCATCCGGGATGGCGCAGCAACCATGTCGGAGACGAGGAGGGGGCCAGTCCCCACCTCGCGATTCGTGGATGAAGTACGCTGGTTTGTGTGTTGCAAAAGAAAACGGCGGAGAAGAAAACAAACCTCGAGGCGTGAAACACAAAACGCTCGAGAGAACGCCATCATCAGTCTTCCCGAAAAAGATGAACGTCCATTCGCCGAAGGTGGCCGTTGTGTGCCCGTAACGGTGCATGGAGGGGATCAGCCATCCAGGTTGATGGGCCTCACCATTGAAGGCAAGTAAGTCAGGGCCCATCACTCGCCCTTCAGAATTCCGACCGCCCACGAGCAGGAGACCCTCCCCTCCATCCGAGAAAAGGGAAACAGTGTGCTCCCTGTGGGTGGACATATGAATTGCGTCCTGAAGAATGCAGCCACACAGACGAGCGAGGACGAGCCAAATTGGCCGATGAATGAGTTGAAAGGCAAGATGAGCGAAATGAAGCGGGCAGTACCCGGGGAATAAAGGACAAAAGAAAAAGGGTTCTTGGCAATGGTTTTATCTTACGCAAATAGAAATTTCACTCGCGCTTCATGGCTTTCCACTGGTCGGCGGCCTTGCGGAGGGAGCACGTGGAATCTGTTGCTCTGCAAGAGCCCACCGAATGATGAGTCGCCAGAACTATTCGAACAGACTTGCGTTAAGACGTGCCTGAATGCGCATTTCCTCGAGTCGACGATACATGGCGACGCCTTGGGACTCTCCAACCCGACGGGCGAACTGGGGCTCCGATAATTGGCAGAGGGCTCGTCCATCCATGGCAAATTGCTCCTGTTTTCACCGCGATGAGCGACAAAATTGAGCAAATTTGAGGGCTACAAGTGGACGGACCACCTGACTTGGGTTCAGATTGAAGCCGGCGACCCATTGGGCGACCTGTTTGCGGCTCCACAAGGCCGGGTTGTGAATGTCATCCGCTTGGGCGTCGGGCACCACCTGCATGATGGGAGTTGGGGCGGTGATTCTGGCGGTGGAGGGCGGGTTGGGGGCGGCGGCGGACCTCGTTGGGCTTCTCCTTGATCCGGTCGGCGAAGCGGAGCGTGTTGAGCGAGTGGTCTGCGATGATGCGAGGGGCAGGGTGAGGAGAGGGGATGCGAGGCTCGTGTGCGCCTGCTGCCGGTCGGACGGACCTGCGTCGCAGGGCAGAGGCGAGACCATGACGATGATGGACGAGAGGGTGCGGCGGCCCACGAAGCAGTCCCGCAGCAGCATCGTCAGCCGGCTGCGACGGAAGGGGATGTGCTTCGACTTGGCCGCCCGGAAGCGGATGCACTCCTGCGCCCAGGCCATGCCATGTGCCAGCCGGGCGAGCGATGAGGCGGGGGCGGGGGCGGCGGGGCGGGGGCGACCTTGAGCATCATCAGGGAGGAGTTGATCTCGATCGTCTGGCGCTGCTGCTCCTTGGTGTGGCAATCCTGCTCCTTGCTCCGCTCGCTCCCTGTGGGCCCCGCCCACCACCGCGCAGCCCCCGGAGGCGCACCGTGATGACTCGGCCACCGGCACCTCGGCGGCTCATCCCCTGACAACACGGGCCGCCATCAAGGCGGGCGGCGGGGCGAGGCGGCGGACCGGCGAGGTCGACCATGGTCAGGCGGCCCACCATGCGCTGGCTGGCCACCTGGCGGATGATGAACTGACAGACGGCGTGCGAGCGGGACGAGGCCGCGTTCATGGAGGTGCTGCTCGTCCGCCGGTGGGCCGTCGCCTCCTCGATCACTGCCCGCCCCCAGCCGGCCATCGCCATCGCCAAGTCACCCACGCCGCCCATCGTCAAGCCACCCATCGTGGGGAATCGCGGGGTGGGGTGGGGGTGGGGGGGGGGGGGGGGGGGTGGGGCTGACGGACGGCGGCAGAGCTCCTCGGGTGTGGCGGCGACGACCTCGCGGAGGCCGCGGACGTGGATTTCGCCCTCGCCGTCCTCCCGGACGAAGACCTCGGCCTGGCCGTTGAGCAGGTCGGTGCATGTCAGCCCGAAGACCTCGAAGAAGCTCAGGCACAACACCAAGCCCTCACCCTGAGGGGAGGACGAGCCCGGCAGGCCATGAGGGCGGTCGCGCGGACAGGGAAGGCACTCCGGGGCAGGGAAGGCACTCCGGGACAGGGAAGGCACTCCGGGACAGGGAAGGCACTCCGGGGCAGGCGGGGCAGGCGGGGCAGGCGGGGCAGGCGGGGCAGGCGGGGCAGGCGGGGCAGGCGGGCAGGCGGGGCAGGCGGGGCAGGCGGGCAGGCGGGGCAGGCGGGGCAGGCGGGCAGGCAGGCGGGGCAGGCGGGGCAGGCGGGCAGGCGGGGCAGGCGGGGCAGGCGGACATCGGGCGCCTGTGCGAGGAAGCGGAAGAGGTCGTGGGCGGCCATGGCCTCGAGGGCCGAGATGGTGTACGTCTTGCCGCTGGCCGTCTGTCCGTAGGCGAAGCAGGTGCACAGGCGCCCCTCCAGCACGGCCGCCTGGACCAGGGGCAGCGTCGTCCACTGGTAGACCTCCTCGTTGGTCGACTGCACAGGCAGGTCGGTGTGTGTGTGTGTGTGGGGGGGGGTATGGCGGGTGGATGATGATGGTGGCAGTGGCGTCGGCCTTGGTGTGGGTGGGGCGCGCGGCCAGGGGCAGAGCGGGGCAGAGCGGGGCAGAGCGGGGCAGAGCGGGGCAGAGCGGGGCAGAGCGGGGCAGAGCGGGGCAGAGCGGGGCAGAGCGGGGCGGGACCTGGTAGCCGAAGGTGTGGTCGAACTTGAACTCGTGGTGCTTGACGTCTTTCGTGATGCCGTCCACCCGCAGGGAGCACTCGTGGACAACCATCCGCGGGTTCAGGCAGCTCACCGCGTTGAAACCGCCTGCCGAGGGCGCAGCGGTGAGAATGATGATGATGATGATGGTGATGATGATGATGGTGATGATGATGATGATGGAGGGGGGGACGGGGGTGGTGAGGGACGATCCAAGTGGTGTGGCGGGCCATGGGTGCGTGCCCGGTTCGAACGGTGCCGCCACCGTTCATCGTGCCCTTCTGCCCTCTTTCCTGCCCTTCCCGCTCTTCCTCATGCCCTCCTCCTTCCCGCCCTGCTTCTTGCCCTCCATCCCCCCTCCCCCGTGGGACTGCAGACCGCGCTCCACCTCGGCTAGGAAGACGGGCCGGGTGCGGGCCGAGACGATCGTGTCGGTGGGCACCTGTGGCAACCCCCCCGCACGGCACCGCCACCACCGCCCCCAGCGACGGGATGGGCGCCAGGAAGTAGCCGCGTCCCAATCGGCAACTCCGCGTCCCTTCTCCTCCCCCCCCCCCCCCCCCTCCTCCTCCTTCCCTTCTCCTTCCCTCCTCCTTCCCTCCTCCTCATCCTCCTCATCCTCCTCCTCCTCCCCTGGGCCCTCCAGTTGGAGTCGGGGCGGACCTCGGCATGGGACCTGACGAGGTGGGCGCGCTGGAGGACGTACTCGGCGATGATGGCCTGGTAGGCCTCGGCCAGCCCCTCGCGCAGCTTCTTGTGCCCTGCCGGTCGGGGTGCAGGGGTGCAGGGGTGCAGGGGTGCAGGGGAGGTGGGCAGAAGGCGGCAGTGTCGATGCCCATCCGGGCGGGCGGAGGGGCGGCGGAGTCCGTGAGACAAGGGCACCGGCAGGAGCGCGCACGGGAGGGGGCGGGGAGCGGACCGGGGCCCAGCATGAACCGGGTGCGGGTTCGTGGCCCATCGACCGCTGGGGGCGACGAGGCCACGCCGGTCGCCGTTCGAGCTGCCCCGCCGGAAAGAGTGGGGAGGGGGGAGGGGGGAGGAGAGAGAGAGAGAGAGAGAGAGAGAGAGAGAGAGAGAGAGAGAGAGAGAGAGAGAGAGAGAGAGAGAGAGAGAGAGAGAGATGAAGGGAGGCCCTTGGGATGTGACGGTGTGGCCGCGGCGGCAAGGAGGAGCATGGGGGCCGGCACCGGGCACGGGGGCACCAACACGGCGCATCAGCGGGCAGCCAGGCAGCGACGGACGCCGGGACCGTGACGAGGGCCTGGCCAGGGCAGTCGCGGCACCGGGGTGTCCTTGGGCCGAGGGGGCTGCTGGGGGCGCGCTGCTGCAGGGCGGGGCCAAGGCGCCATCGGGCTCCACGTCCCCCTCGCCCTCGCCCTCGCCCTCCAGGCCCCCATCCTCGTCCCTGTCCCCACCGTCCCCGTCCCGGTCCTCGGCTTCATCGAGGGGGCTCTCCTCGTCCTGAGACCCGGGCGGTGGATGATGGGTGGTGGATGATGGGCGGTGGATGATGGGCGGTGGATGGCGGGATGGCGGGATGGCGGGATGGCGGGATGGACGCGATCGGGAAGCGGGATATCTCGGATGGGGGGCACGGACCGGCCCCACGAGCACGTCCTCGCTGTCCTCGGGGTCCTCGGAGTCCCGGGCGGGGGCGTCGAGGCCGGGGTCGAGCAGCTCGGGCGGGAATTCTCCGGCCCAGGCCAGCAGGTCCTGTCGGTTGAGCTCGCCCCGCAGCGGGCGGCCCTCGCCTGTCCTCGTCCACACCCCGCCCCCACCCCGGCGACCAGGGCCCGGAAGGGATGCGATACCTCAGACAAGGGTGTGGGCGGCGGGTGTGGGCGGCGGTGAGACGACAGACCTGGAGCAGGCGCGAGAGGCGGCGGGGACGGCGCCGAAGCCGAAGAGGGGCCCGGGCCAGCGGCGGCGAGTGGTTGTGGCTGTTGCGGCTGCTGGGGGGGCCGCCCTTGGCCAAGCGGATGGGCCGGGGGAGCCACAGGCGGCTGGGCGGACGGGATCGAGTGACGGGGGGCCACCGGGGAAGGGGGAGCGGACCCCTTGGGGGCAGGGGAGGGCTGGGGCATGGGACCCGGTTGCGGCTGGGCGGTGGCGGGCGGCCGCAGTAGGGCGATCGGCCGCGGGGTCGGGAGGCGCGAGGGGTGCGGGGGGCGCGAGGAGGGGGCCGGGATCCCGCTCGCGGGCGGCAGATCTTCTGGGGCTGGGGGAGGGGCGCTCATATGGGGAGGGGGGCCGGCAAGCTGGGGAGGCGGGGGGATGCGGCTGGTGGGGAGGACGGGGGCGGGGGCGGGGGACGGCGAGGGGCGGCCGGCCACCTTGATGATGCGGGCCCGCTCGGCGGCCGAGGTGGGCCGGGGCGGGGAAACCGCAGCCGGCGGGGTGGCCGGAACCGCGGGGCCAGGCATGGGGGCTGGCGTTGGCGAGGGCTCGCGGGAAGGCCGCGGCGGAAAGAGGGCGCGGCCCGGGCTTCCGCGTTGCGGGCTGGGCAGGGCGCAGGGAGGCAGGCGTGCGGGGATGGGCAGATGAAGGAGAATCTCACGGGCGAACAGGGACCAATTCAAGCAGACCCGGAGATGACGTTACTTTGGGGCACTGCCGAGAGGATGGGCCCCGAGGGCCGGACGACGGGACGAGGAAGATGATGAGCCCTGGTGGCGGCGGCAGGGCGGGGAAGCACAGACAGCAAAAGTCCGAGCGGAGAGGCGAGTGCACATGCGGAGGGGAAAGCGCTCGAAGCGAATCGTCTTGTTCGTCTATCGGGAAGTTGTTGGCCCCGCCAGGACGAACAGTCGCCCAGACCAAGACTGCCACATTCGAAGGGAATGGAGGGAATGCTGATGTGGTTCCCAATCCCCAGGAGACTGAGAATTTCCGAATAGAACTTGAGTTTCTTGGTGACATGGACCAGCAGGACACTCTCGCTGAGAGTTTCGTTTTGTTTCAAAAAATCTTCAGGAGTCATAAGATCCTCAATTCCCGCAAGGTCACCACTCGGCTCTTCCATTAAAACTTGAAGAGCTGGCGACTGCTCCTTCTCGTATCAAAAAACAGGAAAAAATAACGAGGGCAGACTGAAAAATTAAATATGCGGGATAGCGGGCTTGACCACGAGGTTGCATTATTTAACGCGGTGGGTTGTGTCCTTTGTCTTGGTTCCAGCTGGCGAAATCCTCGCTTTCGTCAGCAGTCACGTATGGTGTGGTTTCCTGTTTGATGGTGCTATTGAATAAGTCCCTCGTTTCGGTCTTCCATTTTGATGCCATCTATGCCATTATTTTTTACCAAGTCTGAGAACCCTTTCGGTCACCACTTCACATGAGCGTCCCTCAATCGCCCAGGATTCTGTATGCACTCTCCTCCTTGGGTTCGCATCCTTCATGCGCTGGATTCCTCGCTTCGTTTGGGATCCCTCTCTCATCCTGAGGTGGATTCCCGCCGAGATTTTTTTCTTGATGATGGAGGTTCCGTTCATAGCAGGAGATTTTTTTTTTTTCACAGCCCTTTGCTTCCTTCCTCGGCCAGGTTTCGGGGTTCTACAGCTACAAGTACCTGGGCACCCACCTGGTGGTCATCTTCAAGAGCTTCACCATCTTCATCACGGCCGTGGGGGACCGGCTCTTCTTCAAGGAACGCATCTCACCCCTCATGCTCGGAAGCATGGCTCTGCTGGTCTGCCAAGCGAATCGCCCTGCCCGGCGCCGCATCACCTGTTGCCTGTTGCTGTTGCTGTTCGGTGGGCACCCGCAGGTGGTGGGATCGGTCATGGCCGGGCGGGACACCCAGTTCACCTGGATCGGCTGCGGGGCGGTGATGGTGAACGCCCTCGTCAGCGCCGCCCATGTGGTCTGTTCCCACGACTCTGTCTGCTCCCACGACTCTGTCTGTTCCCACGACTCTGTCTGCTCCCACGACTCTGTCTGCTCCCACGACTCTGTCTGTTCCCACGACTCTGTCTGCTCCCACGACTCTGTCTGTTCCCACGACTCTGTCTGTTCCCACGACTCTGTCTGCTCCCACGACTCTGTCTGTTCCCACGACTCTGTCTGCTCCCACGACTCTGTCTGCTCCCACGACTCTGTCTGTTCCCACGACTCTGTCTGTTCCCACGACTCTGTCTGTTCCCACGACTCTGTCTGCTCCCACGACTCTGTCTGCTCCCACGACTCTGTCTGCTCCCACGACTCTGTCTGCTCCCACGACTCTGTCTGCTCCCACGACTCTGATCCCTGTTCACGGTCATCGGGTCGGGTCGGGTCGGGTCGGGTCGGGTCGGGTCGGGTCGGGTCGGGTCGGGTCGGGGGTCTGCCGGGGCGCGCAGCTGTACCTTCGGCTCATCCTGAGGTCGGGCGACAGCGAGCGGCTGGGCAAGTGGGGCGGCTCCTTCTACGACAACGCCCTCTCACTGCCCCTGCTGGTTCCCTTCATGCTGGCCGCCGGGGAGCCTCGCACCGTCGCTCATTAGTCTGCCCGCCCCGCCCTCCTCCGTCGCCTGGCTGGCTGGCTGAGCATGACAGCGCAGAGTGTCCGGGGGCGGCGCGTCTTTGTCTCACCCCTCCCCTCCCATCGGCTCCCCTCCCCATCGGCTCCCCTCCCCATCGGCTCCCCACCCGCAGCCTGGCCGAGCAGGGCGGCCGGCTGAGCTTCTGGGTGGTGGTGGGCCTCAGCGGTGTGCTGGGCATCGCGCTGAGCCTGTCCTCCATGTGGTGCCTCCGCACCAACACCTCCACCACATACTGGTCCGCCCTGGCCGCCCCTCCTCCCCCTCCCTCCCTCTCCTCCCTCCACCATACTGGTCCGCCCTGGCCGCCCCTCCATCCCTCCTCCCTCCCTCCCTCCTCCACCACATACTGGTCCGCCCTCCCTCCCCTCCCCTCCACCACATACTGGTCCGCCCCTCCCTCCCTCCACCACATACTGTCCGCCCTGGCCGCCCCTCCCCCTCCCTCCCTCCTCCTCCACCATACCGGTCCACCCTCCCTCCCTCCCTCCACATACCTGGTCCGCCCCCGCCCCTCCCTCCCTCCTCCTCCCTCCACCATACTGGTCCGCCCTGGCCGCCCCCTCCCTCCCCTCCCCTCCCTCCTCGAGGCCCATCCGGCCGCGCCGGCTCATTGGCTTTCTCCGGGCCGACCAGGTGCCGCCGGTGGCGGGGCAGCATGGTGGGCGGGCTGAAGATCCCACGGCCCTGCTGGGCCGTCTTCTTCGGGACCAAGATGAGCCCTCGCCTACCTCTCCCTCAGCCTCTGTCCGTCATCCCCGGCCCATTCCACGGGACGCCAGCCGAGGCGTGAGGGTATGGCGATGGTGGGGGTGCAGGAGGTTGAGCACTTCCACCCAGCCGCCCTGTTCCTGTGGTCCGATCATGCCCGAACGGGCCGTGCTCTCCCCCCCCCCCCCCTCCCTGCCTCCCCCCCTGCCCGGGCTGCCAGCGATCGTCTCGGGCCTGATGTACGGCCTGGCCAAGAGCGCCGGGGGCAAGAGCCGACAGGCTTCCCCCAACCGACGCCACCCCCACCACCGGCACCCGTCCGATCTGCCCCCGCCGGCCATCGGCCCCAAGGCCCCTCCGACCGGCCTGCCCGGGACGGCGCCACCGGGCGACGGGTTCCACGCCGGGCTGGGCCACCTCGGGCCGGGCACGGGCATGGGCGGGATCCTCTCGGCCCCAGGCGAGGCATGCGCCCACAAGGGCTTCCCGGGGTCGCCTCTGCCGGCACCCTCGCCCGTGGGCGGCCGGATGGCCCCGGGCGCCTCGCTGGCCCCCCAGACGCTAGCCCCCCGCGGGTACTGGCCGGCCTCGGCGCTGGGGGGGCGCAGCCCCTCGGACGAAGAGGCGGCCGCCCTGCTTCTGGGCCGGGCCGAGGTCGCTGCCCTGGGCGGCCCCGCCGACCTTCCCACCGGCGCCCTGGCCCTGGGCGCCGAGCGGGAGCCCGTACCCCTGGTCGTCCAGGCAGACGCGATGCCGCCCCCCCACCCGGCATCGCTCCCCCTTGCGGAACCTCTGTCCCTGTCCCTGTCTCTGCCCCTGCCCCTGCCCACCTCGGCCTCCTCCTCCTCTTCTTCTCTGATGGCCGTCCCCGGGGCCCCCGAAGCCGAGGCCACGCCACCCTCCCTGCAGACCCCTTCTGGGGCCCAATCACCGCTGGCGCCCCCGACGCCCCCCACCCTGTTCTCTCCTGATGGGGGCGCCGGCACGGCCCAGCTGCACTACCCCACCGCCCGCTACCCGTCGCTCTTCCCCTCGGCGATGGCGGCCCCGCGCTTCCCGCTGGGCGGCCCCCGGTCGCCCGTCATGCCCCCGGCGCCCTCACCCAGCCCCTCACCGACCAGCTCGCCGGACTTCTTCTTCGTCGACACGGCCGCCACGCCGGCCATCCAGTTCGGCCAGCTGCAGCTGGGACCCCCCGGACGCCCCCCAGAAGGTTCCCCTCCCCCCGGGCCGCCACGGAGCGTCATGCAGGCACCCTTGGCCCGGCCTGCCTCCAGGGCAGTGCTCCCGCGCCCCCCCTCTGCCATCTCCCCCGCGATGCTGCCCCGCCTCCCTCCCCGCGGCGCCACCGCTTCCCCGAGCCCCGCCGATTCGGCGGCCCCCTCGCCCCTCCTCCCGCCCTCCTTGCCCGACCTTCCGGGTGATACCATCGCCTCATAGAGTGTGGTCTGGACGGCTCGCGGGCTGCCCACATGCGTGAATTTCCTTCATAACCTCCCTCCCACCATCCCCGCAACTCGAAAGGCTCCGCGCTTCGAAGAACTTTTGTGCATCCTCCCGGCTTCCCGCTCTTCTTTCCGGACAAACCGCGTTGTTTTGATTTATATTTCCGTTGTTGTTTTTACTCGTATACAAGGAGTTCCAAAACCTCCAACTGGGGCTTGCTCGCGAATCGCCGTTCAAATCTGCCGCCAGGTGCGGCTCAAACCAGTCCACTCTTCGCTAATCTCCAGTTCTCGGGCTTGCTCAGGACCCGTGCGAGGCCCGTCCCGCTACCTGGGCTGGAAGATATTTTTACAACTCTCCTCAAGAGGCTCTCATGCCTCATTTATGAGAGAATCCGGACATATACGACCCTCGCGGACACCTACACTCTGACTGATGCCTTTGACAGAGAACCCGACCTTCCTTTGCTCCGTCTTCAGGCCATCCTTACAATGCTCTCCAAAAATTCACTTTCACACACCGTGGGTACTTTCTTCCAATGGCATGACGCCTGCATGAAAGACCCCTTGTTGCTGTCGCTCGGGGAACCTGCGATTCTGGCTTTAGAGTATTTTGCATCTTCGACACTCTTTGTCCTCCTCAAAGTCTGTCGCGAGTCAAACCCATCGAGGCAGTTGCCCAACCCACCACACGCACGCAGCTCTACGACGGGGAGAACCTGCCGCCCGAACTGTGCGCCAAACTGGAGGCGTCGCTCTTCCGCAAGATCATCCTGGTGTACGATAAGTCTGCCCTTCCCTCCCCTTGGCGCTGACCATCTTGCCCCCACGCCCCAGGCGGGTTGGCCCGCCGCCCACGGTGAGCCTCCTCAACCGGCGCATCCTCCTCGAGATGCACAGCGGCCTCCTGGGTCCGTCCCGCCCCACCCCGCCCATCCGGCCCCTCCCTGGATCTGCCCAGCCGGTGTTCACCGGCTGCTCCATCCCATGCCGGACCGGCGGGAGTAGGGCTGCTGTCGCGGTACCGGCTGGAGGCCATCACGGGGCAGGCCATGAAGGAGGTCGAGAGCCGCCTCGACTCGACGGCCGCCAAGCTCGAGGCGGCCTTCCTGCTCCGCGCCCTGCGCACCCTCCAGCTCGATGTCCGCCCCCGGCCCCGCCCCGGCCCCGCCCCGGCCCCGCCCCGGCCCCGCCCCGGCCCCAGCCACCCCCCCCCCCCCCCAGGAGCAGGTGTGGGCAATGTACCTGGGAGGCTTGCCTGGCTCTCCTCACGCCCCATCCCCCTTGCGGTGGTCCCCGTGCCCGCCCCACCCCTCGTGCCCCGTGGTCCCGGCTGCCCAGATGAGTACCTCGAGAGCCTGGCTTTGACGGCCCACTTCCTGCACTCGCTGTGGGGCCTGATGTTCCGGGCCGAGGGGCGAGTCGAGCTGAAGCACGCCCTCTGCGCCCTGCTGGTCTCCCTGCTGGCCCCCCTGGCCGCCCAGCCCCGCAAGGTCTGCCGCCCACCCTTGCCCCCACCTGGGATGGGCCAATGTTGCCCACAGCCCGCCTGGGGGACGGGCCTCGGTCGCGCATCGCCATCACCCGCC
Organism: Paratrimastix pyriformis; assembly: GCA_027972325.1. Lineage (NCBI taxonomy): Eukaryota > Preaxostyla > Paratrimastigidae > Paratrimastix > Paratrimastix pyriformis. The sequence continues at coordinate 246,795 of JAPMOS010000037.1, read as the reverse complement.
GCCTCTTGCCGCCTTCTGCCGCCCCGACCCCGACCCCGACCCCCGCCGCCCCGCCGACCCCGCCGCCCCGCCGCCGACCCCGCCGCCCCGCCGCCGACCCCGCCGCCCCGCCGCCGACCCCGCCGCCCCGCCGCCGACCCCGCCGCCCCGCCCCGCAGCGGCGCCTGGACTACACGAGCTTCGACGGCATCCTGGTGCAGATCTGGGAGAAGCTGGCCAAGTGGAGCCAGAAGTCCAAGCACGCCCAGGTCCGGCCCTCGCGCCGCCTCGCCCCAGGCTCGACCTCCCGCCCCGCCCGTGGCCCTCTCACATATCCGCGCTGCGTGCCGCTGCTGCTGGGGGGCCGTGGGTGCAGGCGGTGATCCCGCTGATGACGGTGGTGCTGTGCTTCCCGCTGCCGCGGGACTTCTTCGGGCGCAACTTCTGGCCGCTGGTCAAGATGGTGCTGCGTGGCCTCCGGGAGCGCCCCCTGGCGCCGCTCTGCTGCGACGCGCTGGTGTACCTGACCCAGGCGTACCTCGCCCGGCCCGCCGCCGAAGACCCGGCCCTGGTCCTGCCCAGGCTCAAGGCCATGGGTCCGCTCGCCAGCCCGGCCCAACTGACAGCCCTGCTTGCCATCCCGACCTGCCTGTCTGATGGGGTCCCGTGCCGTCCCCGTGGCCCCCGTGCAGCCGACCAGCTGTTCAACCCGCGGCAGCCGCTGCCCGAGGGGGCCGCGACCCTCTTCCAGCGGGTCCAGTGGATCCTGGTCGTGGCCGCGGCCCGGCCCGACTTCGCCATGGTCAAGCTGGTCCTGCCCCTGCTCAGCCCCCAGCAGCCCGAGGCCGGCGCCCCATTCTTCACAGAGTCCGCCACCCCACGCCACCCCACGCCACCGTCACCCCACGCCGCGTTCTGCCTGTTCCTCATGTCCTGCCTCTCCTACCTGTCCTGCCCTGTTAACGATTGGGCGGGCCGCACCACGCGACCGTCTCTGCTTGTGGTGGGACGGGCTGCATGACAACAGCCTGCTCCTGGTGGCCCTGCAGGCCTATCAGGCCATCATGGAGGCATGCGAAGCCGCATCGGCCACGGCCACCGCGGCGGCCCTCTGGGCCCGCCCAGATGCGGCCACGGGTGCCGAGGGTTCGCCCTGCCCTGCCCTGACCTGACCTGACCTGCCCTGACCTGACCTTACCTGACCTGCCAGCCGCTGCCTGGCATGCCCTGACCTGACCTTACCTGACCTGGCCTGCCCTGCCCTGACCTTACCTGACCTGCCAGCCGCTGCCTGGCATGCCTGTCCGATTGTTGGCCTCATTCGGCATGGCGTGTGTCCCTTGGCCCCTGTCTGTCGACCAGCGGCGAGTGGCGGCACCCCGCCGGGGCTGCTGTTGCCCCTGGATGGGCCCGCCACTCCCTCGGCCCGTGTGGGGCCCAGCAGCGCGGGGGGCGGCTCCGAGTCGTCGCCGTCCCGCTCCGAGTCCGAGGCCGCCCGGGCCGGGGCCCCCCACGGGCCCGGCATGCCCAGCGGCCTCAGGCGGGGCGCCGGGGGCCGGGGGCTGCTCGACCTGCGGCCCGACATGCCGGCCGTCTTCCCGCTGGCCCCCAGCGACTCGCTGGCCATGCCGCCCCCGGCCGAGCAGCCTCTCACGGCCGTCCGCCCGCTGGCCACACACCTCCTCTCCTGCAGCCCCCCGCACCGCCATACTCTCGTCCTGCTGCGCGCCGTTTTTCCCGTCGCCGCCTCACCTCGCCGGCCTGGGTGGGGTGCCTGTGCAGGCGCTGATGGAGAGCCACTGTGCGGCGCTGACCCTCGACGGGACCGGCACCGTGGCCCTGCCGGCCCCCGCGCCCTACGCGGCCCTGCACGGGATGCGGCCCCCGGCCCTGCTCAACTGCCCCTCCACGGCCAGCATGGCCCCCGGGGCCTTCTCCATGTGCCCGGCCGCCCCGCCCCAGGCCGTCCCCCCTCTGGCAGCTCCCGCCAGCGGGGCGCGGCTCCCCGATGAGCGGCGGGCGGGGGCACTCTGCCTCTGCGGAGCCCTCGTCGACGACCCGCTGGCCGGCTGCGGGGCCCCCCGGAACGGCGTCCTGGACGCGCTGGGGCCCCGGCTGGGCCCGCTGGAGGGCCGCCTGGGGCTGGACCCCTTCGGGGCGGCCCCGGGATGCTTCGGGACGCTGCTCGACCTGCCCCGGTGCGCCGAGGCGGACCCCCTGGGGGCCGCGCTGCTCCTCTGCACCGACACGCCCGCCGCCGCCCTGGACAGCTGCCCCCCTGGGGCCGCCCCGGCCCGGGTGCTGAGCCTGGCCCAGGCGGCGAGCTGCCTGCTGGCCGCCCCGCGGGCCGCCGGGGTGCCCATCGGGGGGGGCGCCATCGGGGCCTTCGCCCCGCCCGGCCTGGGCCCGCTGCCGCTGTGGATGCTGTGCCCGCCCCCCATGGGCGGGTCGGCCCTGTCGCTCCTGGGGCGCCACCCGGGCGCCCCGCAGACCCCCGTCGGGCCGGGCCGCCTGCCGCGCATCGGGGGCGCCGAGAGCCCCGACAGCACCGCCCCGGCCACCACCACCGAGGTCTGCCGCCCCGCCCGCTGCCTCCCGCTGCCTCCCGCTGCCCTCTGTGCGTGTGGCCTCATGGAGGTGGCGGTGGTGGCGGTGGTACCCATGGGTGCCAGGCCTCCGACTCGCCCGCCGAGCGGCGGCTGCCGCGGTTCCGCAGGCGGCGCGGTGCGAGCACGGGGACCTCCAGCGACGGGGCCGGCAGCGGCACGGGCGGCCCGGCCGGTCGGGGGGCGGCGGGCCCCGCAGCCGGGAATGACGGGGCCCCTTCGGGGGGTCCGGGCGGCCGGGCGGCCGGGCCGGCTGAGGATGCCGGCGAGGCGCTGGCGGGGCCGCAGAGCAGCCTGGAGATCGGCATGTACAGGGGCCCGGTCGGGCCGGCCCTCGAGGCGATCCTGCGCCAGTGCAACGCCACCTTCGGGGCCCTCATCAAGCACTCGGTCGCCTCGGGCCAGGCGAAGATCAGCGGTCGGCCGCCATGCCCGCCATGCCCACCCAACGCGCCCGGACCCCGCTGCCCTTCCGTCACGCCGCTGCCCTGTTGGTGGGGTTGGGCTGGCTGGCTGGCGGGGGGCGGGGCGGGGCGGGGCGGGGCCTGTGCAGAGCATCTCTCGCGGGAGCGCTCGCTGGGGCTGCCCATCATGTGCACGGCCCTCCGGCTGTGTCCCTACCTCAACCTGCCGGCCCTCTCGCCCGCCCTGCAGGTGCAACTGCTCGCCCACTTCACCACCCACCTCGACCAGGGTCCGCCCTGCCCTGCGCGCCACCCGGCTCCTCTCATCGCTCGGCGCTCGTCCTGAGCAGGCGTTGCCGAGGCTGCCGGGGGCGCCCTGGGCGACCTGCTCTGCCACCGGGCCGCATGGCGGCCGCTGATCCTCTCCGCCTTCGCCGAGTTCCTCCTCAAGGTGCGCCCGCCCCCGGCCCGCCCCGCTGTCCCATGTCCCGTGTCCCGTGTCCCATGTCCCGTGTCCCGTGTCCCATGCCCCATGTCCCATGCCCCATGCCCCATGTCCCACCCATGTCCAGTGCCCTCGATCCCGGCGGTCCCGCCGCCCCGTTGCCCGCCCCTCCGATGGCACGGCCCTCCCGGCGCCCATGCCTCACGCCTCACGCCTTGGGGGGTTTTGCTCTGCCTTTGGGGGGGGGGGGTGAGTTGCTTCTGCCTGGGGGGTGTTGCTCATGCTCGTCTTCGTGTTGTCGTGGGCATCCGCATGCCGCAGCTGACGGACTTCGTGCCCGTGGACGTGGTGCACACGGCCATCGAGATGGTCTGCCCCGGCCCCAGTCCATGTTTGCCCGCCCCACCCCCGGACGCTGATCCGCACCCCCGGGTCGTCGCCTTCATCGCCGCCCCGCCGCCCCGCCGCCCCGCCGCCGCCCCGTGGCTGCCCCGTCGCCGCCCTGACCGGGCTGGGCTCTGGGCCTCTGTCCCTCTCCACCCGAACGCGACCTCGGCTGATCGGGCTGGGCGTTGGGCCACGATCCGATCTCTTGTCCCTTCCCCCGGGGTGGCTGGCGGGCAGCTGCGGGTGCTCCTCGAGGACACGGCCGCCTACTGGCAGGTCGAACGGGCCGACCCCTGGTGCGCCCCCGCTGCGGGCTGCCCCTCGCCCGTGGCCCCGCTGAGCCCCGGGGGCCTGACACCCGTCGAGATGGCCGAAGCGGCGGCCCTGGTGTACCTCTGCTCGCCCGACGCCCGCCTCAGGTCCGCCCCCGCGCCATACCAACATCCTCCGCTCCTTCTTCTGTCCGCCCACCCACCCAACCGCCTGCCCGCCCCCGCCACCTGCATGCCCCGACTTGCACGCAGGGTTGCGGCCCTGGGTGTGGCCCGAGCAGCGGCGGCCCTGGCTGCGGTGGTGCCGGCGCCCCCCGTGAGCGTGACCGTGCCCGTGGCGGGGGCCACCGCCCGAGCCGAGACCGAGCCGGGCGGCCTCGGCACCCCCGGCAACACCCCGCCCAGCCCTGGCGGCGGCCTCTCCCCCGGCCGCCCCGCCCCACCCCGAGAGCCGCACCACCCCGACGGCAGCCGTGGCCGGGCGGCGCCTGTCGCAGGCCCAGGCGGCCATGGGCAGCCCCGCGGAGGCCGCCTGGTCGCCTGCCCCGGGCGGCACCCCCGGCCCCAGCCACGCTCCCGCGGCCAGCCCGCCCTGCGCCAGTCCGCCTGGCCCCCGGCCCGCCATGCGGCTGCACGCGGTGCTCACCCAGGCGGCGCCCCTGATGGCCCGAGCGGCCATCGAGCCATCCGTCCCCTGCTCGGCCCAGGTCGGCACCGCCCCCTGTGCGTCTCTTCCCCCCACCTGTTTCTCCCCGGCCCGCGCCTTCTCCACTCCGTCTCATCTCATGGGCGCTGCCCTCGGCCCGTGGCCTGTGTGCGGGCCGGGATGGTGTGGCGGGGTGCAGGTGGGGCCGGTCTTCGTGTGCCCGGGCGAGGAAGAGGCGGCCCCGGGCGGTCCCTGCCTGCTGGGCGAGCTGGTGGCCGGGCTGCCCGGCGAGGAGGACGACCGCTGGGCCCGCGGGCTGGGCGTGCTGGCCCAGGCGGCCCGGGAGTGGTGCCCCCACGTGGCCACGGCGGCGGTGGAGCAGATCTGCACGCGGCTGCCCCGGGTGCAGCCCTACCTGGTGAACAACGTCCGGGCGGCCATCTCGGGCGAGCTCCTCCAGAAGACCGCCCTCTGGCGCAACTACCTCCTCGTCGCCCTGCAGTGCTTCCCCTCCGCCGACGGTCCGCCCGGCCCCCAACACACCACCAGAGGCGCCCCGCCTTCCTCCCCCGCCGGGAGGCCATCTCCGTCCGCCGTCCGCGTTTCTGATGGGCTTCTCCTCCCTTGCCATCGCCATCGCCGTCGCTGCGGGGGCCGGCCAGCTGCGCGCGGGTGCGGGTGGTGGCGCGCCGGTCGATGGACGCCCAGCCGCGGACGGTGCGCGAGCTGTGCGCCATCGCCAAGGGCTACCTGGGCGCCGCCTGGGAGGCCCAGCGGATGGCCGCCGCTCACCGTCCGCACCCAACCCGGCAACCGCGCACGGGCCTGGGGAGGGGGCATGGAACTGGTCAAACGGGGCTCCTCGGGCTGGGTGGGCGCGGGCGGGCTGGCGGCGGGGCAGGCGCTGGCCCGGTGCAACCCGGATGGGCTTGGGGTGCTCTTCAGCGAGCTGGACGGGCTGGCCCAGCAGCAGGAGGGCTACGACGACCGCCGTGAGAAGGGCCGCCCCAGCGGTACCGCCTCCTGGCAGCCATCGCCATGGTCCTGCCCGCCCCTGCCGCCTCTTGCCCCTTCCGCCCACTTGCCCTTCCGCCCACTTGCCCCTTCCGCCCACTTGCCCCTTCCGCCCACTTGCCCTTGCCCTTGCCCTTGCCCCCCCCCCCCCCCCCCCCCAACCGACCGGATGTGCGGCCATCATCTGATGGTCTGGTGGTCTGGCGGTCTGGCGGTCTGGCGGTCTGGCGGTCTGGTGGTCTGGTGGTCTGGTGGTCTGGGGCTGGGGCTGGGGCTGGGGCTGGGGCTGGGGCTGGGGCTGGGCAGATCTACCGGGGGCTGGTGGAACGGCTGCCGGCCGGCTTCTTCGGCAGCCCGGCTCGGCTGCCCCACCGAGACGCCCTGGTGGCCTTCGTGGGGCGGGCCCTCGACGTCCTCGGCCAGGCCAGCGCCCACATGGTCCGCCCCGCCCGCCTCCTCGCCCCTCGGGCCCAAGGGGCTCCCGAACCCGGCCTCCTGGGCTGACCCGAACGGAACTCGTGTGCGTCCGGCCGGCGGGCGGGGCGGCGTCTGCAGAGCACCAACATGGCCGCCTGGGCGGACACGCCCTCCCTGGCCGCCAACTGGGCCGCCATCGCCTCCCTCAGGGCCGATGTGGCCTCCCTCATCGCCCTGGTCCGCCCACGCCCACGCCCACGCCCACGCCACCATTCCTCGGGCCCCCGGCTGGCCCTCACTCGGGCCTGACGTCACCTGGGCGGGGCGGGCGGCGCAGCTCTCGGTGGAGGCCTTCCCGTCGGCCCCGCAGGCGCCCCCCAAGGACGTGCCCCCGCCATGGACGCCCCAGCAGCGGTCCGTGCCGTGCGCCGCCCTCATACGATGCCTGACCCCTCCCCCTGGGCTGCCCCTGCCCCCTGGCTGCCCCCTGGCTGCCCCCTGCCCCTGGGCTCTGCCCCCCTTTTTCGAACCGTTGTGACCGAGCGGGGTGTGGGGGCGGCGGGTGTGGGGGGCGGCAGGTGCGGGCACTTTGTGCTGCTGCACGGGTGGGCCACGAGCCCCCTCTCGGCGGGCCTCCGGTCGGCGCTACACCTGCAGATGCGCAGCCCCGCCGAGCGGCAGCAGGCCCTCGACCAGGCCGCCCTGCTGCACCACAACGCGGCCCTCTACGCCCACCGCACCCTGGCGACCCTCTGCCGGGGCCCGCTGCTGCACCCCAAGGCCTTTCCCCTGCGGGCGCCCCCCGACCTGGCCCTCCACCCGGCCGTCTTGGCCGCGGCGGCCCTGCCCGCCCAGGGGCTTGGCCACGCCCCCGGGCAGCCTGCCCTGGGCAGCTTCGGCTCGGGCGCCTCGGGCTCCGCCCCCTCGGGGCCCCCAGGCGGCCAGGAGGACGGCGGCCACACCCTCCAGGTCCGCCCTCGCCCCGCTTGATGACGCGGCCCCTGCCCCTGTCGCAGCCCCTGCCCGTCGCCCCTTCCATTCGCCCGCCAGCCAAGCGCTGCATCCTTGTCGTAACGGCGGACACCGACCGGGTGGGGCGCAGGCGAGCCTGAGCCACTTCGACGCGGACTACTGGGGGGTGCCCGGCCCGGGGCACCCCTCGGATGGCGCCTCAGCGTCCGGCCAGCCCACGGGCGGCGCGGCTGCTGGGGGCCACCGGCCGGATGAGGGCGACATGCCGCCCGGGCTGCTGCTGGGCTGGATGAACACCCTCATGCAGGGCCAGGGCATCGCCGACCAGGTCGCCATGAAGGCCGCCTGGGCCCGCACCGGTCCGCACCCTGGGCCTGCTCATGCCCCCGTGTCATGCATGCCCCCATGCCCCCATACCATGCCCCCGCCCCCGTGTCATGCATGCCCCCATGCCCCCATACCATGCCCCCGCCCCCGTGTCATGCATGCCCCCATGCCCCCATACCATGCCCCCGCCCCCGTGTCATGCATGCCCCCATGCCCCCATACCATGCCCCCATGCCATGCCCCTCCACCCTGGCCCCTCCACCCTGGCCCCTGCTTCTGCCATTACTGAGACTCGGCATGTCCCTGCCCCTGCTTCCCTGACTCGGCATGTCCCTGCCCCTGCTTCCCTGACTCGGCATGTCCCTGCCCGGCAGGCCTGCACTCGCTGCTGGAGAGCAACCCCGAGCTGGCGATGGGCAGGTCCGCCCCCCCCCCCCCCCCCCCCCCACTGCCTCCTGGCCCGCCCCTCCTGGCCCGCCCCGCCCGTCCCCGTCTCATTTGTTGGGCCGGCCCGCTGGCGCAGCGTGCACGAGTGCTACCGGCACGAGGCGGGCTCCCCCATCGGGCGGGGCCACCTGGAGGTGCTGCTCTCGCTCTACGAGGGCCGGCTGGCCTGGCTGCCGCTGGCCGTCCTGCTGGTGCTGGCCCTCACCAAGGCCCGCCCTGCGCCCTGCCTCCCGCACCCCCTGGCTCGGGCACCCCCCTGGCTCGGGCACCCCCCTGGCTCGGGCACCCCCCTGGCTCGGGCACCCCCCTGGCTGCCCTCCCCGGCCGGCCACCACTTGGGGCCGGCTTCCTCGGGGCCGCCCTTCTCTGACCTGGTGTCTCGGCTGCCTGGGGGTGCCCGTCTGCGGGGGCGTGGTGGCTGGTGCCTTGGGACGCATCCGCAGTACACGGACCCGGACCCGCCCACCCGGTCGCTGGCGGCCCAGCTGCTGCGGGTTGTGGGCGGCGAGCTGGTCGGCGACGAGGCCCTGGCGGCCCAGCTCCAGGCCCTGGCGGCGGCCCTGCGGGCGCCCCCCGTCGCGGCCCCCAAGCTGTCGCGGCGCCCCCTGGGGCTGCGGATCGAGTGCCCATTCCCCTCGGACGCGACCGCCCCCGAAGACGAGTCCGCCTCGCTCGACCCCACACGCACACGCACACGCACACGCACACGCACACGCACACGCACACGCACACGCACGCACACACACACACACACACACACACACACGCACACGCACACGCACACGCACACGCACACCCCACCATGGGGGCACTTGGGGGGCGGCCTCTGCATTGGGGTTGATGTCAGCGGCGGCGGGTGTGGGTGGGGATGGCGGGGCGATGCAGGGAGGATCTGCTCGGCCTGCTGCTGGCCGCCCACGCCCCGAGCCCCCCTGCGGCCCCCGGAGAGCCGACCCCCGTGGCGCGGCTGCTGACGGCCTCCATCGGGGCCCGCCTCCACCACGGCTGGCAGCCCGCACCCGCATCGTCCGCCCCTCGCCGCCCCGCCGAGGCATCCACGCCACCCCTCTCTTGATGCCCCGTGCCCCGTGCCCCGTGCCCCGTGCCCCGTGCCCCACTCATCCCGCGTCCGATCTTCTGGCGGGCCATCGGGTGGCGCAGGGTGCCCCCGCCCGTGGCCCGGCGTGGGGAGGCGCAGCCGCGTGTTGCCCTGGCGCCCGAGGCGTCGGCCTCGTGTGTGCGCGCCCAGGTGGCCCTCGCCCAGCGGCTGGCCGACGAGCAGCCCGAGATGGCATCGCCCATCCTCGCCGAGGTCCCCCGCGTCCCCGCCCCTGCGCCCCCGCCCCCTGCGCCCTCAGCCCCCACGGGCTGCGCCTCGCACTGCACTTCCCTCCCCGCCCGCCCCCGGCATGCTCTCATGCGGAGATGCGCCTCTCATGGGCGTGGCTCGGTGGGCTCGGTGGGCTCGGTGGGCTCGGTGGGCTCGGTGGGCTCGGTGGGCTCGGTGGGCTCGGTGGGCTCGGTGGGCTCGGTGGGCTCGGTGGGCTCGGTGGGCAGATCTGCACGCGCGCCCCCACGGCCAGCCTGCCCAGCGTCAAGGCGCTCCTGCGGGTTGCCTGCCCCTTCGTGGGCCACCTGCGCTGCTCGTCCCTCGGCCCGCAGCCCTTCGCCGACCACGTCAGAGTCCGCCTGCCGCCTGCCGCCTGCCCGCACCCCCCTCTCCCCAGCTCCTCGCCCTCGCTGCCCCTGCCGGGCGCCCGCTCGAGGCGAGACGCCCCTTCCTCGTCCACATCGCCCGTATGCCCGATGCCATGCTGCCCCGCTGGTCGCTGGCGCAGATGCTGCTGAGCCTGTCGGCCGCCCACGCGGCCCTCTTCCCCAGCGAGGTGGAGGCCATCTGGACCACCATCGCCCACAGCGTCCGCCCTCTGCACGCCCTGCACGCCCTGCACGCCCTGCACGCCCACATCGCCCACATCGCCCCTACCGTGCCGGGGCCTCACATGGCGGCGGGCGGCGGGGCCGGCTGGGCGTGGGCAGGCGACCAATGCGCGGGTTGGGCTGGAGGTCCTCGTCGAGACCACCGCCCGCCACCTGCGGGCCCTCTACGGCACCCCGCGAACATCCCAGCCGAGCGGCGCCCCCGGCCCGGCCCACCCTGGCCCGGCGCCCGGCTCGCAGGTCGCCCAGCCGCAGGGGCCACTGCAGGGGCCGGGCAGCGGGACGGGGGCCCTGTCCCTGTCGGCCGGCTCGGGGCTGGGGGCCGTGGGCAGCCTGACGGGCGGCCTCCCCGGGGCGCCCCCCAGCGGGGCCAGCGGGAGCAGCCTCTTCTCGGCGGGCGGGGCGCACACCCACGGGCCCCTGGCGGCCCTGATGGGGAGCGGGCTGGCCTCGGGGGCCGACTCCACCCGCAGCGGCAGCTTCCTGGCGGCCCCCGCCTCGGCCTCGGCCTCGGCCTCGGTCATGGGGCTCGGCCTGGGGCCCTACTCGCCGCCCTCCCTCCGCGAGGGCTCGGCCGGCCCGGGCATGGGCTTCACCGCCGGCAGCGGCGGCCCCTGGGGGGCGGGCAGCCCTCTGCTGGAGGGGCGCCTCGAGCCGGGCCCGGGGTGGCCCCTGGCCGGGCCGCCCTCGGCCACCCAGCTGGGCGGGGGCGACATGACGGCCCTCTGGCGGGCGGGCGGCTGGCTGTACGCCGAGAACCCCCTCTGCGCCCACGGGCTGGCGCCCCGGGACCTGCTGGCGGTGCTGCCCTCGGACCCGGCTCTGGGCCTGGCCGCCCCCGGGCGGGCCACGAGCCATTACATGTTCACCCTGATGCACCCCGCCCTGGTCGGCTGGGACCCGCGCGCCTCCCCCTCGCCCGCCCACGCCCGCAGCCTGGGGCTCCTTAAGGGGCCCCCGCCCGCCGCCGCCGCCTCGGCCCCGACCGTCCAGCAGCTGCAGGGAGCCGGGCCCCTGGGCGCCACCAGCGCCATCCACTTCCACGTCCGGCCCACCTCCGCCTGCCTGCCCTCCCCCCCTCCCCCCCCTCCCCCCCCCCTTCCGAGCATTTTTTGCGGGCTGCGGAGCGCGGCTTGTGTGCTGATCGCTCTTGTTGGGGCCTGGGCCGCAGGGGATGCCCACCCACTCGGCCCTGCTGGCGACCGTGTCCCTTGCGGTGCTGGCCATGGCCCGCCGGCGGCCCCGCCTGTGCGCGGACACGCTGGTCATGCGGTGGCTGGGCGGCCCCGTCCGGCTGGCCCGGCCGGCCCACCCCACCCGGCGCCCCGGGACAGGCGCCACCCGGCGGACCACGTGGGGCCGCTCCTCGGCTGCCCCCGCCCCACCCGCGCCCGTGTGCCCCTCGTGCCGCTCCTGCTCCTGTTCGTGCTCCTGCTCCTGTTCGTGCTCCTGCTCGACCCCGCCCTCGACGCCGTGCCCACGCATGGGCCACGCCCACCACGGGCATCACCACCACCACCACCACCACCACCACCGCGGGCCCGCCGCGGGGCTGTCGGAGTGCCACCACCACAACCCGCCGAGTGGCCCCGGGAGCCGGCGGGCCGGGTGGGACGAAGGCTCCTCCGGCTCGGGCCTGCTGCCCCACCGGGCCGCCTCCCAGCCGTCCCGCCTGGCGGGCCTGGGAGAGGCGGGTCCCGTGGGGGCCGAGCCGGAGCCCCCGAGGGCGGCGGGCCCGGAGGAGGAGGATGACGAGGAGGACCTCTGGCCGCCCACCGACGAGGAGGCCGAGGCCCACCGCCGGGCGGCCCAGTCCTTTGCCCGGCTGGGCGGCTCCGCGGGTTGGCCCGGCATGGGCACGGGCGGCCCCCCGCCCGCAGCCAGCCCGAGCAGCAGCGCGGCGGCCTCGGGGGCCAGCCGCTCCGCCAGTCCCCCGCGGGGCGGCACACCCAGCCCATCGCAGGCCCACTCGGGGGGCCGCACGAGCAGCCTGCTGCCCCCCAGCCCGCCCCAGGGGGAGCCCCTCTCGCCCGCCCCGCTACCCGCTGGGACCGGGGCCGGCCCCACCACGCCCGGCTCGACGACCCCCGGGGCCACCACCCCCGGGCCCGCGTCGCCCCTTGGGGCGGGCAGCGCGTGCGCCCTCTCCCCGGTCGGGCCCCCACCGCGGTCCCCCAGCAGCACGGGCCCCACGGCCCCGTCGGCCGCCCCGAGCGGCCCGCTCATTGCAGCAGCAACGGCACCGTCGTCTCCGTCGGCCCACGCCTCGCCGGCCCCCTCGACGGCCACCCCCCGGAGGAGCCCCAGCCCCGCATCGGCCCGGGGGCCCACGGGGAGCAGCGCGGCCCCATCGGCCAGCAGCAGCCCGGCGCCCCGCTCGCCGGCCGGTTCGCCCTACGCGCCCCCGGGGGCCTGGGTGCCCACCGGGGCGGCCTCCTACAGGAGGCGCGGCCCACGCAAAGGTCTGCGCCCCCCCCGCGCCCATCTCAGGCTCACCGCCATGCTCACTTCGCGCCCTCGGCACCCCTCCTGTCGGTCGGCCCGAGCAGCCCTGAGCCGCCTCAGCGCCCAGCTGCTGGTCAGCGGCGGCCTGACGGGGGCCGAACGGGACGCGGCCACCCGAACGCCCCGGGATGGCCGGACCTGCATGACCCTCCCCACCCGGCGCGCCGGGGCCCCCCTGATGCCCGCCGCCTTCGGGCCCGCCCCGGGCGATGCCGAGGCCCCGCCCCACTGCCACCGCCACCATCACCACCACCACCACAGTAGCCGCAGCCAGCGCCCCAGCCAACACCACCCCCATCAACAGGGCCTGGGGCCCCGCAGGCCGCACCGCAGCACCAGCGGCGGCTACTCGGAGGGCGCCGGTGCCCGTGGGCTGCCGACCGGGCCGGGGCCGCAGCTGGGGCGCCGGGCGACCGTGGCGGGGACCGAGGCCGGGCTCGGCGGCCACGAGGGTCCGACCACCATCGGCGCCTACGGCCCCGGGCCGCTCTCGCCTCCAGCCCTCTACGGCTCGCTGGCCCTCCCCGGCTGGCGGGGCGCCCCCTGGGGCCACCTGCCCCCCGCCTCGCCCTCGGCCGCCCCCCGCCCGCCACGGGTCCCCTCACGCCATGCCTACAGGGCCCCTGCCCCTGCGCCCCCCGCCCTGGAGCCGCTGGGCCCCCGGCCCCGCCCTGGGCCGCCGGCCCTCATGTCGCCGCCCATCCGGGTCAGGCACAGGCGCAGGTCCGCGGCCCTCCCGCCCCCGCCCCTGCTGCCCCCGCCCCTGCTGGCTGCCCCCTTGCGCGTCTCTCGTCTCTCGGCCCCCATCCTCCAGCCCCCCGGGCCTGCCTGCTGGCTCACCCCCGCGCTGCTTCTCGCGGCCGTCCTCGCGCCCCTTCCCCTTCCCCTCGGGCCCGTGTAGCATCAGCCAGGACTCGGCGCTGCCCCTGAGCGACCTGGCGGCCCTGGCGGCGGGGCGGCCCATGCCCAGCGCCCACCCCAGGTCGCCCCCCGTGTCGCCCCTCCTGGCGGGCGACCCCATGGGCCCGGGGGCGGCATCGCCGGGCATACCACCCCACCTGACGGGCCGCCTGGGCCGACTGACGCTGCCCCAGCGGGGCGCCCTGCGGGACCGGGTCGACCTGGCCACCTGGCGCGCCCAGGCCCGCGGCGCCCACCCGAGACAGCAGCGACGCACCACCTGGGCCGGGGGGCCGGCTGAAGGCTGGTCTTCGTGGTCCTCGTCGGGCTCGTCCTCCTCGCAGCCCTCCGGCCGGGCCGCCTCGCCGCCCTCGTCCCCCTCGCCCTCGCCCTCGCCCTGCCCCTCGCTGCCCAGCGGCGGGGAGGCTGACCGGTGCCCCTGCTGCCACCGCCCCTCCGCCGGCCGCGGGTGGGGCCCCGCCGAGGAGGCGCTCGCCCCGAGCTGCCGGGGGCCCCCCGACCCGCAGTGGGAGCCGTCGGCCGACGAGCACAGCGACCCCGAGGGGGGCACCCTGGGCCAGACCTCGGCCGCCCCGCGGGCCCACCGGTGGCTGGGGGCCCTCAGCCCCACCGACAGCGACCCCGACCCGCAGCCCGACCTCGAGGTCCGTCCCCCTTGCGCCCCCTTGCGCCCCCTTGCGCCCCCTTGCGCCCCCTTGCCCCCGCCCCCTTGCGCCCCCTTGCGCCCCCTTGCGCCCCCCTGCGCCCCCCTGCGCCCCCCTGCGCCCCCCTGCGCCCCCTTGCGTCCACCCTGTGTCCACCCTGTGTCCACCCTGTGTCCACCCTGTGTCCACCCTGTGTCCACCCTTGCGTCCCCTCTCCTGTGGCTTGCCACGGAGCCACCAACCGTCTCACCGTGCGTGCCTCGGCGCCTCATCCGGGTGTGGCTGCAGACGGGCGCCGGCCCCTCGGCTGCGGGCTCTCGGCCAGCCCCCAACCGGCCGCCCTCTGCGCATGGTTTCCGGCGGATCTCGGGGCGGCCCCGGGCCCGGCCTGCCCTGCCGGCCCTCTGGGAGCAGCGCGTCCTGGGCCGCCGCGAGGAGACCAGCCCCTCGGCATCCCCCTCGGCCTCCGGGCCGGCCACCCCCCTGGTGGGTCTGCCCGCCGGCATCCCGCCCCTGCCCGGGGGCGCCCGCAGCCCGCTGGGGATGGCGCCACTCTCGCCCGCGGCCCTGGCGGCCATGCCCTTCACCCGAGCGGCCCTCGCTCAGGAGGCCGCCGCCGACGAGACCGCGGTCCGCAGCCAGTGCCACCCCCTCACCCACCCCCGCAGCCGCTGTCATGCCCGCCGACTCTCTCCTCGTCTGGCTCCTCACCTCCACGGGTCTGGGCCTGGGCCTGGGCCTTGATGGCATGGGGTTGTGGCTGTGGCGGCGCGTGGTGGCCTGCCAGCGGCCTGCGGTGCTGCCGCTGCGCAAGCTGAACGCCCGCCCGCGTGAGGCCAGCCGGATGGGCCGGTCGGACGGGGCCCTGGTGCTGCTGGCGGCCCTCGCCTACGAGCAGGAGGAGCCCCTGAGGCCCCACTACCCCGCCATCCTCCACGTCCGTCCCGCACCCCGCCACCCCACCTTGGGTTGGAAGGCGCAGCGACCCCGTCCATCCCCTCGGCCCTCGTCGGCTTCTCATCCCCTCGGCTTCTCACCCCCACGGCTTCTCATCGGCTTCTCATCCCCTCGGCTTCTCATCCCCTCGGCTTCTCATCCCCTCGGCTTCTCATCCCCACGGCTTCTCATCCCCACGGCTTCTCATCCCCACGGCTTCTCATCCCCTCGGCTTCTCATCCCCTCGGCCCTCGGCTTCTCATCCCCTCGGCTTCTCATCCCCACGGCTTCTCATCGGCCCGTGTCTCACGCTCGGGGCGGCTGGGCGCGTGTGTTGGGGGGGTGGCTACGGACAGGCGGCCTTCCTGCGGCTGGACGGGGGCCAGCCCTTCCTGGCGGCCACGGCCCGGCGGCTGGTGGGGACTCTGGTGCAGACCCATATGCGCAGCCAGCCCGACCAGGCGGCCCCGCGGGGCCCCGACGGCTGCCCGGCCCCCGGGATGGAGGCCCCGGCCCTGCTGGAGGCCCTCATCACGGGCCAGGGGCTGCCCCCGCTCCACATCCTCGCACCCACCGTCCGTGGGCCCCGCAACTCCTGCCGCCTCTGCTCCCTCCCCCATATCGCCCCTGCCGCCCTGCCGCCCTGGCTGCGCCCCCTTGCTTCCAACCCGGGGCAACCTTCTGACCGCCCTGTGCCCCGCCCTCCCACCGTTCATCCCTCGCGATCTCGCATCTCGGCGGCCCGACGGGCAGCTGTGCGGCCATCTGGGGGCCCAGCACGCCGACCTGCACGCCCACTGGACCCGCACCGGTCCGCCTGGCCGCGCTATGCCCTGCTGCTGCTTGCTGCTGCTGCTGCTTGCTGCTGCTTCCTGCTGCTCCGAACCTCATGCGCTCATCTCGATGGCTCCTCTGCCCGTGCAGCGCTGGACTGGGCCGCCCGCACACGCGACCCGCGCGAGATGCTCAGCTCGCTCACCGTCCGTACCGCCCCCAGCACACGCCACGCCACGCCACGCCACGCCACGCCACGCCACGCCACGCCACGCCACGCCACGCCACGCCACGCCACGCCACGCCACGCCACGCCACGCCACGGCCCCTGGGTGTCACCGAAGATGGAGCTGGCCGGAGCTGGTCACCTCACCGGGACGCGCTCTTCTGGGGCGTGGCGGGTCTCTGGTGGCGGCGGGGGGGCGGGGGTCAGCTCTACCGGGGGCTGGGCCCGAGCCCGAGCCTGGACGGGTGCTGCCGGCTGCTGAGCATCCTGCGGGACGGGCTCGTTCACCAGTGCCGCTGCCAGCTGGCCGCCCTGCACAGGCAGCAGCTCCAGCAGCCGCCGGCGGCCCTGAGCCCGGTGCCGCCCCCGCCCCAGCCCCTGCTGGCCCTGGGCCCGTTGCAAGGGCCGCCAGGCCCGCCGCTCGCCGGGGGGACCACCTCGGCGCCCCATCCCCCTGGGCCGGGCGCCCTCCCCGCCAACGCGCCCAGCCCTGCGGCCCCCTTGGTCGGGCCCAGCCCGCTGCCCGCGTCCAACTCGAACCCGCTGCCCCAGCTGGGCCGGGCCTCCCTCTCGGGCGGCGGGGCCTCGCCGGGGGTGGCCGGGGGCGCTGCCTCGGCCCCGCTGCCCTCGCCGCCAGGGTTCGCTTTCCAGCAGGCCCACCTGCCCGCCGAGGTCGCCGTCGTCGCGGCCGCGTCCCCGGTGGCCTCGGCCCCCCTGGCCCTCGACGCCCTCCTGGCAGCCACCCGGGCCCTCCAGGTCCGCACCCGCACCCGGCCCCGCCCCCGATGGCGCGCCCGACTTGCCCATTCCTGCCGGAGCTTGTTCTGACGTCTCGGCCTCGCGGTGCCTCTGCTGGTGCCTCTGCTGGTGCCTCTGCTGGTGCCGCTGCAGGATGCGGTGGTGCGGCTGGCGGGGAGCCGGGTTGTGGTGCTGCCGCAGCTGGTCTGGGCCTGCCTGGCCCTGCTGGAGGCCCCCTGGGAGCCCCTCTACGCGGCCGGGGTGGGCCTGCTGGAGGCCCTGCTGGACGCCCTGCAGCCGGGCATCCTCCGCGACCAGCCCACCCTCGCCGCCATCAGGGCGGCCCGTCCCCTGGGATGGTCCGCATCGGCACTGGCAACGGCAACGGCCGCCTGTGTCTTCGCCTTTTTGTCTTCGCCTTTTTGTCGTCGCTTCGCTTTTTTGTCTTCGCCTCTCCGTCAGCGCCACACCCCCGTAAACGTCAGCTCTCCTGCCCTGCCGGATGACCGGGTGACCTGGTGGCGGGTGGCCGGGTGTGCGTGTGTTTTGTGCAGGGGGCGGGTGAGCATCAACCGGCTGCTGCTGCGCGGGCTGGTCTCGCCCCTGACCGAGCGGCCCGCCCGGCGGCTGCTGGGGCGGCTTTCCTGCCTGCCGGTGGACATCTTCGGGCCGCCCGACCCCGAGTGCTCCCCCGCGGCCCCGACGCCCTTCCTCCTCGCAGCCTCGGCACCCGCCCCGCCATCGGCCCCCTCGCCGGCCGACGCTCCGGTGGGCCGCCAGACGGGGGCCCTGGCGCCGCCCCGGATGGAGCCGCAGGGGCCGCTGGGCGAGTACCTGCTGACTCTGGCCGGCCTGCTGCCCTTCCTGCTGCACGTCCTCGACTGCGGGGCCCTCGACCAGGCCGCCTGCCGCCTAGGGACGCTCCTCCACCGGGCCGCCACCCTCGGGGCCCGCCCCGCGGTCGAGCAGGCCCAGCCCGCGGCCCTCACCCCGCGCGCCCTCGGCGCCACCGCCACCGCCTCGCCCCTGCCCTCACCCAGCTCAGCCCCCGCCCAAGCGGCCCCGGCTGGCACCCCTCCCTCGGGCCAGCAGCAGCAGCAGGGCGCGGGGCCGGTCATCGGGGGGGCCGCCCCGACCCGGTCGGCGCTCTTCGGTGCGCTGCTGCCCAACGGGCTGCTCCACGAGCCCCTCCGGGCGGCCCTGCTCCTCCAGGGGGCGCCCCCCTCGGCACCCGTTGCCGCCGTCCCCGAGGGCCCCAGCGGGGGGCGGCCTGAGGAGCAGGAGAGCCTGGCCGCCTGCCGGGACGAAGCCCTCCGCTATGCGGCCGGGTTGGCCATGGGGGCCCGCGAGCGGGGCCTCTCTAAGCTGGGCCGCCTCATGGGCCGCTACGCCAAGGTCCCCGGCCGGGGCACTGGGACGGGCGGGCGGGCGGGCGGGCGGGCGGGCGGGCGGGCGGGCGGGGTTGTTCGGGGCTGTGAGAACGGTTCGGCAGCCTCTTCTCACGCACTGCCCGTCTTCTGCTCCCTTCGCCTGCAGGGCGGCTACACGAGCTCGGAGGAGTTCATGCGGGACCTGGGGCGGCCCCTGGCGGAGGCCGTGGGGGGTCCCGAGGGCCCGGCCATGGTAGCCCAGTGGGCGGCCACCCTGCGCTACGGCCGGCCTGCCTACGGGCGGCCCCTGCTGCGGCTGCTGCACGCCCTGCTGCTCCACCTGGCCATGCCCGTCGGGTCGGGGCTGCCCGCCGAGGAGGCTCCCTCCCCCGCACACGAGCGGGGCGACGGGCCGGCCCTGGTGGGCCCCCTGCTGGCCGCGGCCCGGGAGCTGGTCGAGGGGCCCCTGGCCGCCGACGTGGTCCGGTGCCTGGACGTCGCCGCCCACCGGGCCCTGACCATGCACCAATTCTCGCCCGACTACCTGGGCCCCGCGCCCGCCGGCCCGGCCCCGGGGCCCGCCGCTGCTGGCGGCCCGGGCGGAGCCGAGGGGCGGGTCGACCTGGCCGCCATCATCGCCGCCTCGGGGCGCCCCTGGGCCCAGCAGCAACCACAGCAGTCCGGTGTGGCATCGGCGGCCACGGCCGGGGTCCCGGGGCAGGGCCAGCCGCTGCCGGGGTTCAGCTATGGCTTCGGGGACGCGGCCGCGGCGGTGCGGGCCTCGGATGCCTTCGCCCAGGTGGTTGCGGGCCTGGCCGAGGCCAGCGCCACCCCCGGCATGGGCCTGGGGCTCATGGGCTCCCTCCGCAAGTGAGCTGCCCCCCCCCCCCCCCCCCCCCCCTGTATTTCCGAGGTCCCTTTGCAGTCGTCCCCCTCATGCAGGGGCGCCGCTTCTCCTCCTTCCCTCATCTCCTCCTCCTCCCCTCACTGCGCTGCGAGAAAATCAGCATCGACGGGCGCTGTTGTAATTGGCTCATGTTCATTGGTGGGCCGGGGCGGGGGCGGGGGGGACGGGGTGTGCGAGGGCGTACGCGATGGCGGCCCGGACGGCCGCGACCTGGGCCTGGTTGCACAGCTCGTTGGTGACCTTGGGCGAGTCGGGGTACACCTCGGTGGTGCTCGCGTAGCGGGCCCCCGTCACGCCGGCGCAGAGGGCCAGCTCGCGGAGCGGGTAGTTGATGACCCCCGGGGCCACCACGGGCGAGCCGATGATCTTGCCGGCCCCGTCGTCGGGCGCGATGTGGGTCACGGCCCGGACGGCCTCGATGATGGCCTGCTGGAAGGGCAGCCCCTGGGGGTTCTCCGTGTCGCCGACCACGTAGAACCCGTCCGGGATGACGCCCCGCTCGTACGTGGGCGCCCCGTCCCGGGCCGCCTTGGCCGGGCCGAACTCGCTCTCGTCCGTGTCGGTGGTCTCGCTGCGCCCGCCATCCCAGCCCATCCATGTCGGCCCATCCCATCCCACCCCAGCCCAGCCCATCCCATCGCCGATGTCACGAAAGGGAGCCAACGTGAGCCGGTGCGAGGCGAACAACCGGCGGCAGGGCAAGCGCCAGGGGGTGGGTGGGCGGGGACGGACTGCAGGTCGATGTGCATCAGGACCCGGCCGCGGATCGGGGCCACCAACCGCACCAGGGCAGCCGACTCCTGGGCGGTGCTGTCGGCAACGAAGTTCCGGTTGGGGTCGATCGCCTCGGGGTTCCAGCGGTGGATCCGCTCGTAGGCCCACGCGCTCACACATGGCACAACCATGATGTTGGCACGGCCAACATACTCGGTGGCGTGCTCCCGGGCAAACTTCAAGGCACCGTGGACCCCGCTCGTCTCGTAGCCGTGGACCCCACCGGTCACCAGCATGATGGGCAGGTCATCATTCCAAGGGCGAGACCGCAAAACCATCATTGGGTAGCTCTTTCCACCATACGCGGGCCCCGTGATAGTGGCATACTGTTCAACATCCCAAAGGGCACGCAAATCTTCAATGGCGACCAGGACGTCATCGTGGTAACTGCGCTGCTCCTTCTGGCACGCCAGCCAAGCAAGCTTCTCGGCTGCCCCCCAAGGCTGGCCAGCAGAACCGATCGGGTAAAACTGTGGCATTTTGAAATCCAAGCCTCCAACGCGTGTTTCAAACCCAACGGTTCCCGACACAACCAAATCTGTCACACATCATAGGCATGCTGTTTACATGATACGGCAGCGTTCTTTTCGTTTGGGAACCGACGGGGGCACATTCAGGGCAGTCATCATCGAGGGGGTGCTTTCTGGAAAGGAGCCAACACGATGAACTTTTTTTCACAGATGATGACTGACCTGGAGGGGTGGTCCGTTGTTGTTCGAAACCATCCATCAGTGGAGGAGGGGGAGGGTGCTCAAGCATCATGGGGCTTTCATCACCCAAAGCCGGGGGTGGCTGTGGTGGAGTTTGGATGGTCAGCTGCCCAAACGGCAGGGGCGGCGGCTGCAGAGTTATACCAGGACCCGGTGCTGCTCCATTTAACGGAGTAGTTTGGAGAACCCCCGTCGCGAATGGGGTGGGGGCGAGAGAGACGGGAAGTTGCGACGACACAGCTGGTGGGGTGGCCCCTTGTTGGAGAGGGTAGTGTGAGCCTGGGGGAGGGCCCCCCCATTGAGGAGGAGGAGGCGGCGGGGGGATTTGTGGCCAGACAGAAGGGATGCCCTAAATCATCGCGGGGTCCGTCTTCATGATGCGAGCCAAACGACAGACGCTTGGTACTGGAGGCGGCCCGACTGGGCTCGCCCCAGGTTCCGTGCCAACACCGGCACCCACACCTGGATGCTGCAGTAATACATATTGCTGCGGGCTGAAGAGGGGCTCTCGAGCCATCTTGACCGCATTCTCGGCAATCATGTGAAACAGTTGGTCGACTCCTGCATTGGGCAATTTACCAAATGGTGGCGCCCACAATGACAGACCGACATTGTCTTTTGCTGAGCACTCGACATAGGATGCCGAGCCCAAAGATCGAGCGACCCGTTCGGCATCCACTGGAGAAATCTACCAAAAAACGTTGGCCAAGAGATATTCCACAAGGCTGACCAATTCTGTGGTGCTAAACAATGTCCCACCAACATCTTGAGGAAGCTGCGATCGGAGGTCCGCTAGAGCAGGCGGTTGAGTGATGGTGGCAAAGTGTTCCCAGACCTTTTGCTCCGACAAGGATGTTCAAGACAGGCTCGAGATCGCTCATCTGTTCGACGAGTTTGGCCCATTCGGGCAAACGACTCAAGGAGGACGGGTCAGCCACATCTGGAAAAATACCGGAAAGAGGCAAGAACCCGCAAAATGCGAGATGCGCTGACCTACTTCGCAAAGAAATTTGGCAAACAATGACTCTCTTCACTTTCTCCTGGGCCGGGAAAGCGGCCCGTGTTCAGGTGACTGGAACCTTTTTCGCTAACAGTGGCGATTTCTGGAAGAAGTTCGTCGATCTTCACTGGGTTTGTGTTTGGTCGCTCTGTTGTGTGACTCTCGTTTTGCACAGAATGATCACGCGGGGATGTGGATCTCCGAAATTGATGTTCAGCCAGGCCCGATCATCTTCAAATTTATAGTGGATGGAAATTGGCTGGCAAATATTAAAACTTATCCGGTTGTCCGTGACGCGCAGGGCAATGAAAACAACCAGACGGTTGTTCCAGAGCTGACCTATCACGACGCTGCCAAGCCACCTCTGCCCCAATCTCATATTGCGCTCTCGATGGCGGTCCCTCTGGCGCTCCTGCCGGAAGAAAGAGACACCTTCCCTGCCACCCCTCGGGGAACCACAAGACGCCCTCTGGAGAGTGAACGATGGGCTGAATGCGCACATACTCCTCTCTTCCAAGCCAAGATCTGGAACTGAACCGGGTCGGCTCTCGGGTCTCCTTTTGGCTTGTTGTTTCTTCCCCCTTCTTCCATTCTTTTGTCGCTGCTACCTTCAGTATCTCCCTTTCCCCCTTTCCCCCTTTCCCCTTCATTCCCGTGTCATCCCGTCCCACACGTTTGATATGATTTTTCTTCCACTATGGGGAGAGAGCAAGGCAAACGGACCAAACACTAAGATGGCCAGGTTTGTGTTGTGGAAGAAGGCCGCTGGAAATGCGGAGGCGTACGTTTCCTGTCCCATGGTATCCTTTTTTGGAAGATGTCAGATTATTAAGACGACGCCAAGAAACAGACCCAGAGTTCTATTTCAACATTCTCTTCGCCCACAGGAACGGATTTCAGGGCGGCAGATGGTCCGAAAACGGTGTCTGTTGCAAATCGCCCATTGACCCATCTTTCGACAATCATGGACTTTCCTACACCCGTTTCTGCTCTGAGTGTGAAAAAAGAATGTCGTTCTCTCGCAACATGCGGACCTCCCAATAGGACAACTTTTATTCGCAGGACCAGTTCGAGGGAAGCAGAGGCGCACTTTGTTTTTTCCTTCGCCGGCGGCGTTCATGAGCCCGGGTGGATGCCCATCGTCCGCCGGAATCCCAAGATTGGTCCTTTCGCTCAACTTCTCGGAAAAAAATCCTCCACCACCCCACGACGGCAATGTATGGCCACGGTCGCACGACGGCTCCGTTTAAGAGATTCTCTCTGACTACACGAATCCTCAGCTGGATTGGATTGATCTTGCTTGGGTCAAGGGCGCTTGATACGATCTTCCGCGGACTGTCGTTGACGTCATCTGTTCTCAAGTCTCCCCTCATTGTATTGCTTCCGATCATGTCTTTTGCGTGGGTCCGTAGCTTTCATTCACTTTGAAGTATTTACACACCTTTCGAATCGGCAGGACTCTTTGTTCCCTGCTTCGAGTGCGGAGGATCGTCTTGGTTCAGTAACTGAAGGAGAAGGTCTGGGGAAAATGTATGCACGGAATATCAACGGGCATTCGATCAGCTCGGCGGGGCGAACAGGAGGTATTCGAGACAGGAGAAAATGAGGTGGCCTGGGCACCCCCCGATTCGCCGGTTTCACCCTCCAGTCCGAGTCCGAGGCCCTCCCCGATTACCGAAGTACCTGGGCCGACTCCGTCAAAGAGCCCAGAGGGTACGAGCCCCAGCCCCAGAACCATCTCGCCCACCCCGCCGAGTCCTGCTCCAAGCCCCTTGACTGAAACCGAGCCGAAGCGTGCTGAACGGCTCCCACCGCCGAAAGCAGACGTTTCTGTGACTCCCTTCACGCCGCACAGCCCGCACAGCCCCATGGCGCGCAAGGACACTGGCGGTCACCCTGCTGTGGAAAGTGGCATTTTGTACCCGCCATCAGCAGGCAAAGGTTCACCTCAGAAGAGAAAATCTCAACCTGGGCACTGGCAATTGGGCGATATATCGAATGAAACACGTCCATCGAACGAGGAGACACACTCAGGAGCTGCTGGTGAAAGTCAACATCGCACGCAACCCAGCGAGGCAGGCGTGGGCGCGTAACTCCCATTGAAAACGTAAGGAAAAAAGGGCCAAAATTGCGAAGAACAAATGTATGAAGGGTTTAGTTCTGGGCCTGCAACAGGCTAACCACCGATCCTGGCCCTGGGAGCACGAAGCAATCCTCGATTGTTTGCCGCTCGTTTTTTGTGGTTGGACACAAAAATGGAGGACCGAAAGCCTGATGAAGCCGTTGACCGAACCCCCAAGATCTTCCAGCTCGAAGGGGGCAAGATTGCTGTTTTTCTCCCCGCACGGCCGGCCTCCGAGATTATCGCTGCCGCTGCCACCAAGCGCGTCATCATTTGCCTGGATCGTTCTGGATCCATGTCGGGCTCGGCCTATACCCAGGCATGCGCTGGCGTGACCCAACTGGTGAAGGATAATTTCGCTGGCTGCCTGTCATGCACTCTCATGTTGTACAACAAGGAGGTCATGCGTTTCGAGGTCAACTCTCCAGACTTTGCTGTGACCGAGCCTGCTCGTGGGCAGACTAATTTTGTGAAGGTCCCTTGTTTCTTTTGCTTCCCATTCATCATTCTATGCGGCGCCGGATCCCCAGACGTTCGAGTCTTTGCGGCATGACGTTGTCGTTCCGGAGGGCGAGTACCACATTGTTTTCTTTACGGATGGCCAGGAGACGTGCAACCAGCCCGGGGCCGTGAGCGCCGCCTTTGACCAACTCCGGGATGCCCTTGCCCGGGTCCGCTCGTGCCGCGTGCACGCGATCGGGTTCACTGCCGACCACGACACGGTGCTCCTGAACAAGCTGGTCAACGTCGGCTCGGTCCAGGGCACATTCCAGTCTGTCTTTTTGCAGGGTCCTCCGGCCCGGGCCGCTTGCTCACCTCGCCGGGGGCGGGCGCCCCACCGCACGACGGCAGGTACGTCTCCTCGGCGGCCGAGATCGGGCCGGCCGTGGGGACGGTCTCGGCCCTGATCGGGTCGGACACCTCGGGCCAGCAGCGGTTCCTCTCGGGCACGGCGGTGCTGCCGTCTGTCGACCTGGGCGCTGAGGGCCGCCTGGTCTTCGTCGACTCGCTCGCCCAGGCCCAGGGCCTCGACGTGGAGGAGCCCCGTCCGCCAGCCACTCCCACGCACACGCCCCGCCACACATCCACCCTCACGCCCACCCACACTCGCATCCCATCACACTCCCTCACCTGACCCCCCACATCCCGCCATCGCCGCCATCCGCCGACATCCGCCAACCGCTTCCCTGCCTCTGGCCTGCGCTGCTCGGCTCTGCCTGTGCTGCCCCCCAGAGGCGACGGGCGGGGTCCTGCGGCGGCCCCTGGGGGCGATGGTGTGCCCCGAGGTGCCCCCCAAGCTGGCCATCACCGTCCGCATGGAGGGCATCGTGGCCGAGCTCAGCCGCGGCGTCTCGGGCGAGATCACCCACGCCGCCGAGGCGGTCCGCCCTCCCGCTCCACGACCCTCCACGACCCTCCACGACCCTCCACGACCCTCCACGACCCTCCACGACCCTCCACGACCCTCCACGACCCTCCACGGCCACCCGGATGCTGCTGGGCGTCCCTTCTGGGGCCCGTTGGAAGCGCCTCGCACCACCTCACCACCCGACCCGTGTGCTGGCTGGTGACCGGGGGGGGGGGGGGGGGGGGGGGGGCTGCGGGGGGCGCGTGCAGGCGCCGTGCCGGACATGGCCCTGCTGACCCGGCGCCTGCTGGAGGGGGACGCGGCCCTGGAGGGGGTCCAGCGGGACATCGGCAAGCTGATGTCGCTCCACCGAAAGCAGCTCATGCCCAAGTGGCAGGAGGTCAAGTCCTTCGTGCGCGAGCTGAACGGCCTGCTGGCCGAGATCAAGGCGGCCGGGCTGAACAACGACAAGGTGGCCAAGGTCAACGCCCTCTCCTCGCGGCGCTCCATCAAGCAGGGCCTCCAGAAGAAGCTCGACAAGCGGGTCGACGCCAACGTGGAGCTCTTCAACCAGATCGACAGCCGCCTCGCCCTCCGGGTCGACCAGCTCCGCGCCGACCGGGCAGCCCTCGACCGCTACGCGGGCACCCCCGCAGACCCCGAGAAGGGCATCGGTCTGCCCGCACGCCACCCGCCCCGCCACCCCGCCCGGCCCTGGCACGCCGCTGCCCCGGCACCCGCTCAGCCCCATCGGCCGACCGCTACCCCGCTTGACCGTCCCGTCATGTCCGTGGGTGGTGGGTGCGCCTGTGCGCGTGGGGCGGGGCGGGGCAGTGGGGCCCTGCATCATGAGCTGCCTCAACTGGCGCGACGCGGTCCTCGACGGGGACGCCCTCTGCATCGGCCTCGACATCGGCCGCTCGCAGGCCTGCATCGCCGACCCCAGCCAGCTCACCATCAAGGGTCCGCGCCCGGCCCCCACCTGCCCGCTAACCCCCAACCCCCCGTCGCGTCGTCTGCTGACCCTGCGGCCTCCCTCCTGTGCCCCCGTCGCGTCGTATGCTGACCCTGCGGCCTCCTGTGGCCCACCCCCGGCAGCCGTCTCTGCGACCTTCGTCAGCGTGGAGAGCTTCCTGGACAGCGTGCTCTACTCGGTCGAGCGCAACGAGCACGCACACGGCGGCTTCGTCCGGTCCGAGCAGGGCAGCATCCTCGTCGGCGGTCCGCCCCGCCGGCCCACACCCCCCCCCCCCCCCCGCCGCCTCCCCCCCCGCTCAGAGCCGGCCGAGCTGACGAGACTGCTGTGGGGTCATGTCATATGATGGTGGGCATCATATGATGGTGGGCAGAGTCCCGGGAGCCCATCAGCGGGGCCCTGCCGCTGTTCATCTGCCCCGAGCACTGGTCGGTGGCCCGGGACAAGATGAAGGCCCTCTTCGGGTGGATGTGCACCCTGGACGTCCTCGGATACACCTACGCCCAGGTCAAGGTCCGCGCCCCGGCCCGCCCTCCCTCCCACCGGCCCTCCCTCCCACCGGCCCTCCCTCCCACCGGCCCTCCCTCCCACCGGCCTCCGCCTGCTCCGCTCCGCGGCTCACGGTGTTCGTCTTGGGCCCTCTGGGTGCCTCGCTCTCTGGCTCTCGCTGGCTCTCTTGGGGGTCCCCGCGGCTGGGCTCGTGCAGACGATCCCCTTCCTGGTGCTGGCCCACGTGAGCCAGCTGCTGGCCGAGCGGCCCACCGAGTGGCACCAGCGCCTCCACGGGCTGGTGCTGGAGACCTGCATGGCCGTCTACCGCGAGACGCCCTCCATCAAGGAGGAGGTGGCCCCCCTGATGGCCCGCTACCCCACCGACCCGGCCGCCCGCACCAAGGACCTGATCCCTCCAGCCCGCTCTTCCTGATGCACGTCCGCCCAGCCCAGCCCGCTGCCCCCAGCCCGCTGCCCCCAGCCCGCTGCCCCCAGCCCGCTGCCCCCAGCCCGCTGCCCCCAGCCCGCTGCCCCCAGCCCGCTGCCCCCAGCCCGCTGCCCCCAGCCCGCCGCCCCCAGCCCGCCGCCCCCAGCCCGCTGCCCCCGGCTTGGGTGCCGCCCCCTGAACCCGCGGGGCTTGCTCTTCCCGTTGGTGCGGGTGACCTGCCCGCCCTGAACCCGCGGGGGCTTGTCTTCCCGTTGGTCGAGGAGGAGATGCGCCGCCTGGAGGGGCGCGAGCTGGCCGACGAGCAGCTGGCGGAGATCCTGCAGGTCGACACGGCCGCCGCCAACGACGCCTACGTGGAGGCCGTCAAGGCGGCCCTCCGGCCCCACACGATCACCGTCTCGCTCTACGAGCAGCTCTACCAGCAGGCCCTCGAGGCCCTCGGCCCGGCAGCGGCAGCGGCAGCCACGGCCACGGCCACCCCCGCAACTGCAGCAGCCGTGGCCGCCCCAGCCGCCCCAGCCGCCAGCGATGCACCCGCCGCACCCGCCGCCGCCGAGGCCAAGAAGCAGGCGCCCGGTCCGCCCCCCCCCCCCTCCCTGCCGGGCCATCGCATGTCTGCGGAGCGGCTGCCTCATTGGGTTGGGGACATGACGTGCATCGGTTCCTGGGCCGGGGCGGGCAGGGGCGAGCCTGGTGGACGAGAGCCTCTTCCCGCGGTGCGAGGACGCTCAGCCCGCCCTGGGCCGCGACAACCCCGCCTGCCGCACCTTCCTGGTCGAGACCCACAAGATCTACCAGCGCGCCATGCCCATCCTCGTCCGCACCAGGCTGCCCCTGCCCGTGCCCTCGTCCATGCCTCTGCCCCATGTCCATGCCCATCCGGGGATGAGAGGGAGGGGGTGGGTTGTGGCAGAGGCTCCCCGTCCCTCGTTATGGCTCACCCATTGACGGGCGGGCGGGCGGGCTGGGGCCGCAGCACATCCTGCGGGTGCTGCCTGACGGGGGCGAGACCGTCACCGTCCACCCGTCCCTCACCAACTACGACGCCCCGGTCCGCCATGGCCCCTCATGCCATCGCCCCCCACATGCCACCGCCCCCTCATGCCATCGCCCCCTCATGCCATCGCCCCCTCATGCCATCGCCCCCCTCATGCCATCGCCCCCTCATGCCATCGCCCCCCTCATGCCATCGCCCCCTCATGCCATCGCCCCCCTCATGCCATCGCCCCCCCTCATGCCATCGCCACACCTCATGCCATCGCCCGGTGCCCCGCCCCGCCGTCCCGTGCGACCGGCCCATCTCCCTGCTGCCCCCATCCACCAGGACGGCCTCCCCGTCCCCGCTGCCGACGGAGCCCCCGAGGCGGCCGCTACCGCTGCCCCGGCCGCTGCGTCGCCCCGGGGCGAGACGGCCATCAACGGGACCTGCGTGCTGGCCCTGGGGGTGCAGAACTGCCTGCACAAGAAGAACGCAGACCGGCGTGAGGCCTGTGCGGCCGGCCGGGTGATCAACCCCTTCGTCCGGGCCGAGGCCCAGGCCTACCTCAAGCAGTTCGCCGTCCGCATCTGCCGCGAGGACCGCGCCCGCCGCGTCACCGAGGTCCGCCGCCATGCCCGCCGCCGCCATGCCCACCGCCGCCATGCTCTTTGTCTTTTGCCTTTTGCCTTTTGCCCTGCCTTGCTCCAACTCACGTCTGGCTCGGCGTGCCCCCGGCCTTGCCCCGGCCCCCGCGCTGTAGGCCATCGACGCCCAGAAGCAGCTGGTGGCCGGCAACCAGGCGGCCATCTTCGCCTCCACCGAGAGCATCACCGAGGTCTCCGCGCCCCTCCGTCCCATCCCTCCCATCCCCCCCCCCCCCCCGCCCCCCCCATCCTCCCTCCCATCCGTCCCATCCGTCCCCTCTCCCACCGAGGGTGTCGGCTCATCATCATCATCATCACCGGGGGGCTGGGCTCGCATGGCGGTGTGGGGTGGGCTGTGGGGTTGGGGGGCAGGCCGCGGGGGCGCTGATGGGGAGCCTCTTCGGCAGCAACGCGATGGCCTTCGTCCGCGCCCTCGAGCAGGCCGGCCGGCCGGTGCCGCACTTTGTGGCCAAGCTGGACATGCTGCTGACGGGCCAGCTGGCCGGGGTGCGCCTGGTGGCCGACAAGCACAAGGACCCGTCGGTGCGCTTCCACCTGTGGTCGCCCAACCGGCGCCACTGCAACCTGCTCCTCGAGCACCACCACCAGCTCCTCCCCTGGGCCGAGTGGGCCCGCCGCCTCGAACACGGATACAACCACTGGTCCGTCCCCAGCCCCCAGCCAGCCAGCCCCCAGCCAGCCAGCCCCCAGCCAGCCAGCCCCCAGCCAGCCAGCCCCCAGCCAGCCCCCCCAGAGCCGCAGCCCCCCGCCCGGCCCGTCTGACCTGAGGGCCTCTTTGACATCCGGGGCAGGCACAAGCCGGGCGACCCGCCGCTGGTGAGCTCGGGCCGCCACGACCGGAAGCTGGTGGCCAAGCGGGCACGGCTGGCCGCTGGGCGGGGCGGCCGGGGCGGCGCCAGGGGGGGTGCCGGTCGGGGACGCGGTCGCGGTCGGGGCGCCCCCGCCCCCGCCCCGGCACCCGCCCCGGCGCCCGTCAAGAAGGGTTGCTGCTCGTGCGACGACTGAGCCGCCCCTCCCTCCCCTCCCACATCCCTCCCCCTCCCAAATCCCCTTCCCTTCCCTTCCCTTGGCTTCCCCTTTTTGGGGCACGGCACTGTGTGGATGTGACGAAGAAGCCCTCGGCGGCGCCGGGGGCGGTTATTCGGACCACAAAGGCGAACCCCACGGGGCACCGAAGCCCCGCACCCACCCACCCACCCGCCCCACAGGCAGCCCACTCGCCAGCAAATATCGACACGGACGCCGGGGCCGAGCAGCCCGCCCGGGCCTCACGACGGGAGAAGACACCAGCCGAGCACACAGAGGGGTCGAGACCGGGGGAGGGAGACCGAGAGATTGAGGGAGACCGGGGGAGGGAGACCGAGAGATTGAGGGAGACCTGGGGAGGGAGACCTGGGGAGGCAGCAGATGTGGAGCGGGAGGAGAAGAGGGTCGGAGCCGGATGAGGAAAAGGTGGCCAACGGCCAGCCAAGGAAGGGAAGAGGCAGAGGCAGAGGAAGAGGCAGAGGGAGGGCTAGGCGAAGATCCGGGCCAGCGGGATCCCCACCGGCCAACGGGCCTCCTCCTTGGCGGCCACCTCGGCCTCGGCCTCGGCCTCGGCCTCGGGCGGGGAGGGGCGGGGCGGCATCGATGGTGGGGGCAGCCCGGGGGCCCCGGGGGCGGCTGAGGGCCGGCATGGGGGTCGGGGGCTGCGGGCCGGCCGGCTGGCCGGGCGAGGGCGGGGGCGAACCGAACCCGAGGGAGGCCGACCCCTGGGGTCGCGTCCGGGCCTGCGATGGGGACGGGGACTGGGACTGGGGGAGGGCCGTGGCCCTGGCCAGGTAGCAGCCGGCCAGCCTGGCCAGGGAGGGGGCCGTCAGGACGGCGTGGCGCCGGATGTACTCCGCCCAGGCCGTGGGGGCCGGCCCCTGGCCCGAGGAGGCCTCCCCACCGCCCGTCCGCGGGGCCGCCAGGCGGGGGAAGGGGCCAGCCCGCAGGGCCGAGGGCGGGGCGGCCGTGAGGAAGTCCCCGAAGGGCTCCAGCGGGACCAGCCTGCATCGCGGACGCCATCACACCACCCCAGGGACAGGGGAACAGGAGGAGGATCGTCAGGGAAGCCGACAGAAGTGGGTGCATCATGTCATGGGGGGCGCGGTCGAGCGAGGCGTGGCATGGGCGGCCGGCGGGACGGACGTGGGGTCGATGGGCTCCAGGAAGAGGGGCGCCGCGGCCGGGGCGGGTGGGGCCGGTGAGGCGGCCAGGGGCGTGCCGTGGGCAGGAGCGGATCCCCAGCCGGACTCGGAAGGGGCGGCGGTCTCGAGGGGCCCCACGGCCACCTCAGCGGGCACCGGGGCAAGCCCCCAGCGGCGCCGCAGGGCGAGCGGGTCCTCGTAGAGCTGCAGCTCCTCGACCAGCGCCACCCCCGCGAGGCCAACCTCTGCACCCCGACAAGCCCCGCACCAGCCCAGCGGCACGGGATGAGCCCACGGCCCGAGGGGGGGGGGGGGGGGGGGGGGGGGCGAGACCGCCGTGGGGGACGCCGACGTCGTGGGGCAGCGAGTCGCCGACGTAGGCCATCCGGAGGGCGCCGCCAGGGCCCGCAGCTGGTCGGGGCCGGTCGGGGGCGCCTCGGGCAGGGCAGCCCGATGCGTGCAGGAGCAGGGGCAGCAGGGCCCCATGGAGCCGCCCACCAGCAGCCGGCGGCCCCCCGCCAGCCCGGCCAGCATGTCCTCCCGGCCCGCCTCGTCCAGGGCCCACAGGTCCCCCGCCGGCCCCAGTGCCTCGCTGGGCGCCTCGTACACTGGGCCGGGGGGCCGGGGGGCGGGGGGGGGGGGGGGTGTCAGTGGCGGTGCGAGACAGGCCACAGCGGGGAGATGAGGAGGGTCGGATTGGGACCGGAATGTCGGCGGGGGGGGGGGGGGGGGGGGGGGGGAAGAGATGGGATGGGGATGGGATCGGGGTCGGATGGAGGGCGGCGTGGGTCAGCGGGCCAGCGGGCGGGCGGACCCATGAACTGGGCGAACGGGGGCCCGTCCTGCTGGGCCTGGGGGGCGCAGGGCCGCCAGAAGTGCGGCTTGCGGGCGTTGGCCACGACCAGGTCGAAGACGTCCCGCCAGCCCTGCGAGCGCACCACCGCCCCCAGCCACCGTTCCCCATGGGTCAGTGGAGGGCGTCTTGCGGGTGGTGGTCGTGGTGCTGATGAGATGGCTCCAGTGGTCGTGGCGTTGACGGGAGTGATGCCGGTGCCAGTCGCGATGGTGGCGGCGGGAGGATTGTGGCAGTGGCGGCGGTGGGGCGGCGGGATGGCGGCGGTGGCGGTGGCGGCGGTGGCGGCGGCGGACCGGGCCGTATGCCGTGTCGAGGGCCAGGGTGACGTACTGGGGGACGCTGTTCGAGCAGACGAAGAGTCGCACCCCGTGCCGCTGGCGCAGCGCCCGCAGCCACTCCAGGACCGCCCCTGCCCCGGGGCCGCCCCGCACATAGCTGCGCAGAGGCCGGGGGGGGGGGGGGGGGGGGGTCGGATGAGCCAAACTCGGGAGCATCTTCGATACCCAAGAGGTGATGTCTCCGTGGCGGGGCGCGAGGGTGCAGGGCCGCAGGGGGCCACGGACCGGGCAGGGTCGGCGGCGAATGCCGGGAAGAAATCGCCCTTGCCCCACTGGGAGAAGGTCTCCCCGTAGCCCGCCGTCATGGCCTGGTAGGCGCCTATCCATCCACCACCACAGCCAAGGAACCCCGCACAGGTGCAAACGAGGCCGGGGGGAGAGCCGCCGGACCTGCGTATGTGGCGCACGAGGGAGCCGCCGGCTGCGGGGGCTGCTGGACGGGGGCCAGGGGGCCCCGATGGTCGCACATCTCCACCAATCCCGCAAAGACAGCCGTAACAGCCCGTTCGAAAAAGCCTACCCAGGGCAGAGCCGCGAGATGAGGCGCCAACCGGGGCATGAGCAGCACGGACTGTGGGGGGTCCGGAAGCGGGGATGGGTCACACCCGGAACCCAATCGGCCAGCGCATTGGATGGGCCTTCGTAACACTCAGCAATCTCTTCCCGAGACAGGGTTCGCATGCCATGGGTGCCGCTCTGGCCAAGAAAATGACAAAACACAATCAAAAGGCGACGGACAATTACATGATTGCAAGAATCATGCTTCAAGATATTGCCCTTCTCAAGGTCCAAAGTCACCCCGCGAACAAAAAATCGTTGTTCGATCGTGAGTGAGTCCAAGAAAGCCATATCGATCGATGGATCAAATTTGGCCCGCTTCCGGAAATAGCCGATCAGAACGTGGACTTCGAGTCGTTCCATCTCCTCCAATGCATACTGCACAAGAGTGTGATCGACATCGAAGCCGATCCACCCAAATTTCTCCATTTTTGGTGGGTGCCTGCCGGAAGCTGGCGCCGGTTAACTTCTCGCTGCTTCTATTTGGGGCAGTAAGTGGAAGTGCGCGAACAACCTGATCGAGGACGAGATAGATGCAAACTTCTCTGCTTCTATTTGGGGTAGTAAGTGGAAGTGCTCTAACGAAATAGAGATGATGCGCGCTTTTATGGAATAGAGCAGCCCTCCATTTTTTTTTTTTTTTTTGACACGGGTGGGACCTCATGTTTGATCAAACGCACTCAGAAGAAAAGGAGGAAATTGGATGGGGAAAATTTTTTTTTTTTTTTTTTTTTGTTTGAAGAATCAGAATCATTGTAGTACTTCTAATTATTTGGGTTAAACAAAAGGATCCTTTCTCATTTTCTTGGAATTTTCTATTTTCCGGAATTTTTAACTGCAGTGCATTGAGCGAGCACCTCGGAATGTCTTTGAGAGGCCAAAGGTCTTTGTGACCGCCCGTCCGTCCACAGTGTCCATGTGTCAACAGATCACGTGCAGCTACCCGGGCACGCGCAACAGAGCCAGAGATGGAAAGCCCTTCCATTATTGACGTTGCTGGGACACCCCGAGCACCCGCTCCCTCTGTTGACCACGACCACGACCACGACCACGACGACCACGACCACGACGATCACGATCACGACCACCAACATGCCCATGATCATTCCTGCTGCGGCGACCATGAGCACCACCATGACCATGAACACGAACACGAACATGACCACGAACACGAACACGAACACGAACACGAACACGAACACGAACACGAACACGAACACGAACACGAACACGAACACGAAGGGCACGACCACGCCGAACAACACGCTCTCCCCCTTCCAACGGCGAACTCCGCGAAAAAGGGCATCCTTGTTGGCCGGGTCCAATTGCCTTGGTACAAGGACAAGAACGCTCGGAATGTCGTTTGCATGGCCGCGCTCACGGGACTTTATGCCATCGCCGAGATTGT
Organism: Paratrimastix pyriformis; assembly: GCA_027972325.1. NCBI lineage: Eukaryota > Preaxostyla > Paratrimastigidae > Paratrimastix > Paratrimastix pyriformis. The sequence continues at coordinate 213,072 of JAPMOS010000037.1, read as the reverse complement.
TGTTGGATTCGTCAGTAACTCTCTATCACTCGTCTCGGATGCCTTCCATATGCTCTCTGATGTGATGGCGCTGGTCATTGGCTTTGTCTGCGTGCGGATTTCTTCGCGAGGACGCACAGACGAGATGTCGTATGGCTGGGTCCGAGCTGAGGTGCTTGGCGGACTCATTAACGGGTGCCTCCTGCTTGCCATCATTTTTATTGTGACACTTGAAGCAATCCAACGGTTCATCCACGTCAACAGTCTGCTTTCCCCGTCTTTCTTGTGACTCACGCCCTTGTCTGGCCACAGAGGTTGTCAACGGCGTGATGATGATGAGCGTCGCAGGTGGCGGCCTCCTGGTGAACATTATTGGCATGTTCCTCTTCGGCGGTCTGCCGTCTTCGGCTGATTCTTTCTCACCCTCTGTTGGGACTTTTGTGCAGGTCATGCTCACTCGCATGCCGGCCACTCGCACGGCCACTCACACGGCCATGGCCACTCACACGGCCACTCACACGGCGAAGAGGAGGAGGAGGAGGAACACGAGGGCGGCCACGAGCACGGCGCCGGCCACGAGCACGTCCACGAGGGGCACCAGCACGACGAGCATTGCGAGCACGGCCATGATGACCACGACCACGACCACGACCATGACCACGACCACGACCATGACCACGACCACGACCATGACCATGAGCACGACCACGACCACGACCACGACCACGCCGAGCACGACCACGACGAGCATGACAAGCGTGACCACGGCCATGACCACGGCCATGGTCACGATCACGGCCACGGCGGTGAAGAGCACCAGAGCGAGAGCATCCATGGAATCTTCTTGCACGTGTTGGGCGATGCGCTGGCCTCGGTGGGCGTGCTCATCAGCGGGGCAATCATCCTGGCCATGCCCGCCGAGTGGACCGCCAAGTTCTACGCCGACCCCATTTGCACGTCTGCCCCTGCCTGCCACTTGGCTTCCCCGGTCCTCTGCCCCCCGTGCCTTCCCGCCTCCCCATTCATCCCCTTTTCTTCTTCTGCCGTGCCAGGCTTTTTGTGACGCTGCTCATTGTCAAGTCGACGGTGCCTCTGGTCTACCAGACCTCCAAGACCCTCCTCCTGGCCGCCCCGGCCAACACTTCGCCGAAGAACCTCCAGACCGCCATCGAGCAGGTCCGCTGCTCCCTCGCCGCCTTCCTCAACGCCTTCCTCACCGCCGCCTCGGTTTCCCCCCAGGTTTCGGGGGTCATGGGGGTGCACGACTTCCATGTGTGGGAGCTGGTCAACCGGCGCACCATCGCCACGATGCACGTGTCCGTCTCGACCGAATGCGATTGGACCGCAATCTCGTCCGAGATCAAGGAGATCCTCCACCGGGGCCACGTCCACTTCAGCACCATCCAGCCCGAGTTCCTCGAGCCCCGCGCCCTGCCTTCTGCATCCACCATGGCCGTCTGCCCGCTCAGCTGCACCCCTGAGAATTGCCCCCAGCAGCGCTCGCAGCCCATCGGGGGATGGAAAAGCACCACCCTCCGTTCCATGGCCGTCATCTCGCCTCTCGAGGCAGCCCCGCCTGCCCTCCCCGCTCCTCCGGCGATCCCGTCCCTGTCGCCTTCTCCCATGGGACGTTCGTCCGAGAAGGATGCGTAGACTCCCCAGCGAGTGCATTTTGTTTTTGTTTCTTTTTCAGCCACTGTCCCTCCCATTCTCCCCATCTGCATCACGCTCTTTATGTATCTCTTCTGGCGAGTTCTCTGTTTGATGTGATACTGCCCGGCTTCTCCGTCCTCTCCGCGCACGCACGTGTGCGGATGAGTCTGTCATCCCCCAGGGCGCAGCCGCATTTTTGTTTCTGCCTTTTTCCAAGCATGGAAGTAAAGACTTTCCCGGGGCTGGGGCGGGCTGGGATTGCCGCGCGGCAGTATGACGTTGGTTTGCGTCTTTATTTCGATTTTTTTCGTAACCTCCTCAAATATTAATGCAGGCGTGAGCATTCTCGACGAGCCCCCACTTCTCACGTGGAAACGCAAGGATCGTTCGAGTATGATTGAGGCATTTGATAAGTCCTCCCATGAAGTCCAGCAAAAAGTTCTCGACTTTTTCTGCCCCCAGTTCTCTGTCAATGAGGACCGCACCATCAAGCTGCTCGAGGAGGGTCTTGCCGACTCATCTGTGCCCTGCGCTCTGGTGGAGTCTGTTTTTCCTCTCTGAGGACGCTTTATTCCCTCCCCATTAATTGCAGCGTCGCGAAGGAGATCGCCGACAGCGGGCAGTTCCCCAACCTGGACTACGCCACCATTTTCCGGTTGCTGCTGCTCTCCAACCTGAACGCCCACTCGTTCGGCGGGGCAGGTGACGAGGAGGTCTGAGCCATCGGGCCCTTCCAGCCCCGCCCGTCTGCTCACCACCTCCTCCGGGGCTCGGTCGGCCAGATGTCGGCCCTGTTCGACGTGGCCTCGAAGGTGCCCCACAGCTGCTGCCCGAACGTTGTCTACCTGTGCAACGACAGCTCGCCCACGCCCTCGCTGTGCTACCGGTCCATCCGGCCCATCCCCAAGGGCGAGACCTTGCAGTACTCCTACCTGTCCGTCCGCTGCCCGGGGGGGGGGGGGGGGGGGGCTTTTTTCCTCTACTTCGTCTCACCCCGCCTTCCCTTCCCTTCCCTTTGATGGGGCGGCAGATGCAATAAGCGGCTGCTGCAGTCGACCAACATGCGCCGCCACGGGCTTGCCGAGGACTACCTCTTCACCTGCAGGTCCGCGCCGCCAGCCACCCCTCCCGCTGGGCGGGGCGGGCCATGAGCCGTGGGGGGCAGGGCGCGGTTGCGGGTGCTGACGGCGCCTCTTGCATGCCCTCGCCCCCTTGCCCAGGTGCCCCCGCTGCGCCAGCGAGGACCTCTGCCGGGGGCTGCCCTGCCCCCGGTGCCACGGGCTGACCCTGCGGTCGGACAAGGACTACGCCCCGGGGGCGCCCCAGTCGACGGGCCCCGTCTTCCCGACCATCTGCCCGCCCGCGCCCCACCGGCCCCGGACGGCCGAGGAGCAGGCCCGGGTGGAGGCCCTCCAGCAGCTGGCCAGCCCGGCCCCGAGCGCCCTCTGGGACCACCACAGCTACCGGCTCGAGACCGACCCCATGCGCGAGGCGCGCCTCTCCCGACGGGGCCGGTCGTCCCTCTCGCGGGAGCCCTTCCTGGAGCTGCACCAGGAGGCCCTCGGCCCCGAGGACTCGGGCCGCATCTGGGGCGACGGCACGGGCGGCGATGACTGCTGGGTCCGCCTCCGCCCCCGGCCTGCGCCATTCGCTCCCCTGCCCTGCGCGCTCTCGGCCATCCGCGCCGCATCGCCGCCTGTTGGTCGCCGCTCCCCGTCCACCCACACGCCCACCCACCCCCCGGGGGCGCGAGCAGGATCTGGACGGCGCGCTGTCGGAGTTCGACCCGTCCCGGGACGACCCCGCCCACAGCATCCTGGCGGGCGATCAGGCGGCCGTGGCGGCCCTGCTGGCGGCCGAGGAGGCGGCCCCTGCCCTGGACCCGGCCGCCCCGAAGCACTGGCGGTGCACCCAGTGCCAGGCCTGCTTCGGGGACGGGGAGATGCCGCTCCGGTTCGAGGGCAAGCTGGCCCAGATGGTCCTCCGGCGGGCCGAGGGCGCCCTGGCCGAGGACCTCGAGGCCATGCTGCGCTACTGCACCGTGCACCTGTCCTTCCAGCACTGGGCCACGGCCATGTGCCACGCCCTGGCCGCCCAGCAGTGGGCCCGGCTGGCCAGCCAGCAGTACCGCCACCTGGCCGAGTTCCTGGCCGCCCACCCCGACTACCCGGCCGCCCACCCGCTCTCGGCGGCCCTGGGGGCCATGCCCGCGCCCCCCATGGACCCGGCCGCGGTGCGGATCTTCGACGGGCCCTTCGACACCCGCCAGGGGGCCCCCCAGGCCCAGCAGCTCTTCGACCAGCTCGCCCAGCTCTTCGCCCAGTGGGTCGAGGGCTTCGTCCCCGCCACCCAGGCCCTCATCGCCCAGGTCCGCGCCCCGGCGGGGGTGAGGGTGAGGGGGTGAGGGCGACGGCGTTGATGAGATTGCCCCCACTCACCCACTCACCCACTCACCCACTCACCCACTCACCCCCTCACCACCACCGTGCCGGCTCTCATCCTCCTCCTCCTCCTCCTCCTCCCCCAACCCCGCGTCTCTGCGTCTCTGCGTCTCTGCGTCTCTGCGTCTCTGAGCAGCCGAACTACTCGCGTGCCCTGGCGGGCTACATGAAGGGGCTGCTGTGGATGCGCCGCTCGGTGGCCCACGCGGCCCTCTACGGGCACTTCCTGGCCGAGAGCCGCGTGCTGACGGACGTGCCCACGATCGAGGCCAACTTCGCCTTCACCATGGGCGACCTGTGGGAGGAGTGGGCCCGGCTGGCGGTGGACCTGTATCCCCTCGTGGTCCACCCCGAGGCCGCCGCGGCCGCCTGGATCCCCGCCGGCACCGCAATCCGCACCGCCACCCGCACCGTCCGCCCGGCCGCTCCGCGCCCCTCCTCTCCCGTCCCGCCTCCTGGCCTGGCCTCCCCTCCTGGCCTGGCCTCCCCTCCTGGCCTGGCCTCCCCTCCTGGCTCTAGGCTGTCTGCTGATGTCAACTCTTGCATGTCGGGGGCGCAGCTCTACGCGATCCAGTACTCGCGGGCCATCGGCATCCTGCGGGCCAACTGGGGGGCCGACTGCCCCATCATCCGCCAGGTCCAGGTCCGCAGGCAGCCCCCAAGCCCGCCCCTCCCGCCGCCCCGAGGCCCGTGGCCTGCGTTTGACCCCTTCCCATGCCCCCCTTCCCGTGCCCTGCGTTTGACCCCTTCCCGTGCCCTTCGCCCTTGCCCTTCTGGTTGCCCTGGTTGCCCCCTTCGCCTGGCCCACGAGCAGAGCTGCCTGGACGACATCCAGTTCCAGTACGAGACCAAGGGCCCCCGCCAGTAAGGTCAGGCCCCGGGCCTCACCACCCCATGCGAGGGCCGCGAAGCGCCCGGCTGGAGGTCCCCGCCATCGTTGGCAGGGCGGCCTCCCTGAGCACCCCTCAGGCCATCCCTCCTTTTGTAGCTTTGCCGCACGCGGGTCGGCACCCGCCTGCGTATGTACATCGTCCATCCCGCCCCCTCTCTGCCTCTGCCTCTGCCTCTGCCTCTGCCTCTGCCTCTGCCTCTGCCTCTGCCTCTGCCCATCGTCATGGGTCTCCTGGGCGCCATGATGATGCGACGGCTTCTTTGCTCGCCCCCTGCTGTGCCGGGGCGGTCGCTGCCCGTCCGTGGAGCCCAACCCCCTTCCCCCCAACCCTCTTCCCCCCCCAACCCTCTTCCCCCAACCCTCTTCCCCCCCAACCCTCTTCCCCCCCCCCAACCCTCTTCCCCAACCCCGGCTATCCGCGGCGCGGCTGGCTGCTTCTGTTTGCGGTTCGTCTCTACAGTCGCCCGCCGAGCGAACCCTTCCTCAGGCACCCGGGCTGACGCCAGGCGGACGAGGCGGAGAGAGGGGGAGATGCGAGGGGGATGGGTGGTGGCCGTCAGGCGGGGTGCGAGGAGGCGGGGTGGGTACGAGCGACCCGTGGGTACGAGAGGGGGGAACAAGGGACCCGGGGGTACGAGGTACGAGCGACCGGGGGGGGGGGGGACAAGGGCCCGCCGTGGCAGGAGGGGCGGCCGGCCATTAGAAGGACACGTCCTCCCCATCGCGGACGGCGAGGACGCGGGTGCCGGGGCACTCGGCCTGGGCCTCCTGGACCAGGGCCCCAAGGCGGCCCCCCGGTCGCGGGCCTCGTGCTCCGTGTAGCGCTTGCTGCCCCGTCCCCGATGCGAGCGCCCCCAGTCAGCAGCAGCAGCAACAGCGACAACAACAACAACAACAGCAGCAGCAGCAGAGGAGGAGGCAGGGACAGGGGACAGGGGACAGGGGACAGGGGACAGGGGACAGGGGACAGGGGACAGGGGACAGGGGACAGGGGACAGGGGACAGGGGACAGGGGCAGGGGCAGGGGCAGGGGGCAGGGGGCAGGGGGGCAGGGGGCAGGGGGGCAGGGGACAGGGGACAGGGGCGACAAGGCAGGGGGCGACAAGGCAGGGGGCGACAAGGCAGGGGGCGACAAGGCAGGGGGCGACAAGGCAGGGGGCGAGACGTGTGGCGCGGACCTGAAGTGGTTCAGGACGAGCAGCTGGGCGCCGATCCGCTTGGCGAAGGCGCCGGCCATGCGTGCGGTCGAGTGGCCGTGAGAGCGTGCCTTGTCGGCCAGCTCGTGGGCGAAGGTCGCCTCGTGGACGAGCGCGTTGGCCCCGCGGCGGCCTCGATGACGGGCGGCCAGTCGGCGGCCGTGCCGACGCCCTCGAAGGCCACCGCCCCGTCGGTGCAGTCGCCTGCCGAGAGCGGGGGCGAGTCAGCCAGGTGTTAGGTCAAGGGTCGCAGGGGAGTTGGGCCGGGGAGTTGGGTCGCAGGGGGGAGGGCCGGTGGACCAAAGGAGGGGTGGATCGAACGAGGTACAAAGGAGGGGGTGGATCGAACGAGGTGGGCGAGGCGGCGGGGCGGGGCGGGGCGGGGGCGGGGGCGGGGGCGGGGGCGGGGGGGCGGGGCGGGGGCGGGGCGGGGGCGGGGCGGGGGCGGGGCGGACCGAGGAAGCAGAGCTTTTTGGATGTGGCGGGGCCCAGCACCTGGTCCGGCTGGACGGCGCGTCCGTCGGGGAGCGTCACCGACTCGCCTTTCTGCTCGGCCCATCGTCATCCCCCCCGATACCGGTTGTGACGGCGTCCCTGAGTCCTCGAGCGGAGGAAGAGCCCGAGGAGAGCGCGACCACGGGAGCCGGACGGACCTTAAGCTTGCCCCACATGGGCCCGAAGGGGACCCCCAGCGCGTTGGCCTTCTTGACGTCGAAGTCGCCGGGCTTCGGGCGGCTCTCCACAACAAACCTGCCGAGAATGGACCGGCGAGGGCATGTGACCCCTGGTGCAAGGCAGGCTCAGTCGCGGACCCGTACGAGCGGAGCCTGTGCGGGATGGGGAACGCCTTCACCGAGTAGCCGTCCCTCAGCGGGAGTTGCAGGGGCCCGTCGGCCACGGTCAGAACCTCCGGTTGTTCACCCTGTCTCGTCCCATCCCACGGGAAACATGCCGATGAGCCGGATCCAGCGTACGTGGAGGCATGGCAGACCAACTCGTGGATGGCCAGGGGGAAGGTGAGCCGCATCTCGGTCTCACGCCCGACGTGGTCGATCAGGTCCTTGATGCCTTTGGGGCCGACAAGCTCCACGCGGCCTCCTCCATCAGGAAGAGTGCTTCTGAAGAGTGCCATTGAGCTCAGAAGCCCAAAGAGCCCTGCGGTTCGCTAGGAGTGTGAGGAGAGAATGTCGGACAAATGACACCGACCATAAATATGATCTCCGTGGAGATGCGTAATGAAGATGACATCAATTTGTTCCCAACGAAAAGCTGGGTATGCGAGAAACTGACGTTGAGTGCCTTCCCCACAGTCAAACAGCCACACGCGATTTTCATCGGTCATCAGGGCGCATGAGGAGGTGTTCCGATTTAAGGTCGGCACAGCCGAAGAGGTGCCAAAAAAGCGAAGATGCATAACTTGAGGGCTGAAGGGAATTCACAAGAGAAACGCGAAACTCGCCCCTAGGATCAAATACCTCTTCACCTCGGCCGACTCGACTCTGGTTTCGAACAGGTCGGCTTGTTGGCCGCCACCCCGCGCCCGTCGTTCACGGAGTTCTTAGGTTGACCCGTGAAATGTCCGAACACGAGCATCCCGTGAAGAAGGCTGCTGCAGGACCGCTTGGCCTGATCGCATTCGGGTTTGCCGGGTTTTTCATACCCGATCGATGGATTCTCATCCCGCCGCTTTAGTATGACAACAACTCTTTTGAACCTGAAGAATCTTGGTCTTTTCAAGCTCAGTTCTATGGTTTATGGCATGGGCGTTTTCTATGGCGTCCGCATCCTCTTTCATCCCTCGGGGTTTCACGGGCACTGCTTTCTTTCTTCAGGGCCTTGTTCAACTTATTGTTGGTATCCTTGAGTTTAAAGAGGGCAACACCTTTGGCTGGGTTGCGTCCGTGATCGCTTCGTCTCCAGGTTTCACATCACCGCCCACAGTTTCTCCTCTTATGGCTGCTTCTGGCTGAGCCTTTGCTTTACTTGGATCCTTTCGAATGTCGGCCTTGCGCCCGCCGACTCCACCGGGATGATGGTTCGCACCGCTCGTCTCTTTGACTCCTTCTGATCGCGTTTTCCAGTTCTACCTGATCATGTGGGGCACGTTCACCCTGTTCCTTTGGTTCTGCACCTTCCGCTCCAACCTGTGCACCTTCATTGTCTTCGGCTCCCTGGTGGTCTGTCCTCCGCAGGTGGTTGTGGTCGCCTTCACTTCCTCGGGTCCTCGGGTTTGCAGGTCCTTTTCTACTTCCTGGCCCTCGCAGATCTTCTCAAGGCCGCCGGCACGGCCACGGGCGGTGAGTGGGTGGAGCGGATCGCTGGCCTGGTTGGGGTTGTCTGCGGCCTGACCGCCCTGTACACCGGTCTGTCTTTGTGACGCTGACGGGATGGGGGGGGGGGGGGGGATGGGCGTGCGTGGTGGGCCTCTGCAGGGCTGACCCTTCGTTCCCGCTCTCATCAGGCCTCGCTGAGGTCCTCAACGAGAACCTTGGCCGCGTCGTGATGCCCCTGGGCAAGCCATTCCGCAGCGGCCCCGTTTTCCGGGCTGCCGCCGCCCCCTCTGCTGCGGTCGAGGTTGGCTTCATCCCCGAGTATGTCTCCACTCGCTCCAGCCCCACCAGCACCAGCTTCCAGGCCAGCGAGACGGTCCCCCTCCGCCGGAATGAGGCGACTGCCGCCATTCCCACCTCAACGTCCCTCCCCGCCCCCACCACGGCCGCCCTCACGGCCGCTCCCGCTCTCTCGGCCCAGTAGACGCACATTCCCTGGCTGGGGTGGGATTCGCTCACGGGAAGTCCCACCTCGTCGGTATACCCCCTTGTTTAAGGATGTTAAGCGGCGCGGTAATGGTGATTGGAGTGTTTTTGCTAACAGCCGGTGACGGACGGATGCGTGGTGGCCGGATGCGTCACGGGGGCTGCGGCTGGTCCTCCCCCTTCGCCCGCTCGATGAGCAGGTCGCGCACTCGGCACTGCATCCACTGGAGGAAGGCTGCTGCCCCAGGGTCTTCCTCCGCTGGGGCCCAGGGGGCACGCTGCTTATCGGGGGGTTGGTAGGGGCCTGAACGATGGGGTGAGAATGGGGATGGGATGATGTGATGCGGCGGGCCTGGTTTCGCCTCGAAAAACAAAGTCCTTGGGTCGAGCGAGATCAAGACATGCCAGGCACCCGACGGGACGTCCAGGCCACAAGCCGCCCCCGCCCAGCACCACGAGACGACCGGAAGTCCGCTTGGGGGAGGAAGATTTGTTGGGGGAAGGGAGGCCGCGACTTGGATCAAGTTGGGGGACGTGTCTGAGAGTGGCGCCAAAAATGTGACGTGTGCCCGGATGATTGTGTCCTCGGGCACCTCTTCGAAAATAATCCCAGCAGCCGCGCCTGACCGATTTTAAATTTAAGTTAACTGTTTTCAAAGTTCCCACAAACCTTGCAGAATTATAAATGTTTCACATTTTGGAGGAGAAATATGCCGGTGTGGAGGAATGTACGACCACGGAAGAACTGCATTTAGAACGATGGTAGTTATCAGTCTCGTTGGCGTGGAAATTCCGATTCATTCTCTGCCGCTTGCAATCTCTGGCCTCTTGGATGAGACTATCAGCTAAAGACCGGTCAATCTGGCTCATCCTGTCTTGCTTGACTTCGAACAGGCAGTCGAGTTTTTATAACCCAAAGAACAGTTGACATTACCGTATCGAGCGGAACGTCCGCCTTTCTCTCTCTGGTAGAGGTTTCGCTCTCTTTTTTCTCGGAAAGCATTTTTTTTCTTGTGCCTTTTTCTAAGGTAGCATGAGCGGACTCTCACAGGCTGAAAATCAATTCATTCAAAATCTCCTGAAGGAGCGCGGCGAGGACAAATGCGTCAAATATCTCAACCAAACAATCAAACACAAGCACGGTCGGACGAATAAGCGCGCAGTCGTTGTGACTCGGCATCGGTTTTTGAGCATCAAGTTTCAAGGCATGTCGAAAGAAATCAAGCGTGACGAGGTCTGCTTTCAGGGCGTTTCTTGTCTCCACCTCTCTGTAGCACCTCTTTGACTTGCAATCCATCACGAGTGAGGAGCGGGGCAAGGCCATGATTGTGTTCCCGGAATGCCACTTCGACCTGGAGATGTCCGACATCGATGAACTCATCCGGATCATCCGGGTCCAGTATCGGGCCATGACACTCAACTGGCCTCAGACCTTCCTGCTGCGCATCGAACCCCCCGAACGGTCCGCGCCCCCGGCCCGCCCATCGCCACCCGCCCATGCGCCCGTCTTTCCCCGCTCGGTCCCCCGTCATCGTCATGCTCACCCCGCGCTTGTGCTGTGGCGGTGTGGCTGGTTGGACATGCAGACTCCTCCCCATCGACGACCCCGGTCCGTCAGCCCCCGGCTGCCCTCCCCGGCTGCCCCCTCCCCCCCCCCCAGCTGCCCCCGCTGTCCCAACCGACTGTCTGGAGCCTGTCGTCATCACGCTGGCCTGCTGTGGGGTTGCGTGACTGTGTGGCTGTTGGGCTGGGCAGAGGTGGGGGCGGACGGGGGCTTCATCGAGCAGATGCTGGCCTCGATGAACTACTACCACGCCGAGCCCCGGGTGGAGTTCGTGGCCTACGCGCGGCAGTGCTTCGAGGTGGGCGACCGGACGCTCAACCTGAACCTGTTCCCCAACCTGACCGTGCCCGAGGTCCAGGGCTGGCTCAAGGCGCTGGCCCACAACACCTACTTCACCGCCCTGCGGGCCGAGAACACCGCCTGCGGGGACGCCGTCCTGGGCCAGCTGCAGGCCACCCTGGCCACCAACCGCACCCTGACGGCCCTCCACCTGGCCGGCCTCGGGGCAACACGCGACGTCCGCCCCGCCCCCCGCAATCACAACCACCCCATGCAACCACACACCCAACCACTCTGGGGGGACGCTTGCTGTCTCTGAGCTCGGGTTGTGTGCCCCTCCCTGTCCTCTTTCTAATGACCGTGCTCTCCGCGCCGAAACTCATTACGAGGCCTGGCCTGACCCAAAATCTTCACCCAACTCCATCATTCAACTCTATCATCGTGCGCCCACCTGATTCAGCCGTGCATCATTTGATCGACCCCGCTTGTCCGATTGATCAGTCCTTTGCTTCACACACCCAACCACCCCATGTAACCACCATCATCGTTTGATTGCCCTTTTGCGCGCGCCGCCCACCCGACCGCCCACCCGACCGCCCACCCGGCAGCCCCTGGCGGCCTTCCTGACGGCCCTGGAGCCGTACGCGTCGGGGCTGCGGCTGGACACGGTCGACCTGTCCGGCTCCGACCTGCAGGACAAGGGCCTGGCCGCCCTGTGCACCATCTTCAAGGCCCGCCCCCCGCCTGCGCCAGCGCCCCTGCCCCTCCCTCCTCGCCCATCGCACAGACAGCCTCATCAACATACATACGTTGGGGGCCTGTGGGTGGGCAGCTGCTGACGCAGGGGCTGGTCTCGGTGCGGCTGGCGGCGACCAACATCACCGGGCGGGGCCTCCAGGGCCTCATCCGGACCGTCATCGAGAGCGGCCCCGCCAGCAGCGCCGCCCTGCGGGTGCTCGACCTCTCCGACAACATCCTCGGCCCCGTCCGCATGCACGCCCCCCGCCCCTCCCCCTCGCGCCCCCCAGGCGCTCGCGCAGAGGCCCATGACATGGACTCACCTCGCCCCCGCCCGCCCGCCGCCCGCCCGGGCGCTGCTGGCTTGTTGGGTTTGCTTACTGCAGGCCGGGACGCAGGGTCTGCTCGAGTGGGAGCCGCACCTGGGGGCCATCGAGCGGCTGGTCCTGGCGGGCACCCAGGTCGACGTGCCCCCCCTGGTGGAGGCCTTCCGCGGGCACCCCTCCCTCCGCGAGCTGGACATCTCCGCCAACCGCATCGACCAGGCCCGCTCCCGCCCCGCCCCTGCCATGCCTGCCCGCCACCCTGCCACGCCCGCCACCCTGCCACGCCCGCCACCCTGCCACGCCCGCCTGCCCGCCTGCCCGCCTGCCCGCCTGCCCGCCTGCCCGCCTGCCCGCCTGCCCGCCTGCCCGCCTGCCCGCCTGCCCGCCTGCCCGCCTGCCCGCCTGCCCTCACCCTCGCGGTGGCGGTGGCGGTGTGGTGTCGTGTGTCGTGTGTGTCGTGTGTCGTGTGTGTGGTGTGGTGTGGTGTGTCGTGTGGTGTGGTGTGTCGTGTGTCGTGTGTCGTGTGTGCGTGATGCAGGTTGCCTCGCTGGCGCTGGTGGAGACGTTCGCCAAGACGACCCACATCAGCACCCTGAAGCTGGCCAACAGCCAGGCGGCCACCCACACGCTGGACTACGTGCTGGGCTGCACCTGCCGCAACGAGCTGCTCGCCCAGGCCCACCTGACCTACTCGGACAACCCCATCCTGCCCTCGATCGCCCTCAGGGTCGGCTCGGTCCGTCTCGGGCGGCCCGCCCTCCCTCGGACCCGCGGCTGCGCCCCCGGCTGGTGGGACCCGCGGCAGTGGGATGGTTGGGCAGCGACGGCCTCTCCGTCCCCCAAACCGGCTGACTCCCCCTCGGCCCCTCGGCCCCTCGGCCCCTCGGCCCCTCGGCCCCTGTTATCGTTCCGCCTTCATCATCATTCATCCCCCCTCCCCCCCTCCCCCCCCCCCCCCCCCCCGCTTTGACAGCTGGCGGGGCCCAACCTTGGGTCGCTGATCCTGGAGGACATGCCCTTCGGGGACCGGCACCTGGAGGAGCTGCTGCAGGGCCTCCGCGCCAACCGGACGCTGCGCTGCCTCTCGCTGGCCCGCAGCTGGCGGGGCGTCACCAACAAGGGCGTCCAGGCCCTGGCCCAGTTCGTGCAGCCCCACCCGGCCCTCGTCCGGCTGGACGTCTCGGGCAGCGAGCGCACCTCGCGCCTCGGCCGGTCGATCGTCATCCTCTTCGACGTCCTCCGGGCCAACACCGTCCTGACCTCCCTCAACGTCGCCGGCAACCTCATCACAGACGAGGGTCCGCACCCCCTCGGCCCCCGGCCCCGGCCCCGGCCCCGGCCCCGGCCCCGGCCCCGCTCCGGCCGATGGGCTCCATGCTGATCATCCTCCGGGTTCGTGGTTGTGTGCTGTGTGTGCGGGGTGGCTGCGTGCTCGTGGGGGGTTGTGCGCAGGGATCGTCAACGGGCTTGCGGAGATGCTGCGGAAGAACCACTGCCTGGAGGAGCTCCTCTGGGACGACAACGCCACCCAGCACACCGGCTTCAAGGCCGTCCGGGACGCCCTCGACACCAACACGACCCTCATCGAGGCCCCGCTGCCCTACGGGGACCTGCTCCGGGCCTACCGGCACCACGGGGCCAACGAGCGGATGGCCGCCCAGATCCAGGACTTCATCGTGGACATCCAGCACAAGCTCGCCCAGAACCGCATCGCACGGGCGCGCGCCCTGCGGGCCGCCGGGAAGCCTTTCTACACGCCCCAGTGCCCGCCGCCTCCCGAGGAGCCCTTCGCGACGCGGCTCTCGGTGCTGGTGGTGCCGGTCCTCTCGGCCCCCAAGGGGGCCGCCCTCAGCACGGACCCCGTCCTGGGGATGGTCGCCCCGCCCGCCATGCCCAAGATCGCCGCCGCCGCCCCCGAGGCCGCCCCGACGGCCGGCCCCGCACCCGCCCCCACCGGTCCCGCACCCGCAGTCCCCGCTGCCTCTACTCTCCCCCCCGCCACCGCCACCGCTGCCCCTGCCACCGTGCCTGCACCTGCCACCGTGCCTGCACCTGCGCCCGCCCCGGCACCTGCGCCCGCCCCGGCACCTGCGCCCGCCCCGGCACCTGCGCCCGCCCCGGCACCTGCGCCCGCCCCGGCACCTGCGCCCGCCCCGGCATCTGCGCCCGTCGTCTCCGCGCAGCCGGCCAGCACCGCCGCCCCCGAGCAACCGGCGCCCGCAAGCCCAGCCGCCCATCCGGCCGCCCCGGCCGCGGTCCCGCTCAGGGCGCCGCCCGCCCCACCGATGCTCCCGGCCCCAGCCACCGCCAGCCCCGCCAAGAAAGACAAGGCACCCGCTGCCACCCCAGCCGAGGCGGCCCCCGTCCCTGCCCCGGCCCCTGCCAAGGCCGATCCCCCCGCAAACCCGACCCCGACCTCGGCCCCGGCCCCGGCCCCTGCAGCTCCCACCACCGCACCCATCGTCTGCGCACCGGCGCCCGCCGTGCCCGTCGCAGCTGCGCCCGAGGCCACGGCCCCCGAGGGGGCGGAGGAGCCTGACGAGGATCGGCCCCTGGACCCGGCCGCGGAGGCCTACCTGAGCGGGCTGGAGGCCCTCGAGGTGGACGAGCTCGACCCCGAGACGGGCCTCGTCCTGGCCCGGGCCGCCGCGGCGGGGACCCTGGGCAGGCTGCCCGAGCCCCGCCTGGCCGACGAGCTGGCCGGCCAGCTGCGCACCGTCCTCGAGGATGGCCGCCTGGTGGGGGCCGTCCCACCCGCAACCATCGCCGCCATGCGGTCCGCCCCCACCCGGCTGGGGCTGGGGCTGGGGCTGGGGCTGGGGCTGGGGCTGGGGCTGGGGCTGGGGCTGGGGGCTGGGGGCTGGGGGCTGGGGGCTGGGGGCTGGGGGCTGGGGGGCTGGGGGCTGGGGGTTGGGGGAAGTGGCCTTCGCACGGACGGCCAAGCGGGGTCGCATCACCATGTGTTCCATCGCCCGGCTCACTTCACCCCCACCCCCACCCCCACCCCCACCCCCAGTGCGGACGGGGAGCTGCTGGTGAAGCACCGCTTCGACCAGGACCCGGCGGCCTTCGGGCCTGTGCTGGTGGGGCTGCTGGGCCGGGTGCAGCAGTGCGGCGAGCAGCAGTGGGTCCACTTCGGCCGGCCCCTGCTGGGCGCCCTGCGGACCGTCGCTCGGGCCCTGCCCCAGGCCCTCGCAGCCACCGCCGCCACGCCGGCCCTCGAGGGCTGGCTCGGCTGAGCGGACAGACGCGCCTCCCCGACCCCGCCTCCCCGCCTCCCCGCCTCCCCGCCTCCCCGCCTCCCCGCCTCCCCGCCTCCCCGCCTCCCCGCCTCCCCGCCTCCCCGCCTCCCCGCCTCCCCGCCTCCCCGCCTCCCCGCCTCCCCGCCTCCCCGCCTCCCCGCCTCCTCTCCCCTTGGCCTCCGTCGCCCCGCCTCGCCCCCGGGCCCGTATGTACCATTTCCTTCCATCTCTCCCCCTCGCCCTTTGGTGGCCCGTGCCGTCTCCCGCCCGGCCCGTGCCGCGGTATTTGGCGGGCATTTTCGGTTGTTGTTGTTGTTGTACCACATCACCTGTTTTCGAAACTGCCCAAGCGGAATCCAACAAGGAATTATCTGGAACCCGGCCCCTCCATATGCAAACCAACCCAGTGGGGGTGCACACCGCCACCACCAGAGCGGGGTTTTCAAGGATGCTCAGGCTCCGTGCGACCGAGGGTATTCTCTGAGTGAACCAGCACACAGTCCGTTCAGTGGCGCCGCACCGAATGTGCGGCTACCAGGGATTTGGTGGTGGTTGGGGACGTGGGCGTGGCGGTACTCGGGGGCGCGGGTAGGATTGGGCCAGGGGCGAGTGGGGCGCGGGGGGCCGGAAGCGCACTGCCGACTGTGGCGCGGGCAGTGGGCTCCGCGGGACGGCGCGGGCAGCGGCGGGGGAGTGCGGGGGTGCGGGCTGGCTGGCGGGGTAGGGTCCCCGAGACGGCCATCGCGTGGAGGGTTGCGTACGAAGCGGCGAGGGGCGGGGGCCGGGCCAGCTCGCGGGTGACGCGCTCCCGGCGGCGCGCCTCGGCCTGTGCCGCCCGGACCTGGGCCCGCCCCTGGCGCCGATGAGCCTCCAGGTCGCCCCGCCCCATCCGCACGCACCAGCCCACGGCCCGGGCAGCCGCAAGGATGCAGGCCCCCGCGGCCCCGAGGACGAGCATCCAACCCGGGGCCGCTCCGATGCCCCCGTGGAGGAACAGCGACAGCGGGCCTGCGTGGCGGTAGGCGCCCCCGATGCAGACGGGGGTCATCCGGGGCCACGTTGCCAAGCTCGCCAGGGCTCCGACCCGGGTGGGGGCCCCGAGGTAGGCGCTCAGGGGTGGCGGCACGGTGGTGGGCGGAGGCCCGGTGATGTTGGGGCTGAGCAGGCCCCGGAGCCACCGGCCCACGACGGCCGTGGCGCTGGTGCCGTTGGTGGCCGCCCCGGTCCCATTGACGCCCCCCGTCACATTGGTGGGTTGCACACTGACATCAGGGACGTCTCCACAGATGATGCACCTACGGCCGATACACTGACCCCGCCACCACCCGGATGAGGGGCGGCCGGCCAAAGGGCATGACAGACCTGGAGGCCCGCGCCGCAGTCGGTGGTGGCCTGGCAGGAGATCCCATAGGTTGGCGCCTCAAAGAGTGATTTGCATTTGCCTGCGTCCAAAGGAGTCGGAGGGATGCCGCGACACGAGGACGACTGCAACAGACCTTCTGCTGTACAATACTGGTTGAGATCGCAGAAAATGCGGGAGGGAGTCACGGCCGAAAATTCTGCCGCTTTGCAGATCACCTTTCCCGCAGTAGTTGTTGAGCAATACTCGGTCTTGACAATGATCCCCGCTTGCTGTACAACCGAGGCCTGCGCCCCGAAAAACCGATCGTTGCCAGTTGTGCCTGGTAAACAATCACCACACTTGATTGTGCTATTGGTTAGATAAATCATGTTGATATCGCAGCCACCGTTGAAGAAGAGAATGTTCTCCCGTTTGGCAATTGCCCGTTCCAGCGGTCCGCTGCATTCACCGGGCGCCGGAGGGCGTGTGCCATTATAATGACAGGGTGCTGCGATCCCAGAAATCGGAGTGTATAAAAGCCAGAAGAAAACGAGGGCAGAGATCATCCCGGTAGTCCCGTTTTGCCGTTTGCCTTGCCAAGATCGAAAATTCGAAATAACCGGGACGACTGACCTGACCGGTGGACTTGAAGCAAAAATGGCCGAAGAACAGAACAACACCATTTTCGGCAAGATCATCCGCAAGGGTCAGAAATTCGTGAGTTTTGATGACAGCAATATCTTAATCGATTCCTTCCCATCATTTCAGAAATTCCTGCGACGATCGTGTACGAGGATGAGCAGTGCCTCGCCTTCCGGGATATTCACCCCGTGGCAGCGACCCACATTATCCTGGTTCCCAAACAACACATTCCTCGGATGGCTGCCGTCGAGGAGCGTCACGCCGCAGTCATGGGCCACCTGATGGTCGCGGCCAACAAAATCGCGAAGCAGGAACATCTCGATGGGTACCGCCTGGTTGTGAATGACGGTCCTCTGGGGGGCCAGGGTCTGGATTGATTTGGATTTCGGTTCTTTACAATTAATTCCTCCTTTCATGTTTCCTTCGGCCGTTCCACAGAGGTCTTCCATTTGCACATTCATATCATCGCCAATGGTGCCAACAAGCTCGGCTGGCCGCCATGCTAACTTTGGAAATCGCCTTTCGCGTCCTCACTTGGTCGGACCAAGAAACTGGCCCGCACTTTGCGTGTATAAATTGGCTGCTCTTTGGAACTCCACTTCTGGCCTAGGGACGGGGGATTGATATCTGGGAGGGTCCGTCGACAGCCAGGGAGAAAAAAGAGCTTTTGGTCTCTCTCTCTCTCTCTCTCTCTCTCTCTCTCTTCTCACTGCCGTCGATGAACGTTTGTTGTGCGTTCGATAAATTTAAAGGGACACTGACCAGCGAAAGTGCAGCCCATGCAGCTCTCGCTGGCCTCAGGTCAGTCTTGCTGATAGTCTTGATTCGACCTTCCGACTTCGGGACCCACCTGAAGGCATCACATAACAATCGCCCACCAGGACATCGTCTCAATGAGCGATGGCGGTGAGGGGTTTCTTGCCAGCCTTCGGTCGATGGACCTCGAGATGCATCAGCTGACCGTGGTGGGTCCGCGCGGCGCGCCGGTTCGGGCCCAGTTCGGGGTGGCCCGCAAGGACCCCTCGGTGGCCGTCATCGAATCCTCGGCCGCCATGGGCCTGGCGCTGCTCCCACCCGAGGGGCGGGACCCCTGGGAGACCACCAGCTACGGGCTGGGCCAGCTGATGCGGGTTCGCCCTCATCCACCCATCCGCCCGCCCCCTCGCCAACGCACCCACAACGCACCCCTCATGACCTTTCCCCCTCCAGGCGGCATACGACCTGGGTGCCCGGGAGCTGCTGGTGGGGGTGGGCGGGTCGGCCACCACGGACGGGGGCCTGGGGGCGCTGCAGGCCCTGGGGCTCCAGATCGCCCTGGCGCCCCCGCCCCCCGGCCAGGCGGCGCCCGACGGCCCACCCGGGGCCGAGGCCGAGGCCGAGGGGCAGGGCTGGCGGTTCGCGGGGAAGCACCTGGGCCGGGTGGCTCGCTTCGCACTGCCCCCTCAGGGCCTGCTGGCCGGCTGCCGGGTGCGGGTCTGCGTCGACGTGCAGAACCCGCTCCTCGGGCCCACGGGGGCCGTCAGGGTCCGCCTCGCTGCCCCCGTCACCTCCGCCCTCCGTCCGCCCGATGACGGGGCCGGCCTCATGAGACGGGTCACGTCGTTGATGGTGATGGCTGGGGGGGTGGGGCGGACGGGCGGGTGGGGCGGACGGGGCAGGTTTTCGGGCCGCAGAAGGGCGCCCGGGGCCCCGTGCTGGAGGCCCTCGAGGCGGGCATGGCCCACGCGGCCGCCCTGATGGCCACCCAGGGCCTCGCTCCCTGCCCCGAGCTGGCCGCCATCCCCGGCACAGGGGCCGCGGGTCGGCCATCCTCCTCCCTTCCCTTCCCCTCCCCTCCCTCCTCCCCCCTCCCCCCGTCCGGTCCCGTCTCATCCGCGGCTCTTCACACTCGGCACGGCTTGCCCTGGGGCGGGTGGGCATTTTGGGTCCCAGGCGGCATCCCGGCCGGGTTCCGGGCCTTCCTCGGGGCCCACTTCCAGCCCGTCCGTCCGGCGCCCGCTCCCTCCCCTGCCCCTGCCCCTGCCCCTGCCCCTGCCCCTGCCCCTACCCTCCCATGAAATTGACCATGGTGGCGTTCGCGGGTGCCGGGGCCGCTGCAGGGGGTTGCCTTCATCGGAGATGCGGTGGGGCTGGAGGAGCGCATCGCCCGGGCCGACCTGGTCCTCACCGGTCGGCAGCCATCCCTCCCACGCCTCCCACCCGGCCCCCCCCCCCCCCCCCCCCCCCCTCCCGCTGCCCCGGCCCGGCCCACCAACAAAGGAGGGCGGCTGGCTGCAGGGGAGGGCTGCTACGACGACCAGACCGGCTACGGGAAGGCCTGCTCGCACGTGGAGGCCCTCTGCAGGCGGCACGGGCGCCCGCTGCTGGTCATCTGCGGCCGCTACGCCGCCAGCGGCCCCCGCCCGCCCACCTGTCCGCCCCCGTCCACCCTTTCGGGCGGCTATCATCATCGCCCATCATCATTAGCCCATCATCACTAGCCCATCATCACCCCCCTGAGCATGGGTCTTTGGGTCTTTGGGTCTTTGGGTTGGTTGACTGCGACCGTTGGCCTTGTGGGGCAGGGTGGACCTGGTGAGCCGCTTCGGGGAGGGGCCCGCGATGGCGGACCCCGCCCGCTGCACCGAGGAGCTCCTCCGAGAGAGCTGGCCGGCCCTGGCGGCGGCCATCGGATTCCCACGGCCCCGCCCCGTCCTCGGCTGCCTGGCCCCCGCCCTCGCCCCCGTCGAGGGCCGCTGACCGAGTCCCCCCCCCCCCCCCCCCCCCCCCCCCCGCAAGAGCATGGACAACAGGTTGTTATTGGGGCAGGGGCTCTGCCCACCAGGTGTCGCGCCACAGCAGACGGGGAGGTATGCATACATGGGGGCACCACAGCCGACACGAGACACGCGGCGCAAGTGCGGTGACGGCCCACCAAAGAGATCGGATCCCATCCGGCCCGTGCCCCAACGGGGCGGCCAGATTGTGTTGTGTTGTACTGTGTTGTACTGTGCTGTGTATATGTGTGTGTGTGTGTGTGTGTGTATGTATGTGTATGTATGTGGGGGCTGCTGGCGGCTGTCGCGGCTCGGCTGCCTGTGAGCCTGTGAGCCTGTGAGCCTGGGGGCCTGTGAGCCTGGGGGCCTGGGGGCCTGTGAGCCTGGTGGCCTCAGAGGGGGAAGGCGGCAGCCCCATCGACCAGGCGACACGTGTGGACGGTGGCGTGGGCGCCGGGGCCGACTGGGCGTACTCGGCGGCCAGGGCCTCCCCGTAGGGGGCCGCCCGGGAGGCCGGCACCAGGTTGACGGTGCACCCGCCGAAGCCGCCCCCGAGAGGCGCGCCCCGAGCACCCTGCGGCCAGCAGGCAAACAGACAGGCAGAGCCAGAACCCCACAGCGTCAGTCACCAGCAACACCGAGATGGCCCAGGGGAGCGGGGGGGGGGGGGGGGGCGATTGATACCGTCAGGAGACAGCGGCCACCGTGAGGGCAGGGGCAGGGGCAGGGGCAGGGGCAGGGGCAGGGGCAGGGGCAGGGGCAGGGGCAGGGGCAGGGGCAGGGCAGGGGCAGGGGCAGGGGCAGGGGCAGGGGCAGCGGGGCGGACCCTTGGGCGGGGCGCAGCTTGAGGGCGGCGGCGACCATGGCGTCGAGCTCGGGGCAGCTGTTGCCGAAGTCGTCCCGCGAGCTGGCGTGCGAGGCGAACATTGCCTCCCCCAGCGTCCCCAGGGCGCTCTGCAGCGCATCGCAGAGCAGAAGGGCGGCCGATGAGAGGCGGCTGGGGGCGCGAGGGGCAGCGGGCAGGCGCGGATGGGCGGCTCTGGGGCAGCGCAGGGACCTTGGTGAGGGCCGCGTCGGCGGGGGCCGCGTGGGCGCCGGTGAGGGCCTGCCGGCAGCGGAGCACCCGGGCGTTCTCGGTGACGATGTGCTTGGCCCGCTTGGCGTCTGCGCCCCCACGCCCCCACGCCCCCACCCACACGCCCCCACGCCACCACCCCCACGCCCCCACGCCCCCACCCCCACGCCCACGCCCCCACGCCCGAGGCCAACGGCACCCCCGCAGCCGCCACCGAGCCGCCGGTCAGCCGCAAGCAGAGAGAGACCACCGCCAGCAGCATCAGCATCAGAGCATCAGCATCAGCATCAGCATCAGCAAGAGGCGCAGCAGTCGCCCAGGCAAGGGCACCGACCGGGGGCATGGCAGGCGCACCCTCGGGTGGGGGCGGGCGGGCGGGTGTGGCGGACCGATGGGGGGCAGCTGGGCCTCGTGGGCTGCGAGCTCCTCGGGTGTGATGTCCCGCAGGTGGGTCACCGGGTGCGTGCTGATCAGCCGCTGCATCTGGGCAGCCACCCCGAAGCAGGACTCCCGCAGCCGGTTGTACATGCCGTCCTGGGGGAGGGCAGGGAAGGGGGGCAATAATTCGGGGCAGAGCAGCCTGTTGTACCGGGTGGAGCGGGGCCAGGACAATGGGGGGAGGGGAGGGGGGGGGGGGGGGGCAGAGCGCAGCACCGAAAGAGGAAGTGGAAGAGGGGAGGCGCGGGGCTGGGCTGGGCTGGGCTGGGCTGGGCTGGGCTGGGCTGGGCTGGGGATACGGACGACCAGGGTGTGGTTTGCGTGGGTGTTGGCCAGCACCAGGCAGCAGGGGTCGCCCGCCAGCCGGGGCATGGGGATGTGCTCGTAGCGGGCCAGGTCGCGGCAGTCGAGGAAGAGCAGGTGGTCGGCCCGCGAGTGGATGGCCGTGAACTGGTCCAGGATGCCGCACTGTAGGGGAGACCAGAAGAGGCAGGGAAGGCCGCCGATGAGGGGGCGATGCGACCGAGGGGCGGGCCGGGCCGACCTGGACGCCGACCCACTGGTTCTCGGCCCGCTGGCAGAGCAGCGCCACGTCGGTCTTGTCCACTCGCATCTCGGGGTGGAAGAGCCGCTGCAGGAAGAGCGCCGTCGCCACCTGGGCCCGCCATCCAACGATCGGGAGCACCCCGCAGCGGTGAGGGGCGCCGCGCGGCATGGGGGTGGGCCACGGGGGAAGGCCTCCCTCCCCCAGGAGGGGCGGATGATCGAGGCACAGACCTCGAGGGCTGCCGAGGAGCTCAACCCAGAACCAGCCGGGACATTGCTTACAATGGCCGCCTGGAAGCCGCCCAGGGTCACGTGGGCATCACGCTGCATCACACCCACCACACCACGGCAGTATTTCGACCAGGTGCCCTACGAAAAACAGAAAAAAAAAACCAAAATCATGGAGGAAATCCAGAAGAGAAATAATCGAACCTTGCAGCCGCAGGTGCAGTAGGGGGTATTCAGGCATTTTGAGGTGGGGACTGCGGTATGGACAGCCTCATCGATATCGAACTGCTCCAGGGTGGAGAAATTCTCGGAGAAAATTGATGCCAGCCGGCTATCGCACTTTCGACCAACGATGACTGTATAACGATCGATGGCAGAGGCCAGAATGAAGCCCTGATTATAGTCGGTGTGGTTCCCAAGAACTACCCAAAAAAATCAACAACCGCAATGAAATCGCAACATCGCAAACCCTCAACGCGGCCAGGGGCACAAGCACCCGCAGTGGGCACGGCGTTAAACTTTGCCTGTTTGCAAAAGAATCACCGGAAAAATAAATCCGAGTGGAAAAACGAATATGACTGACATGGAAAGTGGCCTGAGCCTGTTGAACAAGAGCTTCCATTACTTCTGAAGAAGAAGAGTCTCGCTGACACTGGGGCTGGTAGGGCTAGGTCCAAGCCCACCGCAACAACTTGTTCTCTGGTTCACGCCATGCCCCGCTCCCGGACCGAGAAGTTCAGCATTTTACTTGATAAGACCAATCGCGTTTTCTCTGCATTTGATGGGTATGGCGAAAGTTATAAGGTCCACTTTTCATCCCTTTTTCTAATCAATTGACCCTCTGTCCCCCACTCATTTTGACGTGTCTAGGCGGACCCATCTTTTGGACAAAAAACTTGGGTAGGTGGTCTCATCTGGCTGGCCTTCAAGTTTCTTATGTTCGTGCTGTTCTGCATCAACTTGGTGCGCCTCCTGCAAGGAAGCACTTTGATGCGGGATGGTTCAGCGGTCTGCACCATTTTATTGACGCCAGCTCACCCAACACACGGCTGGCCGCAGATGATCTGGAACACAGAGACGGTGCCCATCACGGACCCCAAGAAGCTCCCCGCCCTCGATGTGCCCCCGCTGAATGTCTGCCGTCGCCCCCGCCCCCGGAGCCACCATCCCCCCGGTCTGACACGTCCCGACTGGTGCCCCACAGCTCTTCGTGTCGAGCGAGGTGTACATGTTCGAGAGCAAGTCCCCCTCGGTGCAGCGGGTCAAGGTGGTCGACAACACCGGTTTCCACGTCAACCTCGACTCGGCCACCTCGGCCAGCCAGCACTTCCCCCGGGCCTCGGCCGTCTACGGGACCACCTCGGTGCCCCTGAATCGGTTCTTCCAGCGGGACATGAACACCCTCCTGAAGAGCCAGGTCCGCCCGTCCCTCCCCTCGGCCCCCCTCTGCCCCTCGGCCCCCCTCTGCCCCTCGGCCCCCCTCTGCCCCTCGGCCCCCTGCCGGCCGCCTCGGGCAGGGGTCGGGAGGCGGGACCGCACCCACTGCCGCAGGTCCCAGAAGGCCTCCTTGTTCACCTCGTCCCCTGGACCTCGTGACCCGTGACCCTGCCAGCAATCGCATGCGTTCAGCTCGACGGAGCTGCTGTACTACCTGGACAACCCCCAGTTCAAGCACGACGAGGCCTTCTACCCGCACGACTTCTACGCCTACTTCCGGCTGGACCCGGCCACCCTGGCCGAGATCAAGCCCTGCCAGCTGCAGCTCTGGACCGCAAACGTGGGCGAGTTCAACGTCCGCCAGCCATCCGCCGCCTGCCCGTGCCCCTCCTGCGCCGCCCGTGCCCCTCCTGCGCCGCCCGTGCCCCTCCTGCGTCACCTGCCCCTCCTGCGTCACCTGCCCCTCCTGTGTCACCTGCCTCAACGTCTGCCAATCGAACTTCCGACCCGACCGTGTGATGCCCATTCTGCCTCCCGCCCCGCCCCCCCCCCCCCCGCGCACCCGCCCCGCCCCGCCCCTGGCCGGCTGCAGAACGTGCAAGATAACCAGACCCTGCTCGCCGCGGCGCGCACCTTCGTCTCGTCGCCGGGCACCTGGCTGCCGCCCGGCTGGGCCGCCTCGAGCTTCGACGACCGGCGCCGGTTCAAGTCGCTCTCGGGCACAAACCTCTTCACCTTCCACGTCAACATGACCCAGGCCTGCAGCACCCCGTCACCCATCCCTCCCTCCCTCTCTCCATGCCTGCCGGCCCCCGGCCCCGCCCCCAGCGGTTCCCTGCCTCGCCGCTCCTGCCCGCCCGCACCCGCGCTGCGGCCGGTGGATGCACAGTATCACGGGGAGGGCGGACCGGTCGATGCTCCCGCGGGCATCGGCCCCCGAACGGGGCTCGGCGTCTGCCGGGAAGCATCGGAGGCGCACCACCCTCATCGCTGCTGTGCTCTCTCCCCGATCGGCGGCCTCCGCGCCTCGCTGGGGTGCCCTGGGATGGGCCGCGGCATGGCCGGTGCAGGATGTGCACGACGAGATCATGGCCCAGTTCCCGCACACCAACGCCTCCAACCTGCTCAACTACCACTTCGGCGTCAACTACGCGGCCAACTTCCGCCTCATCAGTCAGCACCCCGCCCCTCGCCCCCCTCGCCCCTCGCCCCTCGCCCCTCGCCCCCTCGCCCCCTCGCCCCCCCGCCCCTCGCCCCCTCGCCCCCTCGCCCCCTCGCCCCCTCGCCCTCGCCCCCTCGCCCCTCGCCCTCGCCCCTCGCCCTCGCCCCTCGCTGGCCCCGGCAGCAGCAGGGCGCTGATCCGGCTGTGTGTGTGGGCCCCTTGTGGGGCGTGGTGGGTGGGATGGCGCGCAGAGCAAGGCTTCGACGACGGCGAGGGCGGCTCCTACTCGGAGTACCGCTGGCAGGCCCACGCCATCGGCCTCAGTCCGCCCGCCCGCCCCGCCCCCCTCGCCAGCCCCGCACCCCTCGGACGACCCGCCATGGGGGGGAGGGGAGGGGAGGGGAGGGCGCGAATGTTATGTCATCCCATCCTCGCTGCTCGCCCCCCGTCGCGTCTGCTCACGTCGGGCTGTGTGTGTGTCTGCGCGCACACGCTGATGTGCCTTGGCTTTCCTTGCCTTGGCTTGCCTTGGCTTGCCTTGGCTTGGCTTGCCTTGCCTTGGCTTGCCTTGGCTTGCCTTGGCTTGCCTTGGCTTGCCTTGGCTGGGCGGGGGCGCGGCAGCGGGTAACATGCTGGAGTTCGTCAACGTGAGCATCCCCGTGGAGAGCAGCCTCGACCCGCCCTTCTACGTGCAGCTGTCCAACATCAACGGCGTCGAGGTGGTCCGGGTCGACCAGGTCATCATCGGCCCCCCGGGCACCCCCGACGCGTGGAGGGTCACCCGCCTGTCCGCTCACCCCGCCCGCCCGCCCCGCCCGCCCCGCCCGCCCGCCCCGCCCGCCCGCCCCGCCCGCCCGCCCCGCCCGCCCGCCCCGCCCGCCCGCCCCGCCCGCCCGCCCCGCCCGCCCGCCGCCTCCCCTTCCGGATCCGCCCATGATCCATACCAGCCCGCCCGCCCCTCTGGCTCCCCATCTGCGCCACCTCTGGCGCCGTCTGTGGGGCCGCGTCCGTGTGGGAGCAGGAAGGAGTGGACTTCACCCTGTCCGTGTCCGTGTCCGTGTGTCTGTGTGTGTCGTCTGCGTCGTGTCGGTGGGTGGGTGGGTGGGTGTGCGAGCAGGAAGGAGCAGCCCCGGGTGGACTTCACCCTGACGGCGGGCAACCTGACCCTGCCCAAGCAGCCCCCCGACACCTGGGTCTGCCCCGACGTCTGGTACGGCACACACGACGGCTGCGACTGCTCCTGCGGCGCCTACGACCCCGGTCCGCAGCCCCCCGCCACACCCACACCCCGCACCCCTGCGCCGCGCCACACCCCGCACCCCGCCCCTGCACACGCCACCATTGGCAGCGGCAGCGCAGCGGCATCGGCAGCGGCATCGGCAGCGGCAGCGGCAGATCGGCATCGTCAGATCATCGTCGGCACCGGCACCGGCATCTGATCCTCTGTGCGCCGGGGGGTGGCGGGTCCGATGGCCGCGCGGGGGGGCGGGCAGACTGCGAGGAGTCGGCGATGCGGGTGTACCACTGCTACTCGTCCGGCAGCAAGTGCAACCGCCAGGCCAGCTGCGTGGCCAACCTGGGCCCCGAGACCGACGTCCGCCCGCCCTGCCCGCCCCGCCCCGCCCCGCCAGCTCGGCTCCCATCTCCCGTCAGCCTGGTCTCCGGCCCAGGGCCCGGATCTGCGCCCGCCCCTCACGCGGTGGTGGGGGCCGTTTGGTGGGGGCGGGGGCGCAGGATCCGCGGCGGGTCTTCTCGCCCCTGCGGATGTTCGTCAGCGACCCCTTCGACCAGTCCCGGCTGCACGAGTTCGGCGACACGTACATCGACAACTTCGTGGGCCAGGTCAAGTTCCGCCAGCAGGTCCGCCGCCCACGCCCAAACGCCCCCGCCACCCTGTCCCTGCCCCAGCGCCCGCCCAGATCCGCAGCTCGGTCGCCGGCGCTTTGCTCCCCTGCCCGTCTGCGCCCCTGCCCGTCTGCGCCTCTGCGCCCCTGCCCGTCTGCGCCTCTGCGCCCCTGCCCGTCTGCGCCTCTGCGCCCCTGCCCGTCTGCGCCCCTGCCCGTCTGCGCCCCTGCCCGTCTGCGCCCCTGCCAGTCTGCGCCCCTGCCAGTCTGCGCCCCTGCCAGTCTGCGCCCCTGCCCGTCTGCGCCTCTGCGCCCCTGCCCGTCTGCGCCCCTGTCCGTCTGCGCCCCTGCCCGTCTGCGCTGGTCTCTCGGGATGGCGCTGATGGGTGGCGTCCTTTGGTGTCTCGTGTGGGTCGCCGGGGGGTCGCCGGGGGGGGGGTGCAGCTTGAGACGTGCCACCTGTGCCCCGGGGACACGGTCATGGATGGCAAGGCCACCCTCGAGAGCGACTACGTCTACCGCTGCTACGGCGCCCCCCTCTCGTGGATCTCGTCCGCCTCCGCCCCGCCAAGCTCCCCGCCCCGCCCCGCCCCGCCCGCCCCGCCCGCCCCGCCCCGCCCCGCCCGCCCCGCCCCGCCCCGCCCCGCCCCGCCCCGCCCCGCCCCGCTGCCCGCCCCGCCCCGCCCCGCCCCGCCCCGCCCCGCCCCGCCCCGCCCCGCCCCGCCCCGCCCCGCCCCGCCCAGCTCCCCGCCACACCACCCTGGGCGACGACGCGGCAACATCAGGGGTGTGCCATGCGAGGGCTGGCGCCTCCCACGGAAGGGAAGGGCTGGGTGGCATGACTTGAAGGGCTGGGTGGGCCGCCGGTCGCCGACTGTACCGTGTGCATCTTCCGCTGCTGGGCTGGGCCGGGCTGGGCGGGGGCGGGCAGGCCGTACACGGTGGGCACCAAGAACACCACCGAGTGCGAGATGATCCGGGGCGACGGCATCTACTGCCTCTCCGTCGAGGTCGCCCCCGCTGCCCACCCGCTGCCCACCCGCTGCCCACCCGCCGCACCTCTCGGCCACTCCGGGGGGAGGGAGAGGGAGAAGGGGCCAGGCCGGCCTGGGCGGTTGCTCACCAAGCGAGCCTGGGGCGTGGGGCGACGGGTCCGTGGCGGGTGGCGGGGCCTGGGGTGGGCGGCTGTGTGTCTGTGCCTGTGCCTGTGCCTGTGCCTGTGCCTGTGCCTGTGCCTGTGCCTGTGCCTGTGCCTGTGCCTGTGCCTGTGCCTGTGCCTGTGCCTGTGCCTGTGCCTGTGCCTGTGCCTGTGCCTGTGCCTGTGCCTGTGCCTGTGCCTGTGCCTGTGCCTGTGTCTGTGCCTGTGTCTGTGTCTGTGCGCGTGGGTGCAGGGCAAGTCGCGGCTGCCCGAGTGCGGCAACCCGGGGCAGGCCGAGTGCGACTACTCGGTCAACCTGAACTTCGACGTGCAGGACCTGCTCCTCGAGAAGCTCCAAGTCGCCCGTCCGCCGCCCACACCCCCGCCCCCGCGCCCACGCCCCCACGCCCATGCCCCCACGCCCATGCCCCCACGCCCATGCCCATGCCCGAGGGCCGCCCATCTCTGGAGGAATGTAATGTACCGACTGGGAGCATCGCTGTGGGCTGTGGGCTGTGGGCGGTGGGGGCGGCAGGGCTGACCAACTCGCCGTACTCGACCAAGGTGCAGACCATCCAGTTCACCACCCTGCCCACCAAGAACCACGCCGTCTACGGGTGGCTCTCGGGCCCCTTCAACGAGCACTCCACCTCGGTCTTCATCTCCCACGATACCACCGTCCGTCCGGCCCCCCCGGCGACCCCACCGCCAAACCACCATCGACGCTCCGCCCGCAGCAGCCGCCATTGCTGCCCTCACTACCACCATCACCATCATCGTCACCATCGTCACCATCGCCATCATCGCCACCATCGCCATCGTCATCATCCAAAAGCCGGAGGGGGTGAGAGAGAGGAGAGATGTTGACACACCGTTGTGTAGCCCTGCATCCAATCATCATCGTCGGCACCACGGCCCGTGTGGGCTGCAGGTGAACGACCCGCCCTTCGAGGCTGTGGGGCCATACAACCTGCTGATCAACAACGAGATCCGGGCCACGGTCGTCGGGGCCGAGCAGGCCACGGTCCCCTCGCTCCAGGTCCCCCCCCCCCCCCCCCCCCCCGCCTATGCCCCCGCCTATGCCCCCGCCTATGCCCCCGCCTATGCCCCCCCGCCTATGCCCCCCCGCCTATGCCCCCCGCCTATGCCCCGCCTATGCCCCCGCCTATGCCCCCGCCTATGCCCCCCGCCTATGCCCCCCGCCTATGCCCCCGCCTATGCCCCCCGCCTATGCCCCCGCCTATGCCCCCCGCCACGGCCTCGTCATCTCCGCCCTCCCCGCTCGCTGTCCGTGGCTGACGGTCCCCTGTGGCTGACCTGTCTCTCTCTCTCTCTCATATTCCGAAAACCGAGCCACCGGGGCCCGTAAAAGGGAACACGAGAAAGATCTCTCTCTCTCTCTCTCTCTCTCTCTCTCTTTCTGCCATCATCCCTGTCGGGCCGGCCCACCCACCCACGGGGCAGCTGATGAAGCTGGACAACATCATCAGCCCCTTCGCGGACCTCTCGTGGGGCAGCGAGGGCGTGGTCACGTCGGACACCATCCCGGGCGAGTGGACCTTCAACGTGACGGTGCACTCGCCCCGGGAGATGTTCGAGATGTCGGCCTTCTACTACGACCAGTCCTTCGACTGCCTCGTCATCCCCCTGGGCGAGTCCTCCCCGTCCGCCGTCCAGGTCAGGCAGCCCCCCAACCCAACCCCTGCAGCTGGCCGGTGCCTGGGCGACTGGGCTCCTGACCGCCTGTCCTCGTGGGGCCGTGGGGGGGGGGCGCTGGTGGCGGCAGATCTTCACCCAGGTGGTGACGCCCATCCCGCCCGAGTGGACCTGCGACCCCGCCATGTGGGGCGACGGCACCTGCGACTGCAAGTGCGGCGCCTGGGTCCGCCGCCTACCCACCAGCCATTGCCCCCCCCCCACCCACCCACCCCGGCCGCCATTCATCATCATCCAATCATCACTCATCATCATCACCCTTACCACGCAATCATTCCCACGCCTCCTCATTACCCTCCTTGGTGCGCCATCATCACGCGATGCCTCTGCTTCCTGGGGGCCGTCTGGGCCGTGTCTGTGTGTCTCTGTGTCTCTGTGTCTCTGTGTCTGTGTGCCTCTGTGTCTGTGTGCCTCTGTGTCTGTGTGCCTCTGTGCCTCTGTGCCTCTGTGCCTCTGTGCCTCTGTGCCTGTGTGCCTGTGTGCTCGCAGGACGTGGACTGCTTCAACCTGACTGAGGGCGCCGACCGCCGCTCGCCCCAGTGCGCCAACAACACCGAGACGGAGTACTTCTGGTGCGTCTACCCCGGTCCGCCACCCCACCCACCCGCCACGCTCCATGCGTCGCCCGCTCCCACGCCTCGCCCTGTCCACCCCGCGTTGACCCCGCCCATCCGTCCATCCATCTGCCCGCCCGGCTGGTACCTGTCTGTGCAGGGTTCTGCGCGTACCAGGACATGGGCGACGGGCGGCTCATGCAGACGATCGGCCTGGACCTGCAGCGGGAGGAGCTGCCCCGGGGCACCACCGTCGCCTGCCGCGAGCACCCCGCGGCCGACTTCTGGCAGTACGCCGAGACCCTCACCCACGTCCAGGTCCGCCGCCCCCCACAGGGACATGCAACCACCCCAGCCAGCCCAGCCCAGCCCCACAGGGACATGCAACCACCCCAGCCAGCCCAGCCCAGCCCAGCCCAGCCCTGTGCAGGGACATGCGAGCCAGCCCCACAGGACAGCCTCGTCGACCGACCGACGGACCGGCGCCCAAGCCTCTGCTCACACGGCCTTGAGCTGCCCCTCATCGCATGGCTCTTCCTGTTCTGGGCCGGGGGCAGCTGGACCGGGGGTCGGTGGGGGCCTTCCTGCCCTCGGACCGGCACAAGCCCACCGGCCAGGAGACATGGACGTCCCCGTCCAACGTCGAGGTGACCTTCGCCGGCTTCATCGTCCCCAAGACCCCGTCCGCACCACGCCCCCCCCTGCCCCCGCCCCGCCCCGCCCCGCCCCCGCCCCGCCCCCGCCCCGCCCCCGCCCCCGCCCCCGCCCCCGCCCCCGCCCCCGCCCCCGCCCCCGCCCCCTGCTCGGCCCGTCCCATTGGCCCCGTTGTCCCAACTGCCCTTGTCGGTTTGGGGGGTCGGGGGCAGGGGCTTCGCGGAGGTTGGGCTGCACCCGCAGGCGACGACGACCATGGGGCGGCCCAAGAACCAGTGGGCAGACTACTGCGCCTTCGACAAGTGGGTCATCGACCCCCTCCGCACACACGAGATCCGCGGTCCGCCATCGCGCCCCGCGCCCCCGGCCGCGCCCCGCGCCTGGCGCCCTAGCCCCCGCTGTGAGTTCTTCATTGTCGCTGGCTGATGGGCTGGGTGGGCTGGGCGTGCCTGGGCAGAGTACACCCTGGAGCCGTTCAACCGGTCGATCTGCGTGCCCGTGACGGCCATCGGGGACCCGCCCCTCTCCACCAAGAGCTGCATCACCGAGATGCCCCCGACCCACAAGGTCCGCCCACCACCGCCGCCGCCACCACCGGCACCATCATCGGCACCATCGCCAAGCACCACCATCATCGGCACCATCGCCAAGCACCACCATCAGCGGCACCATCGCCAAGCACCACCACCAGCGGTCAGCCCCAGCCACAGGGACCCCTTTGCCCATCGGATCGCTCGTCGTCTCGGCTGTTCGTGTGGCGTGTGTGTGTGTGGGGCAGCTGCACATGCTCTACCAGCACCCGCTGACCTCCAAGTGGTTCGTCCCCGAGGAGGCCAGGAGCGTCCGTCCCATCCGTCCCCACGCCCATCTGTCCCCGCGCCCATCCGCCCATCCGCCCATCCGCCCATCCGCCCATCCGCCCATCCGCCCATCCGCCCATCCGCCCATCCGCCCATCCGCCCATCCGCCCATCCGCCCATCCGCCCCACGGCCGCCACCGCGCCCCATCCACCCGGCTGGTGTGCTGCGGCCTCCCTGGGGACCGGGGCTGTGCCGTGGGCCGTACCCTGTTGGCTGACTCTTTGGCTGTGTGTCCGGTCCTGCTGCTGACCCTCTGGGGCTTTCTGGCGGGTCCTGCTGGCTGGCCCTTTGGGTGTGTGTCCGGTCCTGCTGCTGACCCTCTGGGGCTTTCTGGCGGGTCCTGCTGGCTGGCCCTTTGGGTGTGTGTCCGATCCTGCTGCTGACCCTCTGGGGCTTTCTGGCGGGTCGGGACCCGGGCCGCCCGTATGTGAGCAGTGCCCGCTGGGGCAGCTGCCGGTGTACTCGGTGTCCTTCTCGACGGAGTACTACCTGACCTTCGACAGCTCCGTCCAGCAGGTCGAGAACAAGTTCGCCGAGGGCCTCCCCGTCCGTGCCCGCCGCCCCCGCCCCCCTCGCCCGCCGCCCTCTTCTCCTCCTGCCCGCCGCCCTCTTCTCCTCCTGCCCGCCCCCCTCTTCTCCTCCTGCCCGCCGCCCCCGCCCCCCCAGGAACATGCGCCTGGCGGACCATCACACTCCTGCTCGGCGTGCTCACGCTCCTGCTCATGCTCCACCCTGCTCATGCTCCACCACCGTGCCTGGTCGATGCTGGGGGGCCGTGGCGGGCTGGGGGGCAGTCGGAGGGCGACACGGACGAGACGGGCTCGGCGCACTACTTCAGCGGGATGGCCCGGGTGATGGAGTCCGACTCGGCCTACCCCGTCACCTCCCAGCGCATCGAGAGTCCGCCACCCACCCCGCCCGCCCGCCCGCCCGCCCCCCTGCACACCGCGATAAATCTCCCCCACGGGCCGTCGCCACCCTCCCTCTGGCGGGCGCCAGTTTGCTCGGATAGGCTCGGGTATGGGTCGCTTTGTTTGGACACACCTGCCCCCACATCGGCCCACCGCACCCCTCACCCTTGCGGCTTTTCTTGGATGGGATGGGGTGGGATGGGATGGGATTTTGTGGGGCAGTCCCGGCCACCCTGCCGCTGGTGTCGACGCGGCTCTACTGGAACCTGACCGAGACCTACCTGGCCGACATCATCAGCAAGAAGCCCCCCGTCCGCCCCGCCCCGCCCCGCCCCGCCCCGCCCCGCCCCACGCCCCATCGTGGCCGCGTCCTCGGCTCTCCGTCGACCGCCACCGCCTCACCGTCCATATGGGTGTGCTGTGCTGTGCTTCGGGGCTGCCGGCTGCAGAACTGGCCCACGAAGGCCGACCAGATCGAGGCCGTGGCGGCGGGCTTCCCCGCGCTGGACCTCGCCTGGACGCTGGAGCCCCTGGGGGGCGTCTCCGAGAACCAGACCCTCGTCCTCCAGCCAGGCCTCGAGTACACCCTCTCCGTCCGCCCCCTGCCGTCCCCGCCCCGCCCCGCCCGCCCCGCCCCGCCCCGCCCGCCTCGCTGGCCCACAGGGCTGGCTCACCACCCCGCCACGACCGCTCATCATCCCGCCATCCCGCGGCCACTCATCATCGTCATCGGGGCTGTTGGGGGGCGCAGGCGACGCTGGTGCTGCGGTCGGTGCGGGTGGCCAAGTCGCCCCTGGAGCAGCTCATGGCTAGCGGGGACACCATCAAGTCCTGGTCCGGCCCTTCCACCCTCCGCCCCTCCGCCCTCCGCCCTCCGCCCCTCCGCCCTCCGCCCCTCCGCCCCTCCGCCCCTCCGCCCCTCCGCCCTCCGCCCCTCCGCCCCTCCTCCTCTGCTGCCGCCCCCTCCGCCCCTCCGCCCTCCGCCCCTCCGCCCCTCCGCCCGCCCCTCCGCCCCTCCGCCCCTCCTCCTCCGCCCCTCCGCCCCAAGCCCTCCGCCCCTCCGCCCTCCGCCCCTCCGCCCTCCGCCCCTCCGCCCTCCTCCTCCGCCCCTCCGCCCCAAGCCCTCCGCCCCTCCGCCCCTCCGCCCCTCCACCCCTCCCCTCCACCCCGGGCTGCTCCCCGCCCCAGCCCCTCCTCCTCTGCTGCCGCCGCCGCCTGGCCGCCGGGGCCGTTGGGGTGTCTGTGCTGACACATTCTCGGCTGCGGGGCTGCTGCTGCAGGAGCCTCTCGGTGCAGTCCCTGTCGGCCTCGGTGCACACCCTCGACGCGTTCGGCTCGAACAAGGTCCCCGCCACCCCACCCCACCCCATCCCATCCCACCCCACCCCATCCCATCCCATCCCACCCCACCCCATCCCATCCCACCCCACCCCATCCCACCCCACCCCATCCCACCCCATCCCATCCCATCCCATCCCATCCCATCCCATCCCACCCCACCCCATCCCACCCCATCCCACCCCATCCCATCCCATCCCACCCCATCCCATCCCATCCCATCCCATCCCATCCCGTCCCACCCCACCCCATCCCACCCCATCCCATCCCATCCCACCCCATCCCACCCCATCCCATCCCATCAGCGTCCAGCTCCCCGGCTCGTGACCGCCGCTCCGTGCTCACCCCTCAGCGTCTCCTGCTTCACCCCACATGATGTCCTGCTTCACCCCACATGATACCCCTCATGATGTCCTGCTCGCCCCCCGGGCCCGGCGACGGCGCAGGCGACGGTGACGTACATCATCAACTTCGACCCCAACACCCGGGCCCAGATCATCGACAACACGTACACCCTCCAGGACTTCTTCAACAGCCTCGTCCGCACCCGCCTCGCCCCTGATGCCCCTGATGCCCCTGATGCCCCTGACGCCCCTGATGCCCCTGATGCCCCTGATGCCCATGATGCCCCTAATGCCCCCCCTAATGCCCCTGATGCCCCTGATGCCCCTAATGCCCCTAATGCCCCTGATGCCCCTGATGCCCCTGATGCCCCTAATGCCCCTAATGCCCCTAATGCCCCCCCTAATGCCCCTAATGCCCCTAATGCCCCTAATGGCGTCGCCCTCCTGCATCTGCATGGGGCGGTTGGCACGCGCAGGGCTCGCTGGCCGGCTTCGGTGCGATGGGCCTGATCGTGCTCAAGGTGGTGCTGACCATCTGGGAGCTCCGCCTCAAGCTGCCCTGCTTCGTCCGTCCCCATTGCAACGGCTGCACGGCCCCTGCCCTTGCCAGATCATCGACCGCACGTCATGCCGCCGTTCTCTTCTCCTCTCCGTTCGGGGCTGCGGGCTGGGTGGGGCAGAAGCCGAAGAAGAACCCGGACAGCGTCCTGATCACGGGCTCCAAGTCCCTCTCCAAGTTCGAGTCGGACATCCTCCTGGCCACCCGGGTCCGTCCTGCCCCCCACCCGCCCTGCCCCCACTCACTCGCCGGCATCCCCTGGTGGGGTGGGGTGGCGGCCGCCCCGGCTCGATCCGCCTGCCGCCGCCGCCTCCCATCGACTGGCTTTGTCTGACGCGCCGCCCACACATCCACCCACCCGCCTGTTTTCGGGTGGTCTCGGCAGGCCTCCGCCGCGGGAGCCAGCGGGATGGGCGGCCTGGGCGGCATGGGCGGCACCTACTCGCCCCCCACGGCCACCTCGGCCATGATGATGCCCGGGACGGCGGTCATGGGCCCCGGGGCCAGCCCGGCCCGCAACCCGGCCATCGTCATGAACCCCATCGCCCACATGGGCCGGGGCCATATCCTTACGGCCGTGGCCATCCCCGGCGCCGGCATGGGCGCCCCGACGCCCGGCCAGCAGTTGTGAGCTGTTCTCTGAGGGCGACCGCTCCGGGGTTCTCTTCCCTCTTCTCTGCCCCTGGTTCGCCCGATCCTCCTCTACCCAGGCCCCCGCATGACGGCCGGTGGGTCTGGCCGAGGGATCGGCTGGGACCATTTTTCATGGTGGTTGGGCTTTTTTTTTATTTGGTTGAGTGGATCGACGTGTGTCAACGTTCTCTCCCTGTCTCCCCCTCTTGCCTCTTATCTTGCTCTCGGTGGAATAACAGGCCGGTGGGAGGATGGGATCAACGATGGGTCGGCGGAGACTGCGCAGTGCGGTTGACAAAGGCGCTGTGGCTCGCGACGGTGCAAAGTGCCCCAGGCCATTTTTCCAAGGTTATTTTTTTTCGGGACTCATGTCCGGGCATACGCTCAGCGGGACCGATACCGAGGGTGATGGAAAGGCAGTTCCCGAAAATCCCAATGCGAAGGTGCAGTTGGATCGTCCAATCTTGGGAGCTCATCCCTCTGTTTTATTTTCCTTGTAGATTGTCGACCCTTACCTGAAACAAAAACGAACTGTAAATTGGAATCAGGTTTGTGACGACAAGTCGTTGCCTCGCCCTCTTTACAGGCGCAATAGGAACTCATTGAATCTCAAGTTGGCCTTGTCCTGGGCGTTGGCGGTGTTGGCTCCACCGTAGCCATGAATCTGGTTCGAATGGGTTTTCGAAAGGTTTTTTTGATCGATCGCGACATCGTCGATGATCACAACCTCAATCGGCAGATTCTTTACAAGAAGGGTCTGGGAGCATCGGAGTCTCTGCCATCGACTGAACCACTTTCTGGTGGATCGCCTTTGCTGTGCAGAGCACGTGGGCAAGCCCAAGGTCTTCTGCGCTGCCGAGGCCCTGCAGGCCCACAACTACCGGACCGAGCTCGTGCCCCTGCACATCGACGCGGTGGCCCAGTGGCAACAGGTGGTGCAGTGCGCCCGCCAGTCCACCTGCGTCTTCAATGGCATCGACTTTGGCGGTCCGACCAGCCAGCTCACACCCGATCACCCGGCCGTGCTATCATCCCCCCCCCCCCCCCCCGTGCTCACACGCCCCTCGGCCCCACCCCGACAGACTACTGGGACTATGCCGTGTCCTCGCTGTGCCGCAAGTTGGGCATCCCGCACGCCCTGGGCGGGACGGACCCCATCACGGGCCACGCGGTCTTCTACGACTTCTTCGCCGAGCGGCACGGCCCGTGCGCCCTCTGCCTGGCCGAGCCCAAGCACCGCGAGGTCCTCGCCCGGATCCTGCCCGAGCACATCCTCGACCTGCCCACCCTCCACGGCATCATCCCCAAGGGTCCGCCCGCCCCCGACGCCCCGCCGCCTCCTCCCGGCTCACAATTCTGGCTGGTGGCGCAGACGACCAGTACCGAAAGGGCGGTAGCGTCGTCTGGGCCTGCGGCGCCGGGGTCTGTGTGGCATTTTGGGGATGCCCTTGATTCATGAAATCTCCCGTCAGGCGGACATCATGGTCGGCATGGTGATCGATCACATCCTCCACATGGAGACTGTCACTGGGCGCCCAACTCCCACAAGGATTTTCTTTAACATGCTCTCGTGGGTCTGCACTGAAACTCTTATTCCATCGGCTTATCAGTTGTCCTCTCCAGGAACTGGAGAAGTATACGCTCGAGCCACTGCAAACCTGCGAGTTTTGCCGTCAGACTCAATCGGGAGCGTTTGTTCCTCCTGCTGACACTGCCCCAGCTGTGAATCCTCTGCCCAAGTAAAAAGTCGCTGCTACATCTGTTGTATAGACATAAACCCACTGGACTCTGCTCAGTGCTGCTTGTTTTTGAACCTCTGCGCCGAGCCTAATTCCCCCAAGGGTTCGACCGGCCGATCGTTCTCTTGTTCGAGGTTCACTCATCGACCCAACAACATCATTTTCTTCTAAGTGGTGTAATTGACAATGTATATCACTTGGGTCGCCTGGCTCATATTTGCGGGCATCATGGCCGTCCGTCTTTGTTTTCCTTTGTACATTCGCCAACATCGTCCGGTTCCTCATTAGTGCATGTTCTTCCTCGCTTTCTTCGTGGCAAAGCACTACTTCACGAAGGATAAGGATCAATTCGAGAAGTTCCCATTCGTCGTGGTAGTTCTCGTCTGTTTTGGTTGCCCTGCTTTTGGACCATGCCTTTTTTTCTTTTAGGCATTGACCATCACATCTCTCTGCGTCTTTCTGGTCCCCGTTGATACATTTAACGTCTCGACCATGACCGATCCCGCGACGGGCATGCTCTACCCCGATCTGTCCATCGAGGGCGCCGCCTCCCGCGGCACCGTCGTCAAGATTATGTACTACGTGCTGTACGGGGTGCTGTTTGTGTTTGCCTTTGGGGTGGTCCCCTTCGCGTACTTCTTCTACGAGGAGGGCGACTCGGAGACCACATTCCGCCAGCGGCTGCGCCGGTCGCTGCTGTTCACGTCGTTCTTCCTGCTCTTCGTGCTGATCATCCTGGTGGTGGGGCTCTTCTTCCGGCCCGCGCCGGACGACTTCTCGAAGAAGTCCGCCTCCGACTGGATCAACCGGCTCTTCGACACCCGCAACGCGGGCGACGGGGCCATCCTCTTCTGCCTGGCCATCCTGACCCTGGTCGGGCTGGTGATCTGGTGCACCTACACGGCCTTCGGGCTGGCCATCCTGCCGGTGAAGCTGCTGCGGTTCAACGGCCGGTCGACCATGACCGACGACGAGATCCAGCGCCAGCTCATCATCAACCGCGAGCAGGCCCGCGCCATCGAGACAAAGTACGACCGCAGCGAGCGCCGCACGTCTGTGGCCCTCCCCCGCCACACGGGCCGCGGGGGGTGGGCATTTTTTTTTTGGGGGGGGGGCAAGCCGGGATGGCGATGGGCGCTCATATGTCTCTACACCCCCCTCTCCCTCCCTCCGTGCCGTCCGCTGATCTGACGGCGCAGCCGGCAGGACATCAAGGCCTACTACCAGACCCGCAAGCGCGAGCGCGAGTTGCAGGCGGCTGCCGATGTCCGTCCCTCCCCCCCCCCCCCCCCCCCCCCCCCCCAATGCACATGACTCACTCGTCCCTCCCCCGCTCGACGCACCCTGTGGCCCCCCGGCAGGATCGCATCCAATCGGGCAGCAAGTGCGAGGCCTGCTGGAACGAGTTCATGATGCCCTTCCGGGTGGTCTTCGGCATCCTGTCGGCCCTGTTCACCCTGCTGCTGGTCATCTCGGTGGTGCTCACCTCCCTCGACAAGGCCCTCAACCAGTGGGCCGGCTGGATGACCGACCGGTCCGCCACCCGGCGCCCTGCCCCCGGCGCCCGGCGCTGCCCCCGGCGCCCTGCCCTCGTCCCGCGGCTCCGCTGGGGCCCGCTCTGGCCGCCCGTGGCTCACCTGGCTGCCTGTTGGGGGGCCGGGTCTGGGTCTGCAGGCCGAAGATCCCCAACCCGATCGACATCACCCTGGTGGCCCTGGCCAAGGTGTTCCCGCTGGACTACGTCTTCCTGGGCATCCTCATCCTGTACGTCTTCCTGGCCTCGCTGGTGGGCTTCACCCACATCGGCATCCGCTTCCTCTGGATCAAGCTGTTCTCCATCAAGAAGCACAAGTCCCAGCCCCAGGTCCGCCCCTTGCCCCCAGTTGCCTTTGCCCCCACTTGCCCTTGCCCACTTGCCCATGCCCACTTGCCCACTTGCCCAATTGACCCTGGCCACTTTCACCGTGCTCGCATGGTCCATGTCCATGTCCATGCCCGTCCGCCATTCGCCCAACCCCCGCTCCTGCCAAGATCCCATCATCATGCCCACCGTCCTTCATCGTTCGCCTTCCCTCCCTTTGCGCCGTGCAGGGGCTGCTGCTGATGGCGGCGCTGATGATGTTCGTCATGCTCTCGCTGAACGTCGAGTTCAGCACGTTCGCCCCGCAGTACACCACCTTCGGCTCGCAGGTCTCCTTCGACTACGTCAACGGCACCAAGTCGGCCACGGCCACGGCATGCTCGCTGACCCACATCACCAACGAGACCTGCATCATGACCCAGCTCGGTCCGCCCTCGTGCCCGCCCCCCTGCCCTCCCTGGCCCCTTCTCGGCCGAGGCCGGTAACCCCGTCGTCACCATCGGTTCCGTCTCGGGTCCGGGTTGGCGGCGGCGCTGGTGTTTGGTGCTGGTGCTGGTGCGCAGGGACGATGTACTCGCGGATCAACCTGTCCATGTCCTTCTTCGGGACGGTGTTCTTCTTCAGCAACTTCGTCTTCGTGGCCGCCGTGCTGGGCGGGATCCCCATCGCGCTGTGCTGCTGCCAGAAGAAGCGCGGCGGCCGCTCCAAGAGCGCCGGCGAGGACGCCGCCGAGGAGGACGCCGCCATGGAGGAGAACGTCTGACCCCCCGCCGGGCCGCCAGCCAGCCGGCTCCTCCACGTCTCTCGTCTCTCCGCCCCTCCCTCCCTCCCTCCCTCCTCCCTCCCTTCCACCCCTTCGGTCCCACGCACCCGGCCGCCCCAATAACTCCACCTCCGTTCCTCATCCCCGGGGGCGCCCACCGCGCGCGCCGCCCCGGCTTCCTGCGCCCGTCCGTCAAATTCATTCGCCTGCTTGGGCACCGCCGAGAGGATCGAAGGGAGGATCGAAGGGAGGAGGAGGGAGGGCCGGTCCTGCGGGGCCAGGGACCCGCTCAGCCCATGTTGAGGGGCTCCTCCTGGCTGGCGGGGCTCCAGTGCAGCTCCCGGGCCGCAGGCGGGGGCGGGGGCTCCACATGGTGGGCCGCAGGCGGGGGCGGGGGCGGGGGCGGGGCGGGGGCGGGGCGGGGCGGGGCCCTGGATCCCCATGAGGCGGGGGCCGGCGGGGCGGCGAGTAGGGCATGGGCATGGGCATGGGCGGAGTTTGGCCCCGGGTGGTCAGCCGGACTCCCGGCAGCAGCAGCGGCAGGGGGAAAGGCCGGGACCCGCCCACCCCGGGGGGGACGCCCTTGTCCTTGAGCCCCTGCCCGTCGGGGGCCCTGGCGAGCACCGTGCGTGGGAAGGGCTCCGCGGCGGCGGCTTTGGGGTCCGGGGTGAGCTTGGCCAGGGCCCGGCAGGGGCGCTCGAAGGTGACCGCCCCGAGGGCCGCGCAGCCCTTGGTGGCGAGCTCCTGCAGGGCGGGGCAGTCCAGGCGCAGCCCCTCGAGCAGCCGGGAGTCCTCCAGCACCAGCTCGGCCAGCCGGGGCCCGCCCACGGACAGCGACCGCAGCCCGGTGTTGGCCAGGACGGCCCGGCTGACCCGGGGCAGGCGCAGCTCGAGGCCGGGGCAGGCCCGCCACCAGCTCAGGTCGAGCCGCTCCAGGGCCGACCCGGCGCCCCCCAGCAGCCCCTGCAGGGCGGCCGCATCGAGGGACCCGCAGAAGGGGGTATGCAGGCTGACCAGGGCCGGCAGGGCGGGGCCGACCAGGGCCACCGTCCGCAGGCGCTCGCACTGGAGGCCCAGCTGGCCCAGCAGGGGCGCCTCGAGCCGGGCCCCCTCGAGGGCCGCCAGGTAGCGCAGGGCCACCGTGCGGGCGCCCGGGGCCCGCAGGCTGAGGGCCCGCAGGCAGCCGTTCTGGGTGAGGGAGTTCCCCTGCAGCCGCACGGAGGAGACCCCGGGGGGCAGGGCCAGGACCAGCTCGGCCGGGGCAGGCTCGGCCAGGGTCACCTCGAGCGCCCGCAGGTTGGGCAGGGCCCCCAGCAGCCCCACGAAGTCGTCGCCCCCCACGGCCGCCAGGGCCAGCCGCTCCAGCCGCGGACAGGCCCACACCCAGGGGCGCTCCCGGCCCGAGTAGGACAGCAGGGCGGGCAGCCCCTCGGGCCCCGGGTCGATGTCGCCCACCCCCGAGGGGGCCGACAGGGCCCGCAGGGAGGGGCATCGCAAGGTGAGCCGGGGGCAGGTCAGGCCGGCCGTCTCGAGGGTGGTCAGCAGGGGGCAGTCGACCAGCGCCGCGTCCGCTCGCAGGCCCTGCAGCACCAGGGTCTGCAGGCAGGGCAGGACAACCTCCAGGCTGCCCACGGGTCCCCACCGGCTCAGGTCGAGGTGGCTCAGCGACCGGCTGGCGGCCTGGTCGTGACGCACCCGCAGAGCTGGCGTCCTCACGAAGCCCCGCCCCCGGGCGGGCCGCTCGGCTGCCAGGAGGGCCCGGGTCAGGCCAGGGTGGGACAGCAGGGCCAGCCGGTCGGCCAGGCTGAGCTCCTCGGCGTCGGTCATGTCGAGGGCCTCCAGATGGGGCAGCTGGCTGTCCAGCGCCTCGGCCAGCCTGTGGAAGGGCTCTGCGGGGCCCGCGGGGCACTTGCAGGCCGGGAAGCCCACCACCCGCAGGCCCGGGCAGGCCTCCACCAGCCGGACGAGGGGCGCGGCGGGGCCCTCGTACCCCCGGAGGACCAGCTGCTCCAGGCGGCCCGGGCGACCCTGCAGCAGCTTCTCGGCGGTGCGCCCGGTGGTGGTGGGCCCCAGATCGAGCCGCCTCAGCGCCCCCGCGCAGGCCAGGACTTCGTCGGGCAGCTCCGACCGGAGGGACACCACAGCCAGCGCCTCCAGGAAGGGCAGCTGCTCGGCCCCTGCCTCGCCCGGCCACCCACCAGCCACATCGACAACGGGATGTCAAGATCAGGTGTCTGTGTGTGTGGGTGGGGGGGGGGGGGGGGGGGGGGGGGGGGGGGTCGACCGACCCTGGGCGAAGGAGCAGGCAAGCTGACGGAGGCGACACGAGTGGAGGCCGCGCAGGTTGGGGGCCTTGGAGGAGTCCATGAGGGGCAACCCGAGGTTCTCCAGGTTGGGGCACGATGCGGCTAGCACCTGGGGCAGGTTGGTGTCTTGGGACCAGCGGACGGAGAGGCGCCGCAGGTCGACCGTGCGCAGCTTGGGCAGCCGCGGGAAGAGCCGGGTCAGGGCGGCCACGGGGAGTTCCCCCCGGCCCTGGAGCGAGAGGGTCTGCAACTCCTTCAGGTCCTGCAGCATCTCAAAGAACTCGACCTCCGAGGGAACCTCGAACCGCTCCAGGACTAAAGTCTCGAGCCGCTTGCAGCGACTCACAATGCCGCGCAGAATCGCGAATGGCGGGCTGGGAAGATCGTCACTCTGGGGAACCGGATTGCACGGTTCGAATACGTCCACGACGCTGATACTGCTGGAGAGGACCGTTCGGCGCTGTAGAACCTCCCGCCAGAAGCGGCATACACTCGAGAACCCGCAGTGGGCCCGTATGGATGGATCGGAAAGGACGATCAAACAAAGGATCTCCTCCGGAAGTTGGTAGGAGGCATCCGACGAGGCCATCGAAAACTTGGACGACGCTCGTCACCTGCCTGCAGTCCTACACTACCTGCCGGAATGTTTCCTCCGACGATCGGCGTTCACAAGAGGCACTCACAAATCGCAGCAAACACGGCACAAGTCTAAACAGAAAGAAACAGGTTGTACGCCAAGCACAACCAGATTTCTGGTGGTTGAATAAAAAAAGATAATCGATCACTCGAACTGGGCAGAACGCAGAGTTGGAGTGGATCGAGCCAGCTGGTGCGGCCGAAATAGGATGACCTCGTCCTGGCCCGGGGCAGGGGGCGGAGAGGGTGCCCCGGAGCGGATGCCCTGGCTGTCCGTCGGGGCGGCGGCCCCGGGGGCCTCCTCGGGGCTGTCCAGGTGGACGGCCTCCCAGGGGTCGCGCCACTCGTGGCGGGAGGCCGTCAGCAGCA
Organism: Paratrimastix pyriformis; assembly: GCA_027972325.1. Classification (NCBI taxonomy): domain Eukaryota; phylum Preaxostyla; family Paratrimastigidae; genus Paratrimastix; species Paratrimastix pyriformis. Next base: position 170,154 of record JAPMOS010000037.1, on the reverse strand, counting down.
GAGACCCGTCGAGGCTCTCGCCAAGGGGCCCCCTGCTGGGGGTGGTGACCCCGCTGCTCGTCTCCAGGGGGCCCGGGCCCACGAAGATCGGGCTCAGCGGGCCCAGGGGGGCGAGGGGGCTCAGCAGGGGGCGCCCCCCCGTGGCCGCCGAGGGGGTCAAGGGCCCCCAAGGTCCAGGCCCCTCGAGACTGGCCCCCGCGCCCGGGGGTTGGGCTGCGCTCCAATCGGGGGGCAGCGCCGTCCAGAAGCGGCGCTCGTGGGGCGGCAGCTGCTCGGGGGCCGGCAGCTCGCCCGTGTCCACCCCGACCGAGACCATCATGCCCGCCCCGCGGCGGGGCCGGGCGTCCGACAGGGGGCTCCCGCGGCGCATGGGCGAGCGTGCGCTGGCCGTGCCGGTGGGCGGGCTGCCGGCGGGGCTGCTTCCCCGGCCCCGGCGGTGGGCGCTGCCTGGCGACGGGGCCCTCGAGACGGGCGCCGGGGACGAGGGCACCGAGCTGGAGCTGCCCCGTGGCCGAGTGCCGCTGCTGGTGATGTCCCCGCCGCTCAAGCCGAGGCTGAGGCTGAGGCCGGCCCCTGATGTGGCCGCCACCGAGTGCCGCAAGGAGGCCGTCGCTCCGGCCCGGGCGGCGGCCTGCCGGGCGGCGAGACCGCGGGGACCCCCAGGCGAGGGGGCCGGCGGCGGGGTTGGGATGAAGCTGAACGAGGCGGCCGCCAGGGCCGAGGCGAGCCGGTCCCGGGCGGCCGAGACGGCCGGCGAGAGGCACCGCTCGATGGGCGTCCGGGGCGGAGAGCTCTCGGGCCGGCCGTGGGACCCGGCCGCGGGGGGGCGGGGCGGAAGCTCTGCCCATGGGGAGATCATCCCGGTGGGGGGGCCAGGGGTGGCTGTCGAGGCGTGGACAGGGGTCGGGGCAGCAGGGGCAGCAGGGGCAGCAGCAGGGGACGGCGACTCCAGGCGGGGCATCTGCGGGGACGGGACGCGGGCCGGCGGCACCGGCGCGGGGGACTGGGGCGGCTGCGGGGTGCGGCCGACGGGGGGCAGGCGACCCAGTGGCACCTCGATGTCCTCGGGGGCTGGCCGGCTGGAGAGGATCGGCTCCAGGTCCGGCAGCGCCAGCGGGGCCCGGGGCCGGCTGTTGTGGGGCGGCCGCAAGACGAGGGCGGGGTGGACCACGCTGCTCGCCGCCGGCTGGCTGAGCGGGTTGGACGGTCGGGCCGGCGAGGGCGTCCGACCCGGTGGCGGGCTACCCTCCCGGCCGGGAGCCGGGGGCATGTGGGGGCCCTCGACCATGGCGGGCGAGATGGGCGGCAGGCAGCTGGGCGCGACGGGGGCCGGGGCGAAGACGGCCGTCGCTGCCGATGCCGGGTCGACCCGCGACCAGATCGAGAGGGCCGTCGAGGCCGAGCCGGGGCTGGTGCCCGACGAGGCCACCGACGATCCCCCGGGCGTGCTGGGCGAGCTGGCGGTGCCGGTGCCCCCAGCGCTCAGGGGCACCGCCAGCGAGCTCGCCGAGGGGGTCGCCGAGATGGTCGCCGAGAGGTTCGCCGAGGTATTCGCCGAGCAGGAGAGGCTGTACTCGGCACGCCGCCGGGCCTCGTGCTGCGAGGCGGCCCGGGCCGACCGTGCAGCCCCCTGGGACAGGATCGCCTCCGCATCGGGCGGCCTGCGGGTCACAGACGCACCCCCCGGGAGCGCTCAATGACTGCGCCGACGATCAGGCATGCCCGGGGGATAGCCCGAATGGCAGGTCACCCGGAAGGCAGAGGCAGGGTGATGGAAGTAGGAGGGGGGAGGGGAGGGGAGGCCGCGGACAGGATATTGCCGATCCGGAGGAAGTCCTCCATGGAGACGCGGCCATCCCCGTCGGCGTCGGCCAGTTTTCGGACGTAACGAAGGTCAGAGTGGGACAGTTTCTCACCCAGAGAAGCTTCTAGGGCCCCTCGGAGAAGCTGCATATCCAGGGCTACGCCCTCCATGTCGGAGATCATCTGCACAGGGGGGTATTGAGGAAACGATAAAGAGAGGGGACTGACATGAAAGGCATCTCGAATACATTTTTCGCTGTTCCACTCCTCATTTTGAAGCAGGAAGGAGCGGAGCTCCCCCAAACTGATGGCTGGATTGTCACCAATCAAATCGCGGTAGTTGTGCTGCGAGGTCGTAAATAGTTTCATACGCTGTGCCAAATCGCCTGCTGTTACCGTCTCGCCATCGCTCGTCACAAAGTCAAAGGCCCGTTTGATATCTTCTTCGGTCAAGGGGAGAATCGGCAAGATTGGGGGCCGTCGAAGATTACCTTCCAAGCTGGGTTGCTGACGCGATTCGAATGGTGTCTCCTTTGACATCACCGCACGGGAGCGCTCGCGGAAAACCGGTCAGGACTCGATTTTGCTTATTCGACCTTGGGCTGTAAAGACTCTGTCCGGACCGGTGCAATAACCCTCTTCTGCAGAGGCTGGATAACAAGTCGTTGAACTCCTTTCTGACCACCCCACGACCACTCGGCGTTAATGTGGTTCTTATCCCGTGCGGCTTTTGTTTCCAGCCTCTCTCTCGTCAATTCGCCCGCCTTTCCTGTGGTCATGCGTTTTGCTCAGCGTGTGTTGCCTCCATGATCACGTTCGAGGATGTATTTCCGACCCACGATCGTCAATCGGCCGTCACCGCGTCTTCGCCCCCGCCGTCGCCCTCTTTCCAATCTCCACCACCGTCCCCGTCGGCCTTTTCCCAACCGCCGATCTTGCATTGTCCAGTTTGCTTTGCCTTGGCCACGGTGGAGAGCGATCTCTCGCGGTGCGGCCTTGACATCCCCGGGGGCGGCACCATCCGCACGGTGCCCCCATGCTTCTACTGCTCCGATGGGGCCGAGCGCCTCGCCAGCCTGTGGTGTTCGCGCTGCGGGCTCTACATGTGCACAGAGTGCGCCCAGTCGGGGCGCCACTCGCGCAAACAGCACGCCCGCTTTCTGACCGGGATTCGCGACCGGGCCGGCCGGGTCTCCCTCGCCCTGCCCGCCTCCCCGCCCCTGTCCCAGCCCCTGACGCCGGGCCCGGCCGCGGCCGCTCAGGCGTTGGCCGCTCTGGGGGACGCACCCTTGCCCTCACTGCCCGATCCGGGGGGCCTGTGCCCCATCCACCAGCGCCCCTACGGGGCCATGTGCCTCGAGGAGGCCTGCGCCGACCAGCGGATGGCCCTGCTCTGCCCCCTCTGCGAGCCCCGGCTCCACCAGGGCCATCGCGTGGTCCCCCTGGCCGAGGCGCTGACCCGGAGCCGGGCCGAGGTGGCCACCCTGGCCCAGCGCCTCAGCACCCGGGGCGCCCAGTTCGGGGCGCTGGGCCTGGATGCCGCCCACCACGGGGCGGCCCTGGAGGCCATGGAGGGCGCCTTCGTGGGCGACCTGGAGGCCGCCGTGACCGCCTTGCACGCGGCCTTGGAGGCCCGCAAGGAGGATTTGCTTGCCCAGGGCCGGGCGGCCTTTCAGGAGCGGCGCCGGGCGCTGGAGGTCCACCGGCGCGGCCTCGTCGTGGCCGCGGACCACTTCGCCCTCGAGGCCGCCAACGCCGCGAGGCTCCTCGGGCCGCCGGCCTCTGCGCCCGCCCTCGCCATGGCCATGGCCGTTGCCGGCGGATCCCCGCCACCGCCGGCTCCCTCAGGGCCCTTGGGGCGCTGTGGGACCCTCTCCTCGCTGGCCAGCTGCCCCGCCGGGGCCCCCGGCCGGGGCCCGACCCTGGACGCGGACACGATGCTGCTGCAGCACCGGGGGCCCCTGCTGCGCCGGCTGGGGGAGCTGGAGGACCGCGACCTGCAGGTGGCGCCCTGCCCGCGGACCCCCATCCGGCTGGGGTACGGGCTGGTCCGCCCCGACCGGCTGGCCGAGCTCATCGCCCAGCTGGGCCGCCTCGAGGCCGCCCCCGGGGACCTCGAAGACCCCGACGGGCCTCTGGGGTCCGATCCCGCCCAGCCGTCCGCCTCGGGGCTGCGGCCACGCCTGGAGCTGTGCCCATGCCCGGTCGGCAGCGCCCCCGGGTGCGGCAGCATGGCCGCCCCCCTGCCGGCCGCCCCCCTCGCGGTGGAGCTGCCCGAGGGCGCCAGCGCCAGCCCCCTCGACGAGCGGGCCCCGGCCCCTGTCGTGCCCCTCTTCGCAGGCATGCCATACGGTCCGCCCCGGCCGGACGGCCTTCCTGGCCTCCATGCCCTTCCTGGCCTCCATGCCCTCCATGCCCTCCATGCCCTCCATGCCCTCCATGCCCTCCATGCCCTCCATGCCCTCCATGCCCTCCATGCCTCCATGCCCTCCATGCCCTCCATGCCCTCCATGCCCTTCCTGGCCTCCATGCCCTCCATGCCCTCCATGCCCTTCCTGGCCTCCATGCCCTCCATGTCCTCCATGGCCCCCCTGCCGGCGATCGTTCGGCGGGCATCTATCTGGGCATCTGGGCATGGATCATGGATGTCCGATGCGTCTGTGGCCGGTTGGGGCGCAGCGGTTGCTGTGCAGCTGCGGGACGGCTGCGGGCGCCCCGTGGGGCCGGGCGGCTGGGCAGCGGGGCTGGCCGAGGCCGAGGCCGAGCTGCGGATGGGCCTCTGGGCGCTCCCCCGGCCCGACTGCCCCCCCGGGCTGGCCGTCCCGCTGCCCCCCTGGGACCTCCGCCGCCCCACGCCCACCCCCGAGGGGCCCTGGATCGTCCAGGGATCATTCGCCGACCCCGGTCCGCGGCCCTTGTATGCTCCCGCCGCCGCTCCCGCCGCCTCCCCCGCCGCCGCTCCCGCCACGACCACGCCCCACCCAGCGCTCTCACCCCTGCCCTGTTGCCTGTGTGCAGGTCACTACCGGATCCACCTGACGGACGGGGCGGGGCGGCACGTGGTCGGGAGCCCGCTGGTGGTGCGGGTGCTGCCTGCCCCCCGGCGGTGCCCCCTGTGCGCCCGCTGGTTCTGCTCGGGCCAGCCGGGGCCCCCGCTGACCGTGGCCACCATGCACGGGGACCCCGCCTGGGGGCGCCACTTCCGGGGCCGGTGCCGGGCCCGGCTGGGGCGCCCGCTGCGGCCCCTCGACCGGGACGGGGGGCTGGTGGCCTCCTGCCGGGCGCCCTGTGCGTCGGTCTGGCCGGACCCCCTGACGGGCCGCTGGTACGGCCTCGAGGGGTCCGACCTCTGGGCGGGCGCCCTGGCCGAGTACCCCTCCCTGGAGGCCCTCATGACCGCCCACGGGCTCAGCCCCCCGCCGTCCGCTGCCCGCTCCTCGCCGCCCGGGTCGCCCCCGCCGGACGTGGGGGCCGGCCCCCGGACCATCACCCTGGCCGACCCCCAGGGGCTGCTGGCCGACCGGCCGGGGGGCACCCTCTGCGTGGCCGGCTACGCCCACGGGGCCCTGGGCGGCTACCTGTACATGGCCCACTACGGGACGCCCACCCTGTGCCGCATCCGGGCCGCCGACGGGCGCCTGGTGGGGGCCCTGCGGCTCCCCGGGGCCGGCTGCCTCAACGCCAGCGCCTACACGGGCGGCTACTACAGCGACCTCTCCGTCCACGTGGACGTGCCCGGGTGCCTCTACGTCTGCTTCGCCCGGCCCCGGGGCGGCCCCTTGCAGGTGGGGCTGGTCGACCCCGAGGCCATGGCCCTGGTCAGGCTCTGGACGGGCCCCGGGGCCGACCCGCCCCTGCCCCTGCCCACCTGCCTGCTGCCCGGCTGCCCGCCCAAGACCGAGGTCGGCTTCGCGGCGGTCGTCTGCGGGGCCCTCTACCTGGGCGCCGACCAGAGGCGCCCCGACCTGGTGGCCCGGTGGGACCTCTACGGGTCACCCGCCCCCGCCGCCCAGGGGGATGACGACGAGGAAGAGGAGGCCGCCATGGCCGCCCTGGAGGCGCCCGACCCGGAGCAGATCGGCGAGGATGAGGAAGCCCGCCAGGAGCACCGCAACAGCCCACCAGGCGGGCCGGGTGGGTACGGCAACCGGCTGGGGGCGGGCGTCGGCCGGTGTGGCGAGGCGGGCAGCCCTCAGATGGCCGTCCGGTTGGCGGCCGCCCAGGCGGGGGCCGTGCTGGGGCTGGTCTGGGACTGGCGCGGCAACCTGGTCCAGTCCGAGGCCGGCCGCACGGGGGGCCGCTGGGTCCTCTACAGGCAGTGCCTCCTCTGAGGGGCAGCGACATTGCACGTCCAATAACCTTACAGCCTCCATCCGGCAATAACCTCAGCGGATGTGAGAAGCATGAATGTTTGTCGTCGACATACAATGGGCTGAGAAGGAGCGAGCAGAATAAATCAACAAGGGGAAGAGGGAAGGGGGGATGGCTATTAACATATCGCAAGGAACGAGAAAGGAGCGGCTATAAACACATCAGCGGCTATTAACATATCAACAGCTCGACAACAGCGATGCGGCGGTGCCCGGGGGGGCGGGGCGAGGGCCTCACCAGGAGCAGCCGATGATGGGCGAGGGCGCCGAGTCCCAGCGGGCGGCGGGGCCGAAGCCGGGCGGGGTGGACAGGCACATTGTGGTGATGATGGCGGCCGCCTGGGGGTCGGCCGGGGCCCCGAAGACGGGCGACAGGCAGCCCTCGAAGGGCGAGCGGGCCGCCGCGGGCTGGGAGCCCAAGGGCGAGGTCGCGCTGGCCAGCGAGAGGCTGCTCGGGGCACGGCCCGAGAGCCCGAATGCCGCTGGCAGGGGGCTGCTGTTGCTGCTGCTGCTGCTGCCCTTGCCGCCCGCACCCGCGGTCCGCTTGGGGGTGGTGGCGAGGGGCGTTGCGAGGGGCGTTGCGAGGGGCGTTGCGAGGGGCGTTGCGAGGGGCGTTGCGAGGGGCGTTGCGAGGGGCGTTGCGAGGGGCGTTGCGGGGGGCGTTGCGGGGGCGGCGGCTGCCCGAGAGGAGGCCGAGGCCGGGGCAGATGAGGCGATCAGGGCCAGCTCGGCCGCAGCCGCACACTCGGCGTCCTCCTCATCATCGGCATCGGCATCGGCATCGGCATCGATATCATTGGCATCGGCATCGGCATCGGCATCGGCATCACCGAGGTCGGCGGAGGGGGGCGGCACCTCGGCCGGGGCGGGGCCTTCCTCGAGGGCGCCATCGCCCAGCGGCTGGGGGCACCCGTCCAGGCAGGGCGGCGCGCGGATGGTGAAGGGGCACGGCTCGACGTCCAGCAGGAGCGGCTCGCAGCACCCACCGGCCCACTCATCGGCGCCGCTGCTGCCGCTGCTGGCCCACGGGCCCTGCTGGCAGGTGGAGGGGGTCGGGGCGAGCCCCTCGAAGGCGGCCAGTCGCCGGCCCTGGGCGTCGTCATTGGTGGCAGCGGCGGCGGCGGCGGCGGCGATGATGGCGGCGAGGACCGCGATCTGGGCCGCCTCGGTGGGCTGCGGGGGCACGTGCTGGAAGCGGCATCGCTGCGGGGGTGCGAGGGGATGACAAAGGAAGGGAGGGCCGATCGGAATGAGGACGAGGCGGGCAGGTGGACAGCTGAGGACGGCAGAAGAGGGGGTCGGAAAGGACAGGACAGGACAGGGTGCCTGGGGAGCGGGGTGCCTGGGGAGAGCGGGGTGCCTGGGGATCGGGGGGCAGGCAGGGGCGGACCGTGCCGTAGTAGCACACCATGCCGGGGAATGGAAGCTGTGGCGCGGGTCCGGTAGCAGGGGTGGCGGGGCCCCGTCGAGACGAGCTCGGCCTCGCCATGGGCGAACTCGCATTTCTGTCGAGTCGAAGAAGCCGTGGGGGGGCGAAGGCGAAGTCAACGGGGATGAGCGAGGGTGGGAACTTCCCAGCGACCGAAAAGAGGGAAAGGAGAGGGAAAGCGAGCGGGGGCGTGATGACAGGCGGGCAAGGGGCGTTGGCGCGGGGGGACAGACGTCGCCGTACTCGCAGTGGCCCAGCTCCATGAAGTTGCGGCACAGCTCGGTCTTGTACAGGGTGCGCCGCTTGGGCTCGCCCTTGCCCCCAGGGGCGAGGGGCCATCGCCGCCGCCGCGGCAGCGGCAATCAGGGGCGAGGGCAGCATCACCGGCCCCGCGGCGGGGCTGCCACCGCAGCCGCAGCCGGCAGGGCGGCGCTGAGGCGGGGTGGAGGGGACGGGGGTGATCGGCCGACTGGCAGCAGACTTCACCGCGGCGACGGGAGACGATGGTGCGGATCGCGGTGGTGCTGCTCTGGCGGGAAGAAGAGGCCGACGATAATCAGCGACAACAGCAATGCTGCTCGTGTTGTTGATGTTGTGGGAAGAAGTGTGAGGAGCTGCACCAGCAAACCGAGTGGACGCTCCGGAGGCCGGAGTCATCCTCGTCATCAGCGGGGAGCGGGTGGGCGACACCATCATCATTGCTGGTGATTGTTGCTGCTGGCGGTAGATGGGCTGCTGCTGGACAACGATGGGTGTCATGGTGGTGCAAGCAGTGCCAGCAGCGCGTCTCTGCTGTTGGAGCGCCGCGAGGATGGTCGGTGCCTGCTGCTGGGGCTGCCGGCGCGCAGCGGCGGTGGCAGCGGCCGCGGCAAGGCTGTAGTTGTTGTGGCGAGGCATGGCTGTTGTTGGTGGTGGTGCTCTGGCGATTGGGCTGTGTTGAACAGCACGAAAACCGCGGGAATGGACACCCGACGCATGACCTCGTCACGTCGGCAACAGTAACTCGATACGACGAGGTCGTCGCTAGAACCCCCGGGGCCATGCGCCGGCCCTCTGTTCAAACCTTTGGAGGACAGCGTCACTCTCCAGAGTTCTGTGAAGAACCTCCTGTAAAGATTACCGAAAGAACCTGAACTTTAGTTTTTCCCCTTCACCCTCCCCGCCTTTTCCCACGCGCGAGCTAGATATGCTTTACACATGTTCAAAAGAGAAATTGGGAGAGCAAGGGACATTCTCACCCAAGATAACAAATACTCAACTCCGGCCAACTCCTTTTTCGGGAGATCGGCGGAAGGAGAGAAAAAGTTTAGTGGTGCATCTGCTTCTTGACCTGGGCAATGAAGGCGGCGATGTCGTCGCGGAGGCGGTTCTCGCCCATGTCGACGAGGTCGTAGGCGATCTGGGTAGTGGGCTTGTTGATCTTAACCAGGCGGGTCAGATCCATGGGGGTGGCAATGATGACGGAGTCGCAGTGGCAGGCGTTGATGGTGTCAGAGAGATCCTTAATCTGCTCGGGGTAGTAGCCCATGGCAGGGAGGGTCTTGCCGAGACCGGTCCACTTCTGGAAGATACCGATCAGGGAGCCGTGGGCGGCGGGGCGGGGATCAACGATCTCAGCAGCGCCGTACTTGTCGGCGGCAACCTTGCCGGCACCGAAGGCCATCTCACCGTGAGTGAGGGTGGGGCCATCATCAATGAGCTATTCGGATTGGAAATGGAGAGATGAGGATACTGGAACGCGAAAAAAGTCGATGCACAGACCAGAACCTTCTTGCCGCGGATGACCTCGGGGTGATCGGCGGTAACCTCAGAGCAGCCGAGGATAACCTTGGCATGGGGGTTGAGCTTGTGGGCGTTCTCCTTGATGGACTCAATGGCGGCGGCGGGGGCAGTGTTGGCCTTGTTGATGAGGATGATGTTGGCAATGCGGAAGTTGACGTTGCCAGGGTAGTACATGACCTCGTGGCCAGAGCGCAGAGGATCGGCGACGCAGACGAGGAGATCAGTCTGGTAGAAGGAGAAGTCGTTGTTGCCACCGTCCCAGATGACGACATCAGCCTCCTTCTCGGCCTCACGAAGAATGGCCTCGTAGTCAACACCGGCGTAGACGACGGTGCCCTTCAGAATGTGCATCTCATACTCCTCACGCTCCTCGAAGGTAACGTGGTGGCGCTCGAGATCCTCATAGGTGCCGAAGCGCTGGACGCGCTGCTCGGCGAGGTTGCCGTCTAATAAAATGAATGAAGGTCAGGAAAAATCAAGAAATTTTTTCTGAAGACAGACAGGGCATGGGGTGACGAACAGCGACGGTGCGGAGACCGGCGTCGCGGAGGAGCTTGGCAATGTAGCGGGAAGTCTGAGACTTGCCGCAGCCAGTGCGAACGGCGCAAACACCAATGACGGGCTTGGTGGACTTCAGCTGGGTGGACTTGGGGCCAAGGAGACCGAAGTCGGCACCGGCGGCCATGCAGCGGTTGGCAATGATCATGACAGTCTGGTTGTTCAGGTCAGAGTAGGACAGGATGCACCGGTCAACGTGGTGCTCCTTGATGAGGGACTCGAGGTTCTTCTCCTCCCAGATGGGAAGGCCACGAGGGTAGAGGGGGCCAGAGAGCTCAGCGGGGTACAGGCGGCCCTCAATGTTGGGGATCTGGGTGGCGGTGAAGCCAACAACCTCGTACTGGGGAGACTGGCGGAAGTAGACGTTGAAGTTGTGCTGTGGAAACCATCATGATGAGCTGTGTCAAGAGCGACAAGCAAGAGACAGACGAAGTCACGGCCGGCGGCACCGATAATGATGATACGCTCACGACGGGCAGACGACATCTATCGACCAAGGAACAGGATCAGAAATGGCGCCAAAAGGCCAAGGACTCGCCAAACCTTGTGTGTTTGAACGGGCTGAATCGCACGGGTGAGGTTGGCAGTGGGTCGGAGCTGGTGTCACACACTTTTTGCGACACTCTCCGACTTCTGACAGAGAGTCACACTCCTGATCTCATTTTTTTTTCGACTGGGACACTTTTTTACCAGAGGCCCCACAGATTTGAGGCTCAATTTTTTTTTTTTAAGTTCACACAAATGTTCTCCGTGGTATTCTACCACTCCCGCCGAGCACAAAAATAAAAGTCGCGCTTTACACACATATTCCGACGATGAACGAACGTGGAAACCCCCCCGAATTTTGTGACACCACCCGCGAGATGATTATTTACTTGGGGATGGTCGGACTCGTGGTGCTCATCAACAGGCCGCCTCCCCCGGGTGTTGTTGATCGTGGTCCTGGTGTGGCACGAGCTCGAATCGAAGACGATGTTCGGGAGGGTGCACCCGTGGAAGGCGTCGCCGGGGGAGCCTGTGCTTGCATGCTGAGGCGCTTCTCGATCAGCTAGGGGGGGGGGGGGGGGGGGGCATATGACCGGGGTTGGGCCTGCGAGGAGGCGAAGGTGACTGACCTGGCGGGTGCCCTCGAGTTGCAGGCCAGTGAGGGGCGTCTCCGACACCAGCGCCTCGTCCTCGTCAACAGCCTGGCAGGCGGGGGGGGGGGGGGGGCGGGGGGGGGGTGATGATCATCAAGGATCGACAAGGCCGAGTTGCTGTGACGATGCTCGTGCCATTGGTGGATCAGACGGTGCGTGGAGCGGACGGTGTGTGTGTGTGAGGGGGCGTTACGGACGCCGTGGATGGGGCTCGATGGACCCCTCGACGGCCGCCCTGCGGTCGGGCTTGGCTATGAGGGCCTCGCGCAGCTCGGGGTGGCGCAGCACGTACGGCGGCACGAGCTCGTTGGGTGTTGCTCGATCAGGCCTGGCCCACAAACAGTCCCCCGCCATCATGAGCCACGGGGCAGAGGCCGGAGGAGCGGCCGCACGGGGGGCAGGGCAGCGGCGGCAGACCGAGGTACTTGAGGATGTTCTCGCGGGTCACGTGGGGCTCGCCGGTCAGGGTGTCCTCGGGCGGCAGGGGCACCCGCACCCCGCGCAGGGTGGCCGCGATCTGGGGGATGAGCCGCTCCAGCTGCGCCCACACGACCCCGGGTCGACATCCCCAACCCACCCACCCGCCCAACAGCCGACACGACCCCGGCGACATCCCCCCCGCACAATAAGCCACCACTGACATAAGGTTCCGCCGCCGCCGCCGCCGCCGCCGCCCAGGCGTCTCTCCCACGGGCCGGCGGAGGAGGGCGAGCGGAGGTAAGGGCGGGCGGGGCGGACCCAGGAGAGGCCGGCCTTGAGGTTGGCCAGGTGCTCCTCCTTGGCCTGCTCGAGGGCCCGCAGCCGCTCCTGGAGGGCCTGCGTCCGCTGCATGATCGCCTCGGCCGCCTGGGTCTCGCTCCGCCGCCGCCGCTCCTCCTCCTCGTGCAGCTCACGGGCCCGGGCCCGCAGCCGGTTGGTCTCAACCCTGCACGCGGGGGGGGGGGGGGGGGGAGGTTGGGTGTCTGAGCGTGGGGTTGGCGGGGGCTGTGCTGTTGTGGGCTGCTGTTGTGGGCTGTGCTGTTGTGGGCTGTGCTGTTGTGGGCTGTGCTGTTGTGGGCTGTGCTGTTGTGGGCTGTGCTGTTGTGGGCTGTGCTGTTGTGGGCTGTGCTGTGGGCTGTGCTGTGGGCTGTGCTGTGGGCTGTGGGCTGGGCGGACTCGAGGTCGCCGATCATGTTGGCCGTGGAGACGTTCTTGTCCTCGATCTCGATGAACCGGCCCACCTGCCCGCCCCAGCCATCGTCATATCCCATGAGCATGTCATCCATGAGCATGTCATCCATGAGCATGTCATCCATGAGCATGTCACCCATGAGCATGTCACCCATGAGCATGCCACCCATGAGCATGTCACCCATGAGCATGTCACCCATGAGCATGCCACCCATGAGCATGTCACCCATGGGGCGTGAGCAGTCCTGACGGGCACCGCCGGGCCACTCGGGATGCAGAAAGGGGCGAATGGCCACGGCACATGGAGGGCGGGAGGGCGGGAGGGCGGGAGGGGTGGTGGTGGTGGGGGGGGGGGGTGGGGGGGGGGGGTGGGTGGGGGAGCGGGTGCGGACAAGCTGGTCGACGTCGGGGATGCGGGTGGCCGCCTGGATCTGGCGCAGGGCGTCCTCGTAGGCCACGACCCGCTCGTTGGCCAGCTGCTGCAGGGGCCGCTGCATGGAGGCCCGCTCTGCAGGGGCAGGGGCAGGGGTGCGGGTTGGACGGATGCGCATTGAGTGAGTGGGGTCTGTGGAGGTGCGTCACGAGCGGGTGCGGGTTGAGCAGGCGGGACGGACCGGCCACCGAGGCCCGCAGATTGGACTTGGTCGGGCTGCCGGCCACGGGGGGCGGGGTGGGCGTGTGCCGCGACTGGGGCGTCCCGGGGGCCTGCGTCTCGCTTCCCGCCGCCGAGCCGGTCGCCGTGCCCCGGGTGGCCGCTGGTGGGGGCGAGAGGGACGGAGGTGTGTGCCCGGGGGTGGGGTGGCGGGGGGCGGCAGGCGGACGCTTGGGGGGCTCCTTGAGGGCCTCGTACTCCTTGGCCCACTGGGCGAGGCGCTGCTTGTGCTGCTCCTCCAGGGCCTCGTGCTCCTCCAGGGCCCCGTTCCTGCGGCCCAAGTCAGCGCCCCCACCCGCCCGCAGACCGCCACCCATCCACAGACCCAAACCAAACGACAGGGGCCCGATCGGCGATCGGCATGGCCGGGGGGTTGCGTGCACGGCGGGATGGGGCGGGGGATGGCATGGCGTGGGGCGTGGTGTGTGCGGACCGCTCCTCGTAGGCCTGGGAGGACTGCTCGATGAGGAGCATGATCTCCCGCTTGCGGTCGGTGAGCTGCTTCTCGGCCTTCCGCGACTGGCCGTCGAAGACCACCAGGTCGGCCCGCAGGCTCTCGATCTGCTCGCGCAGGTCCCGGTTCCGGGCAAGCGACTCATTCCACCGCACCAGCGCCTGTCGTGGATGCAGCACACCCCCAGAAGGGAGGCAGTGTGAGGCGCGCGGGGGCGGGGGGCACGGCGCACAGACCCGCTGGAGGCGGTTCTCCAGGAGCGCAATTTGGCGTTGGGTGGCCTGCTCCTGCTCCTTGCTGTTGTCCACACCCCCGAGTTCAACGCGCTACAAGGATGAAACCGCAGAGACGATGCGGCCAAGAAAAAAACGAAACGATACCTTGGCGGCGAGTTTGGATTGAAGGATGTTGATCTCCCGCTCCCGCTCATCATAAATTTCCTGAAGCTGAGCGATTTGAGACTCGATGTCGCGTGCAAGCTGTTCTGATTCTTGGAGGGCTTCCGGATCGACCGCATTGGGAGGAGGCTCTCTAGACGCCATGATCTTTTTTCTCAATTCTAGGCGCGCGAAAGATCACTTTTGGAGAGAAATTTACAAGCAGACCGTTGTTCTCTTGTTTTATCCTTTCCATCGTCTGTTGTTGCGCCTTTAATTTACGTTGAAATTTCTCCTTCTCCCGCAAAACCTGCTGCTCCACAAGACGGAGCGAAGTGGGAGCCACAGAGGCTGCCTGAAATTCTCCGCTCGTTTGAGCAGTGCTGACGGTTCGTGCGGTAGCGGCCAGTTTATAGTTTGCGCAGCAGCAACCGGCCCGGAAATAGACAGTTACACCACCGGAAATGCAGCGGTTGGCAAATTCGAATTTTGTGCAGAATGGGCATCCTCCTCGGGATTTTGCTCACTCTCCTGGCCCTCCATTGTCCGTTTCACCATAAATCTGGATTTTCAAGAACTATCCCTTTTTCAAGATTCGGTAGGAGCCTTGCCTCCGATCGATTCTGGTTCAGTCCTTTCTCGGGTGACTGTAGATACGGGGCGTTTTGTAAATGGATTTCCAGTGCATGTAACATGGGACCAAGGTCTGGAACCACCAAACGCACACTGTTTTCGACTGACAACTCCCGGACATTAGCCACACCTGCCAATATCAATGTTATGCTCTACACCCGATGGAGCACAAATCTGACAATCACATCCTCATTGAATTGGAACAACGCACCAAAGATTTTGGATGCTGATCAGACCAGTTATGCCACTGTCTGCTGACCCTTCTTCTCACATGAGTCGACACCGTCCCCCGGCGATCTCCACAGGATGGCGGCACGGGGTCACCGATCGTGATCTCCACATTCAATCGCCAGGGGTATCTTATCTCTGGCTTCCGGTGGTCCGCCGATATGATGCCCACCCTCACGACGGGCCTGCAGGTCGAGATGGAGAGCGCCCCCGATCCAGGTCCGCCCCGTCCCGTCGCGTCCCTCCCTTACAGCCGCGAATCGGTGATTCCCAATAGGGTCGCCCTACTCCTGGAGCGTCATTTACGCCGGGGCCTATTCGCACCACTGCTGGCAGACCGTGATCCTGCCCGCGGGGCTCTATGTGCGGGCCATCAGGCTGCGCTTCCTCTACGCCGCGGGCATCACGCCGCCCAGCGACCCGCCGCGCCTCTACGAATTCCAGGTCTGCATCACCCCAGCCTCCTTTTCCTTCGGATGACGAGCGCTGCCTGCAGGTGTTGGCTGACGACCCGGTCCTGTGGCGCGGCCTGACCAGCTACCAGCGGGCTGCGGTGTATCCCCAGGGCACCAACAGCTTCACTTTCACGCCCCAGTACGGGACCGTGCACGGGGAAGATAACTACCGGATGGTCGTGCAAACGGCCGCCCTGGCGGCGGTCTATGCGACCTCGCCCGACTGCCTCCTCACCGGTCCGTCCGCTCGTCACGGCGCCCAGCAGCGGCAACTCACGCCACACACCCATCAACCGCAGATGCCCTCGTGACGGTCGAGGAGAACTCAGTTGCCCCACTCTGATCGGCGGCCTGCCCCGCCGCGTCCGGTGGCAGCAAAGCGGGGCCTTCCCGGTCGACATTGTCCTGACCACGGGCTGGACATCCCCAAACAGCTTCTCCGCTGGCGGTCCGCAGCGGGGGTGGTGGAAGCGCATCGCGGGGGTGGCTAGTGTTGTGGGCAGCGCATCGCGGGGGGTGGTTGGAAGGATTGTGCCTTCTGCTGATCGGTCCCTTGCGCCCGCGGAATCTGTGCCGCCACGCAGTGTCCCCATCGCCATGGGCCGACCCGGCCTTGGCGGGCGACGACGACCCGGCCACGGGGGCCCTCGACCGGCTCAGCAACACCACCCAGACCAGCGCCACCCCCCTGGGGCTGGGCTTCCCGTACACCTCGTACCAGCAGATGGCCTTCCTGGCCGACCGAGCGCCCCTCCGCGCCCAGGTCCTCCTCGAGGTCCGTATCACCACGTCCCTCCCCACGCGACTCGCGCTCCGGGGTCATGCTGGCACTATGGCGGCCCGCCGCGTGCCATCCTCATGCCCTTCACCGTGGATTCCCGCTGGCAGGCGCTGACGGCCGTTCGGGACCCGCTGACGGGCGCCTGGAGCTGGCAGTGGCAGCCCTATCTCCAGGCTGAGCCGGCCCCGTCCGTGGCCCCTCCCCCCCTCCCTCCCCCTCCCCTCCCCCCCTCCCTCCCTCCCTCCCTCCCCCTCCCCTCCCTCCCCTCCCTCCCTCCCTCCCCTCCCCCTCCCCTCCCTCCCCTCCCCTCCCGCTATCCGCCGGTCACGCCCTGGGCCTGGCCGCTCACCCGCCCACCGCCTCCTGGCTGCAGGGTGGGCTGGACCCGGCTGAGCCTGGCAGGTCCCCTGGCCACCAACGCGGCCCGGGTGCGCTTCTTGCGGGCCGTGCCCACCTCGCCCCTGCGCCTGGCCGAGTTCCTCATGCGCGTCGCGGGCGCTTCCGAGGTGCCCCTCGTGCAGGCCTACCCCGGCATGCCCGTCCGTCTCCTCCGCCTCGCCTCCTCATGCAGCCGGATGAAAATCAAAGGTGGCGGCCTCATTCTCCTCATGCACTCGGTTGAAGATCAAAGGTGACGGCCTCATTCTCCGGTTTCGCGCGCACATCTTTTTTCCCACCTCGGTCCGGTTTCGCACATCTTTGCCTACCTCGGTGGGGGGGACCCAGGGCGCGAACGAGTTGACTGTGACCGTCCCGCCGGGGGCTGCCGAGGGCAGCAAGTACCGGCTGACCATCCGCCCCGCGGCCGGTGCGACCCCCGTCCCCGTCGACCTGGGCGCCGCCGGGCGGCCCCTCTACGCCAAGGCAACCGGTCCGCCCGGCTGCCGCGCCTCCTGCGGGTTGGCCGTGACGTTCGTCGGTACCACCTCCCCGGCTCGCGCACACCCTCGTTTTTTGTTTGTGGGGCAGTCGGCGCGTGCCTGCGAGACCGGGACTGCGCCGACTGGGACCTGGGCGCGGTGTGCATCCCCGAGGGGGCCGACCCAGCCGTGGGCGGCCACGAGTGCCTCTGCTCGGCGGGCTGGAGCGGCGTCCTCTGCGACACCAACGGTTCGCCCCGGCCCTCCGTGGCCCCACCTTTTCCCCCCTTCGCACTGCCGTCGCCCCCTGATCCATCTTGACTTGACATCCGTTCCCTGGTTTATTGCTGTCCCGCGACCGCCAGAGGGCGCATGCACGGCGAACGAGCAGTGCGACCCGGGCACGTGCGTGGGGGCGGCCCCCAATCGGCAGTGCCTCTGCCCCCCCGGCTTCAGCGGCCTCCACTGCGAGAACCTCGGTTCGCCCCCCCACCTCCTCTCTCTGGCGCCTCACTCCTCTTCCCGCTGCCCAGAGGGCGAGTGCACGGCCGACGCGGACTGCCAGAACGGTGGCACCTGCGACGGGACGGCCCCATATAAGCAGTGCATGTGCCCGGCCGGCTGGGGTCCCCCCCTTTGCTCCACCCCAGGTCCGCGCCCACACGACTTGGGCAGGCACCAGTCGCCCCGCCCGTCCTCGTCCTCGCCCTCGCCCTCGCCCTCGCCCTCGCCCTCGCCCTCGCCCTCGCCCTCGCCCTCGCCCTCGCCCTCGCCCTCGCCCTCGTCTGCTCTGCCCTCTTCTGTTCGAGCCCCTGTGCGGTGCGGTGCGGTGGCTCAGCCTACCTCCTCTCGCCGTGTTGCTGCTGTTGGGTCGCCCCGGGCCGAGCAGAGGGCGACTGCACGATCGACGAGGACTGCGCCCACGGGGGCACCTGCCAGGGCCAGGCCCCCAACAGGATGTGCGCCTGCGCCCCGGGTTGGAGCGGCCCAACGTGCCTCGTCATGGGTCCGTGCCCCTCCCCTTGCCCGTCCCATTCGCCACAAGCACCCAGGGCCGCGCTGACCGGGACCCGGCGGGCACTGCGCAGAGGGTGATTGCACGACCAGCGACCAGTGCGGCCACGGGACATGCACGGGCACGGCCCCACTCAAGAAGTGCGCATGCCAGACAGGCTACAGCGGGACCCTCTGCCTCACCCTCGGTCCGTTCCCCCCCCCCCCCCCCGTCCACATCCCCACGCGGACGGTTTTACATGGCACCGTTTCATCCACCCACCGCACGGGCCTCGATCCCCGGGGGTTCGTGGGTGGCATTTGGCTTGGGCTCCCGCCACGCAGAGGGCAACTGCACCAGCAGCGGGGACTGCCTGCACAACGGCACCTGCATGGGGGCAGCCCCCGCCAAGTATTGCCAGTGCCCCACCGGCTGGACGGGCCCCCAGTGCGCCACAGCCGGTCGGTGGCGGGGACTGGGACTGGGGATGGGGCTGGGGCTGGGACTGGGACTGGGACTGGGACTGGGACTGGGACTGGGACTGGGGCTGGGACTGGGGCTGGGGACTGGGGACTGGGGCTGGGGACTGGGGACTGGGGACTGGGGACTGGGGCTGGGGACTGGGGGCTGGGGGCTGGGGCTGGGGCTGGGGACTGGGGCTGGGGACTGGGGACTGGGGACTGGGGACTGGGGACTGGGGACTGGGGACTGGGGACTGGGGCTGGGACTGGGACTGGGAGAGGGTCGTGGCTGAGCCCAGACGGGCCCACTGCCGATGCCTCGCCGCGTCGTCGCTGACCGCACTTCCCCCACGGGGCTGGTCCTGGTGTCTCCTTTGCGGGCCGCAGACGGGTCACAGTGCCGGGTCGATGCTGACTGCCAGCACGGGGCAGCTGCACGGGGAGCCCTCTTCAGTGCCGCTGCCTCCCGGCTGGAGCGGCCCCTCTGCGCAACCCTCGGTCCGCGTGCCCACCACACCTCCCGCCCCCGCGCACTCACCCGCCCCTCACCCCTCACCCTCACCCCTCACCCACTCACCCGCCCCCAGCGCACTCACCCCTCACCCGCTCACTCACCCCTCACCCCTCACCCCTCACCCCCCCACCCGCTCTCCCCACCCGCTCTCCCCACCCGCTCTCCCCACCCGCTCTCCCCACCCGCTCGCTGATTGTTCACGGCCACTCTGTCCCCACCAGAGGGCACCTGCACCGTCGCGGCCGACTGCCAACACGGCGGGGCCTGCGTGGGCACGGCGCCCAGCAAGAGCTGCCACTGCGGGGCCGGCTGGAGCGGACCCCTCTGCGGCACCCTCGAGGGCGACTGCGCCGCCGATGGGGACTGCGCCAACGGGGGCCGCTGCACGGGCACCGCGCCCACCCGCATGTGCGCCTGCGCCCCCGGTTGGAGCGGCACCCTCTGCACCACCCTGGGTCCGCCCGCCGGCATCTCTGGGCGTGTGGGCGTTGGGCATCGCATCGGATGTATGGGAGGTATGAGCATTTGGTGCGGGCAGACCCGGGCCGATCGATGGACATCCTCTGGGAGGGTGGAGCGAGCCAGAGCGTTCTTGTCGAGTGTGGCTTTGTGGTGCCCGTGCTGATGTGCGGCGATGCCGTGGCCCCCGCCTCCGATCCTCCCGATGGATGGGCGCAGAGGGAAACTGCACCCGCGACGCGGACTGCGAGCACGGCGGCGCCTGCCAGGGCACGGCGCCCACCAAGTCCTGCCGCTGCTCGGCCGGATGGAGCGGCACCCGCTGCTCGGACCCCTGTCCGCCCAGCCCCCGCCCTCCTCGCTCCCATCCCGCTCCCTCTGCCCCAGTCGGCTGCCTCCCATCCCATCCCCGGCTCCCGGCATGGCTCCCCCATGCTACCCCCTCTGCCCGGCCTTCCCCGCCTCATCCCTCCATCACCACGGGCTGTGCTGCAGATGGTAACTGCACCCGGGACGCGGACTGCCTCCACCAAGGGCGCTGCACAGGCACCCAGCCCAACACCCGGTGCCTGTGCGCCCCCGGCTGGAGCGGCGGCACCTGCGCCTTCCTGGGTCCGCACCCCGCACTCCGCACTGTCTCCGCACTGTCTCCGCACTGTCCGCACTGTCTCCGCACTGTCCGCACTGTCTCCGCACTGTCTCCGCACTGTCTCCGCACTGTCTCCGCACTGTCTCCGCACTGTCTCCGCACTGTCTCCGCACTGCACAAGGAGCGGCGCCCTTGGTGCCGGGGATGTGAACCTCAGGGGCGGCCGCCGCGACCTCACCGCCGCCGTCCCCATTTTGGCGGGGCTCTGGGATGGGCGGCAGAGGGCAACTGCACCGTGACGGCCGAGTGCCAGCACAACGGCACCTGCGCCGGGACGGCCCCCCAGAAGGGCTGCCTCTGCCCCGCCGGTTGGAGCGGCCCCCTCTGCGCCACCATCGGTCCGCACCCCAGGACCCAGCGTCCCTGCATCCCGGCCCCCCGCACCCATCATCACCATCCCCCTCACCCGCACGGGCGTCTCCCACCGGGGCAGAGGGCGCATGCACGTCCAGTGCCGACTGCCTCCATGGGGCCCTCTGCCTGGGCGTGGCCCCCGCCAAGTACTGCGGCTGTCCCCCGGGTTGGAGCGGCCCCCTCTGCGCCACCCAGGGTCCGTCCCCCATCCGTCCCAACCCCCCCTCAGCATGTGCCCCTGGCAGTGACCTGACCTCATCATTTTCTCTGTCCTCCAACCTCGGCCGCGCTGCTCTGGGGCTCTTTGCGCCCACCATCAGAGGGCGCCTGCACGGCCAGCGCCGATTGCCTCAACGG
This sequence comes from Paratrimastix pyriformis, assembly GCA_027972325.1. Classification (NCBI taxonomy): domain Eukaryota; phylum Preaxostyla; family Paratrimastigidae; genus Paratrimastix; species Paratrimastix pyriformis. The sequence continues at coordinate 149,675 of JAPMOS010000037.1, read as the reverse complement.
GGGCGCCTGCACAGGCACGGCCCCCACCAAGACCTGCCGATGCGCCCCCGGCTGGAGCGGCACCCGATGCGCCACCCAGGGTCCGCCCGCCCTCCATGAGTGACGGCCTTGCGCCTTGGTCGTGCTGGCGATCCCGGGGCCATGGATGTTCGGTGATCACGCTGTGGCTCCCGCTTTTGCCGAGGGCGGCCTATCACCTTCCCTCCGGTGCTTCTGGTGGGCAGAGGGCGCCTGCGCGGTAAGCGCCGATTGCTTCAACGGGGGCACCTGCACGGGCACGGCCCCCACCAAGACCTGCCGATGCGCTCCCGGCTGGAGCGGCACCCGATGCGCCACCCAGGGTCCGTTCGATGAGGGCTTGGTGGCGGCGATCACGGGGGCACGAGTGCTGGCACTGGCGGTGAGCTTCCCGAAGGTGGCTCATCATCCTCCCATTGCTTGCTTGCTTGCTTGCTTGCTTGCTCTTGTTGGCACTGCGTTCCTCGGTGCTTCTGTTTCGGGCTTCGCTGAGCAGAGGGCGCCTGCACGGTCAGCGCCGATTGCCTCAACGGGGGCACCTGCACGGGCACGGCCCCCGCCAAGACCTGTCGATGCACCCCCGGCTGGAGCGGCACCCGATGCGCCACCCAGGGTCCGTGGTCCCCCGAGTGGGCGCCCCCTGTGGATGTGCCCCTGGCACTCGGGCGCCATGGCCGTGGCTGTGGCTGGGCCGCGTCCTCACCGTGGCCGTGGCCGTGGCTGTGGCTGTGGCTGTGGCCGTGTGTGACCGTGGCTGGGCCCGGATGTGCAGAGGGCGTCTGCACGACCAGCGGGGACTGTCAGCACGGGGGCCAGTGCGTCGGGACGGCCCCCGGCAAGATGTGCGCCTGCCCCCCCGGCTACAGCGGCCCCCTCTGCCAAACGCTCGGTCCGCCCCTTGCCCGGCATCATCCCCCCCGGCGGCTCGGTTGGTGGCGTCCAGTTTGCTCAGATGGGACTGCCCGGCTGGTGAATGTCTGGGCTTGGGGTCCTCGCAGAGGGCAACTGCACCACGGACTCGCAGTGTGCCAACGGGGGCACCTGTGTGGGGGCCGCCCCTGCACGGGGGTGCGCCTGCCCGGCCGGGTTTGCGGGCCCCCGCTGCGAGACCACAATGGGCGCCTGCGCCACCAGCGACCAGTGCCTCCACGGCGGCCGCTGCGTCGGGGCGGCCCCGGGCATGACCTGTGCGTGCACCCCCGGTTGGAGCGGCCCACTCTGCCAGACGGCCGGTCCGCCACGAAGACCCGTGCCCTTTGATCCAAAGCCAAAGCCAAAACCCTTCGATCCAATGCCAATGCCAATGCCAATGCCAATGCCAATGTCAATGCCAATGTCAATGTCAATGCCAATGCTCATCTGCTTCCGCCGCTGTCTTCGGCCCTGCTCCTGCTCCTGCTCCCTCATCACCATCTTGTTCTCGTCATGCCCCCTGCATTTGGCCCTGCACGCCATCATGTCTCCCTGCAGAGGGCACGTGCACCACCTCGGCCGAGTGTCAGCACGGGGGCACCTGCGCCGGGGTGGCGCCGACCAAGAGTTGCGCATGCCCCCCCGGCTGGAGCGGCCCCCTCTGCGCCACCCAGGGTCCGGCCCAACCCGCCATCCCACCCGCCATCCCACCCGCCATCCCACCCGCCATCCCACCCGCCATCCGCCACTCTGCTGCCACGCACGCTGTTGCCACCCTGGTGCCATCACCGCCTCACAGTCCCCGCTCACCCACATGGCGGCCGGTGCAGAGGGCGTCTGCACGAGCGACGCCGAGTGCGCCAACGGGGGCAGCTGCCAGGGTGCCCCACCCGACAAGCAGTGCCGCTGCGCCGACGGGTGGAGCGGCCCGCTCTGCCACACCAAGGGTCCGCGCCCTCCCGCCCAGGCCCCGCCCCTCATCCGGCCCTTCGCCCACACCCACACCCACACCCGGCCATTTTCCCCACACCCTTCCCCCACACCCTTCCCCCACACCCTTCCCCCACACCCTTCGCCCACACCCACACCCGGCCCTTTTTCCAGAGGGCGACTGCGCCTCGGATGACCAGTGCGCCAACGGGGGCCGCTGCGCTGGGACGGCCCCCACCCGAGCCTGCGCCTGCCTCCCCGGCTGGAGCGGCCCACGCTGCCAGTCCCTCGGTCCGCCTCGCCCTCCCCATCCCTGCCCGCCCCTCCGCCAGTGCTGCTGAGTCTGACCCGCCTCCCATCCGATCTGCGGCGGCCCGGGGGCAGAGGGCAACTGCACGGCCGATGCGGACTGCGGGCGGGGCAACTGCACCGGATCGGCCCCCGCCCGCGCCTGCGTCTGCCCCCCCGGTCAGGTGGGCCCCCAATGCGCCACATACGGTCTGTCCGCACGCCCCTCAGGCACCGCCGCCACCCGCCCTGCCTCGTCCCTTCCGACTGCACTGCCGGCCCTCCCCCTGGGCATGGGCATGACACGCCCTCACCATGTGGCTCCTTTGGGGCGGGGACCTTCTTCCTCTTGCCAGCGGGCGTCTGCACGGTGGGCGCCGACTGCGAGAACGGCGGCACCTGCACGGGCCCGCTGGGGTCCCGCTCCTGCATCTGCACCCCCGGTTGGAGCGGCCCCCTCTGCGCCGCCCCTGCGCGTCTGTCGGCCACGCATGCCTCATGTCCTCCATCATGTCCTCATGTCCTCCATCATGTCCTCATGTCCTCCATCATGTCCTCATGTCCTCCATCATGTCCTCATGTCCTCATGTCCTCCTTCCTTCCATCCTTCCTTCCATCCTTCCTTCCCTCCTTCCCTCCCTCCCTCCCTCCCTCCTTCCCTCCTTCCCTCCTTCCCTCCTTCCCTCCTTCCCTTTCCCTCCTTCCCTCCTTCCCGCCCCTCTCGCCCCTTCGACAGCCCTGCCGACGCTGCTGCCGCCCCCGCCGCCGCCCCTCGTGCCGACGCCCAGCCCGACAGCCAGCCCGGACCACGGGGCCGCCCTGGCGGGGGGCGTCATCGGGGGGCTGCTCGCCCTGGCGGGCACATGCACCGCCGCGGGGGGGCTGTACTTCTGCTGGCGGCGGGGCATGTTCGCCAACCTGCGCTGGCGGGCACACAAGGCCGCCATCGAGCGGCGCCACCACGGGCGCACATTCTCCCACATCACCCCCGAGCTGGTCAGCCCCGGCCAGCCCCGCCGCCACCCAGGCCTGGCTCCCTGGCGCCACGGTCGGTGCTCACCCTGTGGCTGCGTGGCGTGGCGTGGCGGATGGGGCGTGTGCAGGAGAAGGAGCTCATGGCCCAGCTGGCGGCCCGGCAGGCCCCCGCCCCGGCTGAGTTTGCCCGGCTTCGGGATGCTCTGGGCCGGGGCCGACCCCGGCTGACCCTCGACGAGGCCCTGGCCATGTGGCACCACAGGCAGCTCCTCACCGACCCCGAGCGGCGCGCCCTTGACGTCCAGGTCCGCCCGCACCCCCACCTCGCCTCCCTCGTGCCCCGCCACCATGCTCATTGCTCTCCCCATCATGCTCCTCGTGCCCTGCAGTACCTGGCCCTGCGGGAGCGGATCGAGGCCGAGGCCGAGGCCGAGGCCGCCACCAAGGACGAGGCCCGCAAGGAGGGGGCTGCCAGCAAGGAGGATGCCGCCAGCAAAGGCGGCGAGGGTTCTGCCATCGGCAAGCCCGCCCAGCCCGAGCCCCAGCCCGCCGCCGGCGCCCATCGCCCGGGAGCCGCCCGCCAGCAGGGCGGTGCCCTCAGCAGCAGGGGCAAGGATGCGCCCCCAGGGGCCCCGGCCCACCATTGCCACCTGCGGACCCCCTCGGCCGCCTCGTCCGTGTCGGGGTCCGTGTCGGGGTCCCGCGACTCGTTCGCCTCCATCGTGCCGCCCCCGTCCCGCTCCCCGCCGGCCCCCCCGCCCAGCAGCGGCAGCACCGCCGGCAGCGCCAAGGGCGCCCCGCCGGCCCCGCCCTCGTCGGCCCCCGGGTCCCTTTCCCGGTCGCCTGTGGGCCCACAGCCCCGGCCCCGCTCCCCGGCCGCCTCGCCCACCCTGAGCGCCCTCGGGGTGGGGCTGGTCTCGCCCTCTGCCGAGCCGCCCCCCGGCCGGCACCACTCCAAGCACCACAACAGGCGCCTCCAGCAGCGCCAGGCGCATGCCCGCCACGCGACCGGGGCCTCCGCAGGCCCGGGCCGGACGGACGAGGGCGCCAGCCTGAGCAGCGTGGGGTCGGCCCGGTCGCTGGGGGCCCTGCTGGCCAGCGACGCGACCGTCATCAAGATTGGCGACCCCGAGATGGACGCCGACCCCCGCCCCGCCCCCGACGACTGCGACGACGACGGCCCCGACGCCCTCGCGAGCCCCCCCACGCCCCGCGTCCCCCGCTCGGCGGGCGGGGCGCCCTCGGGCCCCGGCAGCAACGGGAGCGGCTCGTCCTCGTCCTCGGGGTCGTCCGGGTTGGGGGACGGCGGGGCGGCCAGTCTGCTCAGCCTCGACGCCGGCTCCCTCGCGGGCCTCCTCGAGCAGCGGCCCCCTGAGCATCCCCCGCCTGCGTGCCCCCAGTCCGCCTCCACCCCGCCAGCATCGGCGTCAGCCCCAGGGGGCCGCGCAGGCGGCGTGCCCCCGCCCCCGCCCCTTCCCGCGGGTGTCCGACCCGTTTCGCCGATTGGCACCTCACCCGCCCCGGCTCCATCCGTCCCTGCCGCCCCGCGCCCCACTTCGCCCGCCCCGGCGCCGGCCGCCCTCACTGCCCCGCGCCCCACTTCGCCCGGAGCGGCTGCCCGGCCACCGCCGCCATGCGGTCCCACCCCATCATCGCAGCCATGCGGTCCCACCCCATCATCGCAGCCATGCGGTCCCACCCCATCATCGCAGCCATGCGGTCCCACGCCATCATCGCAGCCGCGTCCGCTCTCACCGCCCTCGGGGGCAGCACCCGTCGGTCCGCAGCCCATATCACCGCCCGCCACCCCGTCCCTGGTGGCTCCGCCCTCGGTCGGCCGCGCCACCCCCGCCCCGCATGAGCTTCCCCCGGCCCCCGCCCCGGTGGCCCCTGCCCCGATGGTCACGGCCTTCCCGATCGGCCCCCGGCCCACCACGCCCATCCCGACCCCCGTCCCGCCCCGCCCCGTCACGCCGCCTGCGCCCTCTGTGCCACTGAGGTGCTCCCCCGCTCCTCGGAGGGCCCTCCCGCCCACGCCAACATCCCCTCGGAGCGCTTCCCCCGCCTCCACATCTGTTGCCCCCAGCAGCAGCAGCAGCAGCAGCAGCAGCAGCAGCAGTGGGACCGCTTCAGGAGGCGCCATCGCCGATGAGCAGCGAGCCAAGTCGCCAGCCCCTCCTGCCCCCGCAGCGGCCTCGGGCCCCTCGCTCTCGTCGCCTGCTGTCGCTGCCAACACCACCCTCGAAATTCCCCCCGCAGCCAAGCAAGCCCCTCAGCCGACCCATACGGCAGCCCCGTGCAGCCCTGCCCAGCGCCTCTTCAAGGGCGACGGGGCCGTGTCTTCGCCCGCGGCGGCCGTGCGGGGCCCCTCGGGGCTCCGGATCTCCAGCCCCGGCCCCTCCCCGGATTCGGACCGCCAGCCCACGCCGCCCCACGCCGCTGCTTCGGGAGGTTCGGCTGCCTCCAGTCAGCTCAACCCCAACTCTGCGGTGGGCACGCCCCACTCGCCCGCCCGCGTGCTGCGGTCGCCCCTCCGCTCGCCAGCATCAGCATCATCGGCCTCACCCCGTCGGCCGGTCGGCCGGTCGCTGGCCTCGCCTTCCCTTCAAAGTCCCAGCCCAGCCATCGGGGGCCTGGGCGGGTCCCCTTCGGCGGAGGATGGCCGCCACGAGCGGCGCCTATTGGCCCACCAGGACCGCAAGGAGGCCGGCATGGGGGCCCTCAGGGAGGAGGAGGAGCTCGAGGCGGGCGAGGAGTGGGAGTGGGAGGAGGAGGAGGAGAGCGACGTGGTGGCCAGCCCCAACCCGCCTCCCGTTCGGCACGTCACCCCCGTGTCCCGTCAGGCTTCCATGGCCCCTGCCTTCTCCTCTCCGACCGCACCCGGCGCTACCCGGCCCCAGGGGGCGACCAGTCCAGCGGGCCCAGCAGCAGCCGCCATCAGCCCTTCGCCCGTCCACCTCGTTGGAGCGGGGATTCAGTCTCCGCGAAACAAACAACGCCTCCAAACGATCCGAACTCCCTGAAGAACCCGAGATGTCCACCAGCGGCCGATGTGGCACCGTCAGTGATACTTCTCTTGTACAGCACTGATTAACCGTCCTGGAGAAGGAGTGGTGACCGCTCCCGCAACACGAAATCACGCCATTTGTGTCGGCTTGGCAGGAAAATGTCTCACTGACAGGTAGGGAGACAAATGCTGCCACCCACAGCCGCCACAAAGAGTCTTCAGTCGTTTCCCATCCATTCTCTTCCTTCTTGCGTTCGGGCGACCGAGAGTGGCGGCATACCGACTAAGAACCACGAGACCGAGGTTTACCGGTGGGGCGATGCCTTTTGAACCGCTCTGCCAATCGGGAGTGATGTGGGGAATTGGTTACAAAAACGTTTGTGATCATTTCTTTCTCCTGGAACCCTTTAGTAGCCTTACACTAACACGAGACTGACTCGCTGGGAAAAATGCCGGCGCATGGCCCCGGGGGTTCTAGCGACGACCTCGTCGTATCGAGTTACTGTTGCCGACGTGACGAGGTCATGCGTCGGGTGTCCATTCCCGCGGTTTTCGTGCTGTTCAACACAGCCCAATCGCCAGAGCACCACCACCAACAACAGCCATGCCTCGCCACAACAACTACAGCCTTGCCGCGGCCGCTGCCACCGCCGCTGCGCGCCGGCAGCCCCAGCAGCAGGCACCGACCATCCTCGCGGCGCTCCAACAGCAGAGACGCGCTGCTGGCACTGCTTGCACCACCATGACACCCATCGTTGTCCAGCAGCAGCCCATCTACCGCCAGCAGCAACAATCACCAGCAATGATGATGGTGTCGCCCACCCGCTCCCCGCTGATGACGAGGATGACTCCGGCCTCCGGAGCGTCCACTCGGTTTGCTGGTGCAGCTCCTCACACTTCTTCCCACAACATCAACAACACGAGCAGCATTGCTGTTGTCGCTGATTATCGTCGGCCTCTTCTTCCCGCCAGAGCAGCACCACCGCGATCCGCACCATCGTCTCCCGTCGCCGCGGTGAAGTCTGCTGCCAGTCGGCCGATCACCCCCGTCCCCTCCACCCCGCCTCAGCGCCGCCCTGCCGGCTGCGGCTGCGGTGGCAGCCCCGCCGCGGGGCCGGTGATGCTGCCCTCGCCCCTGATGATTGCCGCTGCCGCGGCGGCGGCGATGGCCCCCTCGCCCCTGGGGGGCAAGGGCGAGCCCAAGCGGCGCACCCTGTACAAGACCGAGCTGTGCCGCAACTTCATGGAGCTGGGCCACTGCGAGTACGGCGACGTCTGTCCCCCCGCGCCAACGCCCCTTGCCCGCCTGTCATCACGCCCCCGCTCGCTTTCCCTCTCCTTTCCCTCTTTTCGGTCGCTGGGAAGTTCCCACCCTCGCTCATCCCCGTTGACTTCGCCTTCGCCCCCCCACGGCTTCTTCGACTCGACAGAAATGCGAGTTCGCCCATGGCGAGGCCGAGCTCGTCTCGACGGGGCCCCGCCACCCCTGCTACCGGACCCGCGCCTGCCACAGCTTCCATTCCCCCGGCATGGTGTGCTACTACGGCACGGTCCGCCCCCTGCCTGCCCCCCCGATCCCCAGGCACCCCGCTCTCCCCAGGCACCCCGCTCCCCAGGCACCCTGTCCTGTCCTGTCCTTTCCGACCCCCTCTTCTGCCGTCCTCAGCTGTCCACCTGCCCGCCTCGTCCTCATTCCGATCGGCCCTCCCTTCCTTTGTCATCCCCTCGCACCCCCGCAGCGATGCCGCTTCCAGCACGTGCCCCCGCAGCCCACCGAGGCGGCCCAGATCGCGGTCCTCGCCGCCATCATCGCCGCCGCCGCCGCCGCCGCTGCCACCAATGACGACGCCCAGGGCCGGCGACGCTCGAGGGGCTCGCCCCGACCCTCCACCAGCAGGGCCCGTGGGCCAGCAGCGGCAGCAGCGGCGCCGATGAGTGGGCCGGTGGGTGCTGCGAGCCGCTCCTGCTGGACGTCGAGCCGTGCCCCTTCACCATCCGCGCGCCGCCCTGCCTGGACGGGTGCCCCCAGCCGCTGGGCGATGGCGCCCTCGAGGAAGGCCCCGCCCCGGCCGAGGTGCCGCCCCCCTCCGCCGACCTCGGTGATGCCGATGCCGATGCCGATGCCGATGCCAATGATATCGATGCCGATGCCGATGCCGATGCCGATGATGAGGAGGACGCCGAGTGTGCGGCTGCGGCCGAGCTGGCCCTGATCGCCTCATCTGCCCCGGCCTCGGCCTCCTCTCGGGCAGCCGCCGCCCCCGCAACGCCCCCCGCAACGCCCCTCGCAACGCCCCTCGCAACGCCCCTCGCAACGCCCCTCGCAACGCCCCTCGCAACGCCCCTCGCAACGCCCCTCGCAACGCCCCTCGCAACGCCCCTCGCCACCACCCCCAAGCGGACCGCGGGTGCGGGCGGCAAGGGCAGCAGCAGCAGCAGCAACAGCAGCCCCCTGCCAGCGGCATTCGGGCTCTCGGGCCGTGCCCCGAGCAGCCTCTCGCTGGCCAGCGCGACCTCGCCCTTGGGCTCCCAGCCCGCGGCGGCCCGCTCGCCCTTCGAGGGCTGCCTGTCGCCCGTCTTCGGGGCCCCGGCCGACCCCCAGGCGGCCGCCATCATCACCACAATGTGCCTGTCCACCCCGCCCGGCTTCGGCCCCGCCGCCCGCTGGGACTCGGCGCCCTCGCCCATCATCGGCTGCTCCTGGTGAGGCCCTCGCCCCGCCCCCCCGGGCACCGCCGCATCGCTGTTGGCGATATGCGTCGATATGTGCTCATAGCCGCTGATGTGTTAATAGCCGCTCCTTTCTCGTTCCTTGCGATGCAGTATTGTTTGTTAATAGCCACTCCCCTCCTTCCCTCTTCCCCCTTGTTGATTTATTCTGCTCGCTCCTTCTCAGCCGTTGGTCGACGACAAACATCCATGAGCCTTCTCGCATGAGGTTCTTGCTGACGGTTTGCTGCTGTAGGGTTGTACGGCCGGCGTCTCCCGGTCGTGCAGACAGCGCCCCCCTGCGGCCGGCCTCGGACCGGACCCCGCAGCAGGTTTTCAATGTCCCTTCATCCGCCCTTGTGCACATTGGGTCGCGGTCACACCAAATGGGGGAGCAGCCGCGTCCCGAGGGAGGGGGGCCTACAGGGGCTCGGTCTCCTTCCGCAGCCACTCGGCCACTGCCGGCTCCAGCAAGGGGCATAGCGTCTCGGCAATGGCCTGCCAGCAAGAGGGGCGGAGGGGTGGATGATGAAGCGAGTGGCTGGCTGAGCAGCAGCACGCAGCACCAAGCACAGCACAACAGCACAGCACAACAGCCGCAGCACAGGCAGCCACGCTGCACAGGCAGCACCGGGGCAGCGGACCCTATGGTAGCCGTTGAGCCAATCGCGCTCTTCGCCGGAGAGCAGCTCGACCTTGATCATCCGCCGCTGCGCAACGGTGGCCGGGAGGTCAGGGTGGCGCGAAGGTGGGACCACCAGCTCCCCGCATTCGGGTGAATGCCGGCATGCAGGTGCGAAGGGCAGAGGCAGGCGGACCTGGATGGGGACCAGGGTCAGGGGCAGCATCTGGGCCCAGCGGCAGCCCTCGGAGGACTCGGCCAGCAGGGCGAGGGGCCCCGGGGCCGCGTCCACCCGGACGAGGTTCTCGATGCGCACCCCGAAGCGCCCCTCCAGGTAACAGCCCGGCTCGACCTGCCCGAGCGAGCCACCCACATCCCAACCGCATGATGATGCAACAACCCGTTCGGAGCAACCCCCCATCGTTTCGGCGCTTGCTCCCCTCCTCCTCCCCTCCTCCTTCTCCCCCTCCTCCCTCCGCCCCCCCCCCCCCCCCCCGGTTCATCGGAGGTGGCATGGTGGGCGGCGGCGGCGGCGGACCGTGACCACCATGCCGGGCTCGAGGACCATGTCCCCGGGTTGGAGGCGTGGGCTGATCCGAGGCGGGTGCTCGTGGACGCCCAGGAAATGGCCCACCCCGTGGCCTGCGACCAACCAGTCGGGCAAAGGCGAGTGATCAGCGGTTATGATACCGATGGCCCCTCGTGGAGAATCCTCGGCACCCAGACTACGGACCGGTTCCATGGCCGTAGTCGAGGCCCACCCGCCAGAGGGCCTGGCGGGCGAGGGTGTCGAACATGGAGCCACTCGCGTATCCCCGCAGCGGGAAGGGGGTGCTGTGAATGGCCAGGAAGCCCTTCAGCACCCGGGTGAAAACCTCCCGCTGCAGGTCGCTCGGCTGGCCCATGTGTACTGTCCGGGTAACGTCCGTGGTCCCCTGTGGCCGAGAGGGAGCGAGAGTTGAGTTGATGGGACAGGGAGGAGCGGGCGGAGGACTGTGAGCAACACATCATCGGAGTTGCGGGGTCGTTTTGCAGTGGTGCCTTGGCCGGGTATGGGGGTGGGGCAGGACGGACGTCGAGGTACTGGCCGCCGGTGTCGATGAGGACCATCGATTCGGGGCCCACGGGCCCGTTCTCGGCGGGCATCGTGTCCGTGGCCGGGTGGGGCTCGTAGTGGACGATGGCTCCGTGGGCGTCGGCAGCCACGATCGGGGCGAAGCTTTCCCCCTGCCAGTACTGGCCCTGCGCCCGGAATGCCACAAGGCGCTCGCAAAGGTCCATCTCGTGCAGCTGCGGGGGCGCCGCCGTGCTGCTCGGGTGTCGCCGAGGGCAGAAACAGACGCGGCGATGTCAAAAAAGGTGCAAGCGCCACTCGGAAGGATCCAGCAGGATCCAAAGGGCAAGAAGGCGGGGAGGCGCGGACCGGCTGTGCATGGCGGCCGCCTGATTGTCGAGCCAGTGTAGGAAGCGGACCAAGGCCACGCTGTCTCTGGTATGGGCCCGCTTCATGCCGGCCATCTCGACGTCGTTCTTGACGGCCTTCATGGGGCCGATGGGCGAGGGCGCCGACTGGACCCCGGCGGCAACCTGGGCGGTGAGCCCCGAGAGTGGCGAGATGAGACGACAAAAGCACAGCAGGCAATGGGGGAGCCGGCGCGCTGGCCGTGCCCTGTCGGGAAATGCGGACCCCGGAAAGGATGGAACAAGAAGCCCAGGAGCAGCTGGACGGGTCGATCACTACCAGCTGGCCCTGACACAGCTGGGACAGGGCCGCCGCCACCTCGCCATACGGGTGGATCTGCACGCTGTCGCTGGCCAGCCGACTTTGCAATGCGACAGGGGCTGGGCTAGGAGCAGCAATGGATGCCGCGAAACGCGTACCAGGAGAGGAAGGTATTCGGAGACGGTTGGAGGCGGGAGGGGCATGCCGACTGACCTGTCGGTGAACAGGTGGGCGCTGGTGGGGCCAATGAGCAGGTGGGCCCGGGCAAGGGGGCTGTACGGAATATCGCCACCGCGAATGTTCAGCACCCACATGACCTCGTCCAGGGCCGAGACGAACAGCATCGCCCCCGCCCCGTGGCGACGTGCCAGCTGCGCCCTGACCCGAGCGAGCTTGTCGGCACATGAAACGCCTGGGGTGTGTGAAATGTCCGGATTCATGGGCGCAAATGAGTGTGGCACAAAATCAGACCAGAAAATTCAAGGCCCAAGTCGAGGAGCGGAGTATTCGGGTAGCGGGGTCGGGTCGCCCAGAGCTGATCAATCAGATCGTTTTCGACGCCCACAATGCGTTGGCGGGCATTCGGCAAAGATTCCATCATTCTATCGATAGATTCCACGGAGAAAAGGTTGGGATTCAGTCCGATCCGTCCCGAAGCGGAAAAGGCGTTCACATCCGTCAAGAAATGGATCGGACTCCCAGTGCGGCACAACTCCCAGTTGCGCTTATCGAGCTCCTTTTCGGCTTGCAGCCAGTAACGTGAATCAGTGTATATGAGCGCGTTGGTTTGCGTCACGAGAGCCGTTCCTGCTGAACCACGGAAGCCGCTCAGGAATTCGCGTTTCTTGTCACCCTCCGCCACGTACTCGGAGGAGTGCTCATCAGAGGATGGTACAATGTATGCTTGCAAGTTCTGCAGGGCCATCAACTGGCGGAGCTGGGCGAGAGTTGTCATGATGGTTCAGGTTTGACTTTGTGAGGCAGTCGGCAGAGCTGAAGGGCTCTACTGGCTCGCCCGTGAAGCAACCCTTCTCATTCGGAATCTGTTTTTTCGTTGGTGGATCTTTTCAGCCACACAGTCTTGTCCCTGTCGTTCTCGAAGAGAATGAAGATTGACCCACACCCAGACACGGACTATGTCCTCGTTTTTTTGTTCGCCTTCGCCAATTCTCTTTATCTCATCTCGTTATTCGCTGGCTTTTTGGTGACATTTTTCAAAATTGCTCGCCGAGAACTCTGCTATTCTCTTATGGAGATGATTCTCTGTCTTTTGACGTTGCTGTTCCTTCTCCAACGCGTCACCGTGACCGCCCTCGATATGTTTGTGGTGTCACGTTCCGAGGAGATCATTCCCGAGATTGTGTTCTTGCTCAACTATATCCTGCAAATCTTCCAAGTTGCTCTGGTGGTGATCTTGTGGTTCCGGGTGATCGAACGCCCCTTCGCATCAAGGACTCCTCCCCGCACTGGCCGCCTGCGGAACTTTTTCGTCCTCCTGCTGGCGGTCATTCCCGCTGCTCCCCTGGTATTTTTGTGCATTGTCGACACCCCCCTGGGCCATGAGTTCAACTCGATTTGGTACATGTACATCGGGCTGGCCCTGGTGGTGTGCCTCGCGTACCTGCTGTGGGGGCTCATGCTGGCCATCCGGCGGCACAAGCCCGGGGTCCGGTGCGCCTCGGCCGAGGAGCAGCTGGCGCTGTTGGTGCCGCAGCCGCTCATCTCGCTGCGGAGCACCCACTCCCCGTCCACCACAACCACCACCTCCAGCTACATCACCCCGGCCTCCTCCCCGGGGGCGGTGCCCCCGAACGAGATGCTGACCGCCTCGCTCACCGGGTCGATGGGCACCCTCTTCCCGGAGGTGGAGGCCCGCCAGGCCCGGGCGGCCGCACAGTCGGGCCCGGGGTGGGGCATGGTTGTGCTGGTGGTGGCCTTCTTCGCCCTCCGGCTGGGGGTGCTGCTCTTCATGACCATGGTCCCCTCCCAGACCACCTTCGAGATGGTCCGTGGCCCGACTGTGCGCCCTGCTCCTGCGGGCCGCTCCCTGTCCCGACCCGTTCCCCTTTGGTGGTGGTCTCGGATGGTGGCGGTGGCTCCCGGTTGGGCGGCCTGGCAAACCTCTCCGCGCCGGCCATGCCCTCATCACCCCCCACTCCCACACCCACACCCACACCCCCACCCTGGCCAGGTGAACTTCTCCGTGACGGCCATGCTCGAGTGCGGCTTCGCGGGGCTCATCTTCTACGCGGTCAGGCCCCGCGGGCCCCCGCCCCCGATCTCCGGCCGGCCCCGGGCCTCCTCCTCGGCCACCGCCACGGCCCGCAGCCGCCACTCCCGCCGGGCGGGCAGCCCGGCCCCGCCTCCCGAGGCGCCCCCGACGGCCCTGGAGGCGCTGGAGCAGCAGTGGCGGGTGCAGTACGACGAGATCGAGTTCGGCTTCCTCATCGGCCGCGGCGCCTCCGCCGAGGTCTCGGCTCCCCTTCCCACCCCCCTCCCTGGCCCTGCCCCTTCCCCTCCCTGGCCCTGCCCCTTCCCCTCCCTGGCCCTGCCCCTTCCCCTCCCTGGCCCTGCCCCTTCCCCTCCCTGGCCTTGCTCTGGCCCCGATGGCACGGGAGGATCACTCGGCTTGGGTCACTCGCACCGAGACACGCTGCTTGCACTCACCGTTCTGTGTGCCCGTGGGGGTGTCTGCCTGTCTGCCTGTCTGCCTGTCTGCGCGCGCTGCTCGTTTTTCACCGTCCTCCTGTCCTCCTCTCCCCCGGCCAGGTGTTCCGAGCCATGTGGCACGGGATCCCGGTGGCGGTCAAGCGGTTCTTCACCCTCAACCCAAGCCACGCCCTGAGCCGGTTCGACACCATGCAGGAGCGCCTCCGCGAGTTCCAGGTGCTCTCCCGCATCCGCCACGAGAACATCCTCGCCCTCTACGGCCTCTGCACCAGCCCCGGTCCGCCCCTCCGCCCCTTCCCCCCCTCCCAGCCTCGATGGCCTTGGGGTGGGTCTCTCGTCGCCCGCACCCCGTCCTCGCTGCCTCCTGTTCATCTTGGGTCCTCTGGCCGCTGGAGCAGCCCTGTGCCTGCTGACGGAGTACTGCGCGTACAACAGCCTGTTCGAGTGCCTGCACAGCGAGGACCCGGCCTTCCAGCGGCTGCTGACGCCCCAGGTGCGCATCCGCTGGGCCTACGAGGCGGCCCTGGGCATGTGCCACCTGCACCTCCTCCAGCCGCCCGTCATCCACCGCGGTCCGCCCCCCGCGGCATCCCCAGCCCGCTACACCCCCACCGCCCCTCCAGGGGAGTGCCCGCCGCGTGGCCTGCCGCCTCATCCCCCTCGCCCTCGCCCTCGCCCTCGCCCTCGCCCTCGCCCTCGCCCTCGCCCTCGCCCTCGCCCTCGCCCTCGCCCTCGCCCTCGCCCTCGCCCTCGCCCTCGCCCTCGCCCTCGCCCTCGCCCTCGCCCTCGCCCATGCTTGCTGACTGCTGGCTGCTGTGCCGCGGTTGTGTGTGGGGCGGCAGATCTCAAGTCGATGAACCTGCTCATCAACGCCGACTTCCACGTCAAGGTGGCCGGTTCGCGCGCGCCCCCCAGCCCCCCGTTCTTTCTGCCCCGCCTCGGCCACAGTCCTCCCCCGCGTGCCCTCCCGTCAGTTCACTGGTCCGCGGGGGGTTGGTTGAGGGCTGCAGACTTTGGCGAGGCGCTGGTGCGGGACCGGCACGGGCCGACATGGCCTCGATGACCCTCTCCATCCGCGGGACCCCGTCCGTCGCCCCCCCCCCCCCCCCCCCCCCCCCCCCCCTTCCGGCACCCGCTCACCCCTTCCGGCACCCGCTCACCCCTTCCGGCACCCGCTCACCCCTTCCGGCACCCTTTTTTCCCCCTTCCCCGCGGTGGCTGGGGTTGCGACGACCTGCAGCTCTGGATGGCACCCGGTCTGTCTCCAGCTTCCCCTATATTTTTCCCATAACGGGCTACTGGCCAAATTGGATAAGGCACCTGACTACGGATCAGGAGACTGCAGGTTCGAGTCCTGCGTAGCTCGTCCTAATTTTCTTCTTCTTCTCGTGTTGTTGTTGTGGGCAGAGCTGCTTCGGGAGCAGTACCGGAGCTCGCCCTTCATCCGGGAGCTGATGAACAAGCAGCCGCCCCCGCCCTCGCCGCCCTCGCCTGAGGATGCGGGCCCCGAGCTGCAGTTCCGCTTCGACGAGCCGCCCCTGCTGCCCCGCTCGGCGCCCCCCTCGCTGCCCCCGCCCGCGGCCATGGCGGGCACCTCGCCCCCGACCCCCTTCGCCGTCTCCTCGGGGGCTCCCTTGCCCCCTCCGCCCCCCGCGCCCGCGCCCGTGTCGCCGCCCCTGCGGCCGGGCCCGCCGCCAGCCACGGCGCCCCCTCCGCCCCCACTACCCCCGCAGCCCCTGCCCACCCCCGAGGGCCCCAGGTTAGAGGACCATCGCCCGTCGGTCCGCGGGCCCCGAGACGACGATCCCGTCTCGGTGCGCCACATCAACGCCAAGGTCCGCCCTCAACAATGGGTGCCCAGTGGGAATCGGCGGCCTGCGAGCGCGTCCACATCCGGGTGGTGGTGATGGTGGTGGTGGTGGTGGTGGTGGTGGGCTCTACGGGTATCGATTCGGCCACTTGGTCTAGGGGCATGATTCTTGCTTAGGGTGCAAGAGGTCGCGAGTTCGATTCTCGCAGTGGCCCGACTTTTTCTTCCTCCCTCTTCCCCGCAAGGCGACGGATGTGTACAGCTGGGGGATTGTGCTGAACGAGTGCTGGACGGGGAACGTGCCCTACGGGGACGAGGCCTCCCGGTCGCCGCGGCTGGTCTTCGACATCATTGACCGGGGCGCGCGCCCCTCCATCCCGCCCGGCACCCCGCCCGCCCTCCGCGCCCTCATGTGCCAGTGCTGGGCCGAGGTCTGCGTCCCCTCCTATCCATCCCTCAGGGCCCACCTGGGCGGCTCCGCATGATGACCTCGCGCATGACATCTCATCGCTCGCACATCGCATGGCATCTCATCTCATCGCTCGCACATCGCATGGCATCTCATCGCGCATCGCATGGCACCCCATCTCCCGGCGGGGCAGAACCCTGCCCAGCGGCCGACCTTCCCGCAGATCGTCGACAGGATGCGGGCCATCTGCGGGGCCATGGGGGTCGTCCTGCCCAACGGGACCGCCTGACAGGGCCCTCGGTGCCCATCCCCCCACATCGCCCTCTCCCCTCTGCACGACGCGTTCCGGTCCTTTTCCCTCGTTCCCTCTCCGCCGGGGGGAAGGGGGGCCCCTTCGATCGAGCGGGGCCGTCCCTTCCGCCGGCCGATTCCATCTGGCCTCCGGACGCCCCGTGTCCGGCGCCCCGGCTGCTGTCCATCATTCGCCGCATCCCCTCCTCACTCCCACGGCCCGCCCAACCTCGCGCCTCGTCGGCTCCGGCCCACCCAACGCGGGCGGGGGCGGGTCTTCTCTGGTGTGTGCGGGCCGCCCTCGATTTGTTGTCTCCGGGCAGCCGTTGGCCCGTCCCGCTCGGAGATGCTCTCTGCCTCTCGGCCCTCTCGGCCCTCTCGGCCCTCGCCGTCCGAGGGGTCACTCAATCATCATCATCATCCATCATCACGGCCGCCATCCCGGCCCACCCCCCGGGTGGCACCACAAGCAGCAATAACAACACAACAACAACCTTCTTGGTTTTTCCTCGTTTGCGCGGTCTGTCTGTCTGTCTGTCTGTCTGTCTGTCGTTTGTCGTCTGTGGGCATTTCGGCTTCATCGGTTGGTTGGGTTTTTTGTTTTCGTTTCTTTGCTTGGACGTCCTTGGTTCGGCTCTTCCTTGATTTCAAGAGTCGCCGCAAGCGTTGGTGTCGCAAGGTCCGAGGAGAAAAAAAAAGTCGGGCCACTGCGAGACTGCGAGAATCGAACTCGCGACCTCTTGCACCCTAAGCAAGAATCATGCCCCTAGACCAAGTGGCCGAACGATGTGAATCAGTAGAAGGGGCCGTCGTCCACCTCAGTCGGCCTCGTGCTGTCGGCTGGGACGGGCCTTCTTCTTCAGACGGGTCCCTTCCGTCCCGGTGGCTTTCAAAGCTGGGCGGTCGTCGCGGGGGCGCGGACCCCGCCCCAGCACAGGGACGGGCGCGGCGCCTGTCTTGCCTTTCTTGTCAACTGCGTGCGGGGCCGGGGCCGCATGGGGTGGTGCCGGGGCCACTTCTGGAGGGACAGGAGCCGGACTCGCATCGGCCGGGGGCGGGGGCGACGAAGGGGGCGGGGGCGCGGGGGCGGCGAGGGCGCGTGACTGCCAGGCGTCCTGCGCCTTGAGCTCCAGGAGCCGCCGGGCGAAGGGGCTGTTCGGGGCCACCGCGGGCGGCAGGGTTGGGCTGCACGGGGCGCACCCCGGGACCGCCAGGGGCCCGCTGGCGACGGGTCGCCTCAGGTCCGCAGGGGCAGCCGGGTGGGCGGTGGCCACGGTCGCGCTGGGTGGTGGGGCTGCTGCTTTGCTGGCCGACGGGGCGGGGGGCGCGGCCGTGGGGGCTGCAGCGACGGATGCGGGTGGGGGTCGGGCCCGCTGGGCGCCGCCAGCGGGGCCAGCGGGGCCAGCGGGGCCAGCGGGGCCAGCGGGGCCAGCGGGGCCAGCGGGGCCAGCGGTGACAACATGTGCGGGGGCAGCCGTGGACGGCAGCTGCTGGCTGGCTGGTGTGGCCGCCTGGGCCTGGGCAGCCGCGTTCTTCTTCTTCTTGTTCTTCTTCTTGTTCTTCTTCTTCTTGGGCTGAGGGACCCCCGGACCCCCGGCCACGGGGGCCGCCGGGAGCGCCGCATCCTTTGAAGCATCCCCAGCCCCAGCCGCAGCGGGGCCGGCGGTCCGCTCGAAGGCGGCCACGAAGAAGCCGATGGTCTGATCCTCGGGGAAGTTGCACCGCAGGCAGAGGCGGCCCTGCTCGGGGGGCAGCACCTCGGGCGCGGTCTCCAGACCCCGGCGGGGCCAGGCGGGCAGGGCCGCGACCAGCCGCCACCCGCGGGGCGCCCCCTGGCGCAGGACGGCCGCCACGACGGCCTCGTTCTCGACGGCCTCGGTGGAGCAGGTGCTGTAGACCACCCGCCGGGCGGCCGGGAAGGCCATCGCATGAAGGACGACCGCCTCCTGGAACCGGGCCAGGGCTGCCAGCCGGTCGGCCTGGCTCACGGGCCCCGGCGGGGCGGCCGGGCCCTCCCCGTAGACGGCGCCCCCCGCGTATTCGTCGCCCTCGGCCTCGGCCGCGTCCCCGGGCGGCCCCTCGGCCTCCTCCTCCTCTTCGGTCGGCTGTGCCCGGCCCCCGGAGGGTCGCGGGGGTGCGGCGGCCAGGGCGCGGAGGGCGCCCCTGCCCTGGGCGGTCAGGCCGGCGTTGTGGAGGGCCGTCTCGAGGGAGGTGCCCACCCCGGTCGAGGAGCAGCTCGGGTCCAGCAGCAGGTGCGTCACTCGGCTGTATTGCGGGTCGTGCGGATCAACCTGCCCACGAGACAATCGCCACCACGATGGGGGAGAGGGAGGGGAGAGGGAGAGGGGAGAGGGGAGGAGAGGGGGGAGGGTGCCGAGTCCCGGAGCCCAAAGTCAGGACCGCCGGGCGGGGCTTTGGGTGGCGGCGGGAGACCCAGCGGCGGGCCAGTGCAGGGGGGTGCGGGGTGGCACCGGGACCTTGAGGAAGTCGGCGCACTGGGCGGTGGCGCAGGTGAGGCCCCGCATGGCCAGGGTGCGCCCGAGGGCCCCGGCCCGGCGCCGGTCGGCATCGAAGGCAAAGAGCCTGCCCTGGTTGCGCATGAGCACCCCGCAGACGCTGGTCTTGTTGCCCGGGGCCGCGCATGCGTCGATCATGTGGCAGCCGGGCGGGGGCGCCAGGACCACGGCCGGCATGCAGGAGGCCTTCTCCATCAGGAAGATGCCCCCCGGGGGCGTGCCGGCCCCCTCGTCGCCCACCAGCAGCGGATGGGCGTGCAGGTCCGTCCCGGGCGGGAAGGCCAGCAGGTTGGGGATGTGCGGGTCGGCCGCCAGGCTCCCGTGGCCCTCCTTGCGGAACCGGGCGGTGGCCTCGGCCAGGGGGATGCGCACCGTGTTGACGAAGACGTACCGGGGCAGCCGCGTCCGGGCCTGGGCCTGCTGCCGGAGTGGCAGGGGCAGGAGGTCTTCGGGCGTGGGGGCGTGTCGGCGCACCTTGAGGGTGGTCAGGGCCTGCTGGAGGAGCAGCCGCTGGCTCATGATCGGGGCGGCCATGTGCTCCCGGGTGAGACGCTTCTGGGCCTCCTCGTTCTTGCCAAAGAGCAGCTCGTACAGGTAGCAGTACGCCAGGGCCGTGTGAAACTGGGGATTGGGAGAAAGGGCGTTTTGGGGCGGCTTCTTACCGCGTTGAGGTTTTCCCTTGACCAGAATTTCATCGGCGACCCGAAGAACATCGTCAATGACCGATTGGTATCGCAGCGTCTCCGAACAAAGTAAATAAAGGACACTCTGTCGGCCAACAAGATTTGAGAACGGGACAGAAATCGGGGCAAACTAACGACCTTTTGTTGGTTCGAGCCGGCGGAGCCAAAAACAAGGGTTTTTAAAGAGATTTCACTTTCTTTGAATCGTTTGATGATCGGGGCAGCCTGATGCCACATCGACGAGTCAGAAGAGAAAACCTGCTGGAAAATATAGGGTCAACAACCAAGAGGGTCGACTGGCTACGCGACGGTGCGGCCGAGCCCGCTCGGAAATAGTCCGTTTCTGCGGTGTCCCGTTTTTGGCTGACCTTCCGCCAAAATAGTGAGGATTGACTTTCCTGTGATCCTCCTGCTTGCGTTGATCTCACTGACCGCTCTTCAATGGGCGCTGATGACCTCCAACTTTGCGCACGTTGAACAGAAGATCTCGCAGTTTGGATCGAAGTTGGGCGATCTCTCCGAGGCTGTTGCTCGTTCCGCCCCAACCCAACCCAATCCCACCACCCCACCCCCGGTGAGCACTACCCCACCGACTGAAAAGCCGCCGCCCGTGTCGGTGGCCCCGCCGCCCACCGCCCCCCCTTGCCCCACCCTCAGCCCACCCTCCTGCCCACCTCCTCCCCCGGCACCCACCCCTCCCTCCACACCCACGGGGGAGATCCCCTGGCTGATCATCGGCATCCCGACCATCCCCCGCGGGCAGGGCCAGCGCTACCTGGCCCAGGTCCGCCGGCATCCCCCACTCCCACACCCTCGTCCTCACCATCGCTTCCCCCACGGGTCGGCCCAGGTCCTGGATGCCCTGAACGGGCAGCTGCCCCAGGGCCACGAGGAGCTGCTGGCGGGGCAGGTGCAGGTGTACATCATGAACCACCGGCCGGGCGAGCACGCGGTCGGCGCTCCCTCCCGGACCCCCGCACCGCATCCGCACCCATGCATACACCACAAACGTCCTCCTTCATCGGCATCGGGTGCGGGCCCGCGGCTTCCTGTGGGCGGATGGCGTGGGGTGGCGGGGGCAGCTGTTCACGGAGATGAAGCAGCAGTACGCCAGCCAGAGCGCATTCCACTTCATCGACAGCCCGCGCACCGTCGACCGCAGCCTCATCTTGCCCAGCGCAGGGACAAGCCCAATGGTCCGCCCTGCCCTCCCAGCCTGCCCCCTGCCCATTCATCGTCTCATCTGGATTTGTTGCCCACTCGCCCGCCTCTTGGCCCTGTCGCGAGCCGGGCAGGTTCAACAGCAGACGGTGGACGTTGTGGAGCTGCTGAAGGCGGCCATGGGCCGGTCGCGGTACTACCTCTTCATGGAGGACGACTTCGTCCCCTGCCCGCGCTTCTTCGCGGCCCTGCAGCATATCCTCGCAAAGGCATCCCGCTACCAGCCCGGTCCGGCCTCCACCCCCTTCCACCCGCTCCTCCTCCACCCCACACCATCGCACTGTTCCGCCCCCCGTGGCCCAGCCATCATCCCCTCGTGTACCCCACACCGCCCACGCTCACATCCCCCGGTCCGGTCGTCCCGCCCCGCCTGGCCATGCCGGCGGGCACACCCAGAATGGAACTGCGTTCGGGTCTCGTACGGGCTCAACGGGCTGGTGGTGCGGGGCTCGGACCTGCCCTTCATCAGCGGCTACGTGCTGCGGCACGCCAAGCGGCGGCCCCCCGACCACCTCATGGCCGAGATGCTCGGCAGGGAGACCCAGGAGGCCCGCGACTACTTCAAGGAGCGCCGCAACATGGTCCGTCACGCCCCACCGCTGACCCTGCTCGTCTCAAGCCATCGGGAGCGAACGAGTGGGGGTGGTGTGTGTGTGTGTGTGGGTACCGCCGCCCGATAGCAGCCGCTATGGCACCCCAGGTGGCGTGTGCTGTGTTCCTTCGATCATCACCTTGGGGCTGTCTCTCCGTGGGGTGTGTCCACCGGGGGGCAGGCATACCGGTACAACATCCTGAACCACATCGGGTCCGTGTCCACCCTGCGGCCGGGCAGCTCGCCGCAGTACCCGCGCTGCTTCGACGAGTTCGGCTGGCCGACCAGCTTCCACGTGGAGGCCTTCGACTTCGAGCAGTGCCCCACCGACGACCTGTGGCCCTGCCCCAACCCGCAGGCGGCCCTCGCCCTGCCGGCCATCAACTGGCGGGCCGCCCCGGTGCCCCGCAAGAACGAGCCCGGTTAGCAATCAGAGGGCCGGAGACTCTTCGTGATGTCACATTGGATGGGCATCGCGACGGCTTTCTTGGGGGTGGTGGCATTCCTCTTCGTCGGGGTGGTGTACTGCTCATGCAGTCGAATGGGGAGCCACTTCGTTTAGTGTGTTCTCTCTCCAATGGTTTGTGCTGGCTTTTGTGGCTGTTCGGTTATTTTAAAAGGGTTTTTTTCGAGCGACGTCCCCTCGAGCCAAATCAAGGCGCGGGGTTTCCAACCAAGGGTCAAGCAGATTCTGTTCGGCCGTTCTCATCAACTGCCCCATCGTCATGGCAAGCCCATCCAAACAGACGGTGACTGTTACAGTGGGCTACGGCGATGAGACAGAGACATTTACGTTGGACGCAAGCAAAACTGTGGGGGACCTTGACACCATGGTGCGACAGCGCTGGCATCTTTCCACGAATGTTCTCCTTTCCACAGATGGAATGGGGATCTATGGTCCCGATGTTCGTCTTGCCGATATCACAAGCGACCACGTCGAGGCGATGACAGGTCTGACCGACCCCACCCACATCACGCCTCCTGACGCCTGACGATATTTTCGTTGATCTCTCCAGAGGCCCAGTTTGGCGCCAGTCTGCCTTCTCGCATGTCTCTGATGGTGCCTTTCTGACACGTGACTTAGGAGGCAGTTCCGCCACCCCTGCCCAGCAGCGCGATGGCTCCCCGGCACGGACGGCAGCCCGCAAGCCCGGCCTCCCGTCCACCTTCGCAGCACCCGCCACCCAAGGTCCGCCAGACGCCCTGTTTCTCATGCCGCAACAATCTCCGCCACAGGGGTTTTCACCCCCGCGTCCCGGCGCGGCCCCCGCTCGCGGCTCTCCTCCCCCGGGACCGTTCGCCCGTCCCCCGCGCCCACGCCCCTCGGTCCGCCAGCCCCGCCCCCCCTTCGACCATCCCATCCCGCCACCACCATCTTCACCACCAGCAGCAGCCAGCCCCACCCGCGACCCCCTCGCCGAGTGGGCGGGCCCCCCAACGGCCGCCACGCCCAGCTCGGAGGCGGGGGGCGAGGCCAGCCTGCTTGCCCTGGGGGGCCCGGTCGGCCCTGACGACCTGCCGCCGCCCCCCGAGCCCGAGCCGCCGCCCATCGCCCTGCAGGTGCGCGCTTCGGCGAACGAGGGCCCCGCGGCGGGCCTGGCCCCACCCAACACGCCAGCCCCTCCTCCGAGCGGCGGCGGCGGCGGGGGCGGCAGCCGGGCCGTCTCGCCCCACCAGCAGTCGCGCCGCCCGTGGTCACGCGGTGTCCCGGGCCCCATGCGGTACTACTACGGGCCGCCCCTGCAGCAGCCGTATCCGGGGCCGCCTGTGGGCTGGTGGGGGCCGCCCGAGGACCCCGACCAGGAGTGGGGCGAGCCACAGGGCACCCCCCCCAAGCGAGGTCTGCCCCGCGCCGCCTCGTTGGCCCCTCTCTGAACCCCTCCCTGGCGGAGGGACGAAGCCGGGCTGAGCGACCGCCCCGCTCACGGCTGGTCCCTTTCCCCTTCTTCCCCTGTTCGTCATCGCCCCTGCCCTGCTGCCCAGGCTTGGCATATGCGGCCCAGTCGCCCTTCCCCTTCCCCGAGGACCTGATGGCCGGCCCCGGCGGTCCGCCCCCCTTCCCGCGCATGGCCTGCCCTCCAGTCCACCTCCCCCACCTCCCCCACCTCCCCCACCTCCCCCACCCCCACCTCCCCATCTCCCCATCTCCCCACCTCACCACCTCCACCACCTCCACCACCTCCCCACCTCCCCCACCTCCCCCACCTCCCCCACCCCCACCCCTCCCCCATCTCCCCCATCTCCCCCACCTCCACCACCTCCACCACCTCCACCACCTCCCCACCTCCCCACCTCCCCCACCTCCCCCACCTCCCCCACCTCCCCCACCTCCCTCTGCCCCTGCACCACCGCCCCTGCTCTCACAGGCTACGACCAGGGTTACGTGGGCTACTCGCCGCCCGCTCGGCCGGGGAGCGGCCCCATCGCTGCCCGGTTCACGGCCTCGCCCGTCCCGCCCGTCCCGCCCAAGTCCGGGGGCTCCTGCCGGCGGTGCTGCCTGTGCACCCTCTGGTCGGCGGCCCTGCTAGGGCTGCTGCTGAACGTGCTGTGCCTGGTGGTCGTCTACGCGGTCTTCTTCGGGGGCCAGGTGTGGACCGCCCAGCCGGCCATGCGCATCGGGGTCCTCAGCGCCCTCACCCAGCGGGTCGGAATCAACAGCCCCGCACCCAACGCCACCCTCGAGGTCCGCCCCCCTCGGCCAAGCATCCCCTGGCCAAACCATCCCCTGGCCAAACCATCCCCTGGCCAAGCCATCCCCTGGCCAAGCCATCCCCTGGCCAAGCCATCCAGCCATCCCCCGCCCGCCCGCCCCACAGCCCGGGGGGAGGGGGGGAAGGGAGAGGAGGGACCGGCGCGCCACTGTTGGCCGCAGCCAAGTGACCGTTGCGGGTGGTGGGGTGCCGATGGGTGGCTGCGGGGGGGGCGGGCAGCTGCGGGGGGCGGAGAGCGCCCCCGACGAGGACCTGCTCTCTGTCCGGGCGGCCCTCAGCAGCGCGCCCACCCTGCTGGTCAGCCCCTCGGCCGTCCTCATGAGCCAGGCAACGTCCGCAGTGCCGCCCCTGACGGCCTTGCGCCTCCCTTCCCAACCCGCGCTCGTGGGCAGGCCGTGGGACCTCACTGCCAACTTCATCTCATCTCCCGTCCCGGGCGTGGCGGTGGCTTGGGGGCGCGGGCTGGTGGCCCGTCTGTGCGTGGGGGCTGGTGGCCCGTCTGTGTGTGGGTGCGGGTGCTGCTGCAGGGTCTCGAGCAACCTGACCGTCGCCGGGCAGACCATCCTGGGCAACGTCTCCCTCAGCGGCCGTCCGTCCGCCTCCCTCCCTGCCTCCATGCCTTCCTGCCTCCATGCATCCACGGCCTCCCTGCCTCCACGGCCTCCACGGCCTCCACGGCCTCCACGGCCTCCACGGCCTCCACGGCCTCCCTGCCTGCCCTTCGCCGTCCCCTGCTCGGCTTGGCTCGCCAGCTCACCCGAGTCCACTGTGGGCGGGCGTGGCGTGTGGCCCAGTGCTGGACCTTGGGGGCGACGTCAACGGGCACGGGATGCGCATCTTCAACGTGTCCCTCCTCCGGTCGGACCGCTTCCAGTTCGACGCCCTCACCGTCCGCCCCGCCCCGGCTGCCCCGGTTGCCCCGGTTGCCCCGGCTCGCCCTCCCTGCCCCCGGCTGCCCCGGCTGCCCCGGCTGCCCCGGCTCGCCCTCCCTGCCCCCGGCTCGCCCTCCCTGCCCCCGGCTATGCCGAGGCACGCCAGCGCCCATCCAGCCCAGCAAGTCGGGGGCTGATGATGTGCTTCTCTCTACGGCGGCCCTGGGGGGCATGACGGGGGCGCTGGTGGGGCGGCTGCGGGGCGGCAGGTGGGGGCCGTGTCTCTGGACGGCCACCTGGTCGCGGCCACCGACCGGCTGGTGCTGCAGTGCAGCCAGTCCGCCGCCCCCGGTAGCAACCTCGCAGCCCCGGCCAACGACCTCGGTTCGCACCCCCGCCCCGCTCCATCCCGACCCGTCCCACCCCTCCCACCCGACCCGACCTGACCTGCCCGCAGCCCGCATCCGCCGCCCTCATGCCGCCTGACCTGCCTCCTTGACCCCCCCCCCCCCCCCCCCCCCCCCCCAGCCGGCACGGCCGATGCCACGCCGACCGCCTCGGGGACGTTCATCCTGGGGCCGACCGAGGCCAACCTGACTGTGCCCCTGCGTGTGGGCCGGCTGCTGCTGGGGGCCGACGGCTCGGTGGGGACGCCCTTCCGCGCGGGGGCGCTGCTGGTGGGCCTCGAGGAGGGCGCCATCGACCGGCCGGGCGGCCCGCTGACCCTCCGCGCGCCCCTGGTCAACATCACCGGGGCGGCCGTCCGGGTGGGGCCCTTCGAGGTGACCCCCGAGGGAGCCCTGGCCTGCAACCAGACCGCCACTCTGCGCCTGCCGGCCCTCAACCTGACGGGGGGCCCGCTCTGGCTCGACCCGGCCCACGGGCTGGCCGCCAGCGGGGGGCCGCTCACCCTGCGCGCCCCGGCGGTCAACGTGACGGGCGGGCCGCTGCTGGTCGATGGGCGCATCGGGCTGGGGGGCGCCACCCCGGCCGGGGGGGTGGCCGGCCGGCTGGTGGTCGAGGCCCCGGTGGCGGTCGACCTGGCGGCCCCCCAGGTGCGCGTGGGGGGCAACCTGACCCTGGCCGGCGGGGCCCTGCTCTCGGGCGGCGGGCCCCTGACCCTGGCCGCCTCGGCCGTGCGGGTGGATGCGGACCTGCTGCAGCTGGGTCCGTGGCGCCTGAACGCGACCCTGTGGGAGGGCGGCCCCTCGCTGCGCATCGCCACGGGCGCCCTGTCGCTGCCCCTGCCCCTGTCGGCCGGGCCGCTGACCCTGGAGACTGACGGGACCCTGCGGGGCCCGGTGCCGCTGACCGTCCGCCTGGGAGCCATCAACCTCACGGCGACCCCCCTGTACGCAGGCCCCCTGGCCCTGACCCCCGACGGCACCATCACCGCCGCCGCGGGCCCGCTGACCCTGCGGGCGGCCACCCTGCTGAACCTGACGGCCCCCCTGGTGGCCCTGGGTCCGTGGGGCAGCTGGGACTCGGCCCGGGGGCTGCTCGCCTCGGCCGGGGGGGCCCTTGTCGTGAGCGCGCCCTTGGTGTCCCTCCCGGGGCCCCTCCTGAGTCTGGGCCCGTGCAACCTGACCGCCGACGGGCAGCTGACCGCCAGCCGGCCCCTGACCCTGACCCTGCCCGCCCTCAACCTCTCCGCCCCCACCATCGACGCAGGGCCCCTGCGGCTCACCCCCGACGGCACCCTCGCCGCCCAGCCGGGCGTCACCCTCAGCCTGCGGGCGCCCCTGGTCAACATCAGCGCCCCCCTGCTGGCCGGCCCGCTGGCCGTGGGCCCCGACGGGACAGTGGCCTCGCAGGGGGCCCTGACCCTGGCCGCGCCCCTGGTCAACCTCACCGCCGGCCAGCAGCTGGTGCTGGGGCCCCTGGGGCTCTTCCCCAACGGGACCCTGGCCGCCACGGGGGGGGCCAACCTGGCCCTGGTCGCGCCGGCCCTGGCCCTCCTGGCCGGGAGCAGCAGCAGCCTGACCCTGGGCCCAGCCGGCCTGGCCTCCCTGGCCGCCCCCCAGGTGGATCTGACGGGGGCCCGGCTGGCCCTGGGGGCCTCGGGGCCCCTGGACGTGGTGGCCGGGGGCTGGCTGAGCCTGGCCGGGGCACAGGGGGCCAACCTGACCAGCCCGGGGCCCGTCCTGCTGGCCGGCAGCCTGGTCGCCGTGCGGGGGGCCGTGGCGGCCCGGGTGGAGGCCCCACGGGTGGATGCGCTGGCCGTGGGGGCCGCTGGGCTGGCCATCAACGCCACCGGGGGCCCGGTGGTCATCGGGGGCGCGGCCGGGGTCCTGATCGAGGCCGCCGGCGGCCCCATCGGCATCGCCGCACCAGCAGCCGACGTCACGGTCGGCCCGCCACGCCACGCCCTCCTGCCCACCCGGCCGGCCCGCCCCCTTCGTGTCAAGCCGCCGGCTCACCACCTGCTTACTGCCACTGCGCTGTTCCCCACCCGGCCAGGTGTCTGCCCCCCTGGGGCTGACCGTCTGCGGCGCCCTTCGCCTCAGCGCCGGCGGGCCGGGGGGCGGGCCCCTTGCGGCGCCGCTGGTCGGGGGTGCCCTGCACGTGGCCGGGTCGCTGGTGGTGGAGCGTGCCCTGGCGGTGGGCAACCTCTCGCTGAACGGCTCGCGGGTCGACAACGGGCCCGCCCTGGCGGCCGGCTGGGGGCGCCAGCCGCTGACCGTCGACCTGGGGCCCCTGACCATCGCCAACCAGCTGCGGGTCGGGGGGCCCCTCGACTGCCCCGGTCCGGCCCCCGCCCCCCCACTTCCCTCGCCCAGACAGGCGGCCACCTGGCAGCTCCTCAGAACCCCTCAGAAGCCCCGCAGCAGCCCGTCTGAAGGCGCCACTGGAGCGCATCATCGATGGACCCCCTCCGTTTCCTCCTACCCATTCCCCCCCCCCCCCCCCCCCCCCCACCCCCCCCACCCCCCCACCCGCAGGCCTGCTGACTGTGGGCCAGGGCAACGTGACGGGCCTGCTGACGGCAGCCGAGGCGGCTCTGTCGGCCCGCGGGCTGACCCTGGGCGGGACTGCCCGGCTTTCGCTGCTGCCTGCCGGCCAGGGCCCCGCCCCGGGAGGTGAGAGCGTGCTGCTGGCTGCCCCGGGGGGCCTGGGCCTCGAGGCGGGCACGCTGGCCCTCAACGACACAATCGTCAGGCGGCTCGCGCCCGGCTGGGTCCGCCCCGCCCCGCCCCGCCCCCTCTCGTCATCCGGCCCCCCGGTCGTATTCGGCTCGCTCCTCCTCCTCGGCCCGCCCCTCACCGCCAGCGGCCTCTTCTGGGACCCGAACCGGCTGGCTGGCTGGCTGGGTGGGCGCAGGTTGGGGTTGGCGGGGCGCTGGTGGTTGAGCAGCCGCTGTACCTCGGGGCCCCGGCCGACCCTGGGGCGGCCCTCTACCGGGGCGGCCCGGCCCTGCTGCAGACCAACGGGTCGCTGCTTGTCGGGGGCTCGCTGGCCGTGGGCGCCTCGGATGCGGCCCTCTGGCGGGCCGGCCCGGAACAGCTGGCCACCAACGGGTCGCTGCTGGTCCAGGGGCGCCTGGCCGTCGGGGGCCGCCTCGACCTGGGCGGGGCCAACGTCATGCGGGCCCTGGGGCCGGCCGGCGTGGCCATCGAGGGTCCGCACCCGCCCCGCCCGCCATACGCCTTCGGCCCCACTGACGCAAGGCCCGGAGGTCGTGATCAGGGACCAGCATCTCGTCATGACCGCACAGATGCCCTCCGTCACCCACCATGCTTTGGCTCGGGTTGGGTCGTCCCGGTGGCCGCCGCAGGGCCGGTGGGGCTGGTGGGCCCGGTCAACGTGAGCGGCGACCTGCGGCTGGCCAACGCCACTGCCCGGCTGCGGCTGGGGCCCGAGGGGGCCGACATCGAGCTGGGCCTGGACGCCCCCGGGCGCCTCCTCCTGGCGGGCAACCTCACCGCACAGGTCCGCCCTCCTCGTCCCACCCACACCACCCCCACCACCCTGCCGGCCCAGCGACCAGCAAGGGTGGGGGCGCGTGTTTGCGGGCCTGCCCCTCACTCTCACGGCCACATTCCCCGTCTCGACGACCTTGGCGTGACGTGACGGGGCGACGTCGGCTCATCGGATCCCCCCCCCCCCCCCCCCCCCCCCTCCTGCAGGGCGGCATCAGGGCGGCTGCCCTGAACCTGACGGGGGCCGCCCAGGTGCAGGGGCCCCTCCGGGTGGGGGCCGGGGACCCGCTCACGGCCGCCCAGCTGGCCGCCGGGGCGGGGGCGCCCTTCGATCTGCGTGTGGGCGGGTCGGCGCTGCTCGGGGGCGGCGTCCTGCTGGCGGGGGGCCAGGCCCAGCCCTACTTCGGCCAGGTCTTCTTCCCCCAGGACGACCCCGTGGGCAACCACGCCATCCACATCAAGACATCCCTCAAGGCCGTCCGTCCCCCAGCCCGGCCCCGCCCCTGCCCGCCGCGCCCCTGCCCGCCGCGCCCCTGCCCGCCGCGCCTCGGCCCCCGTTTGCCTCCCGCCGGAGGGCGCCTCTCACGCGAGCATTTGGCTGGGTGTGTGTGTGTGCGGATTGGATTGGGCGGGGCGCAGGGGTCGGGGTACACCTTCCTGTTCAAGGTGGTCGGGCTGCAGATGTTCCCCTCGGCGCGCTCGATCGCCTTCGACGCCTTCGGTCCGCCCCCCACGGCACCCGCCCCCCCCCCACGTCGCCCTCCGCCATCGCAGCCTCGCCCGCATGAGCCAATCGTCATCCCATCACCATCAGCATCACCATCAGCATCACCATCAGCATCACCATCAGCATCACCATCAGCATCACCACCATCACCGCCACCATCACCGCCACCACCACCACTCGCCATCGCCCTCACCTTCACCTTTCCCCGGCAACCGGTGGGTGGGTGGGCCCAGGGCTGGCGGACGGGACGCTGAGCGTGGCGGACGTCTACTCGACGGACGGGTCCACCAGCGGCATGTACGGCCTCTACCTGGGGGCCGACGGGGCCGTCTGCATCAAGGTCAAGCTCACCCCCACCGGTCCGCCCGCCCCCCGCCGCTGCCCCGCCGCTGCCCCGCCTCTGAGAATGTGACCATCGGATCGGATCGGGGCATCACCTCTTTGCTGGCTCCCCTGCCCCGCAGGCATCTCGAAGAACGTGATGCTCTCCATCAGCGGCTTCCTGGGGGGCGCCCCCGCGGGCACCAAGCTGGACATTGTCGCATCCCAGGTGACCGGCACCACGGGCGGCAACTACTGAGCCAACGGTGCTGGGCCAACCGGGCGGCAACGACTGAGCCAACTGGGCGGCAACGACTGAGCCAACGGTGCTGAGCCAACTGGGCGGCAACGACTGAGCCAACGGTGCTGGGCCAACCGGGCGGCAACGACTGAGCCAACCGGGCGACAACACTGACTTGGCGCACCCTCGGTGGTGGTGGCGGCGGGGCGACGGATCGTGAGGGATGCCGTGCGGTCGTCGTGCGCATCCGCGTGGACACGAGCCGCCGGCTGCGGGTCCCGACGCGTCGCTGATGCCCGACGAGGGTGGCGGCGCCCCGGACCACGGCATCGCGTCTGGCGGCCCTCTTCTGGCCAAAAGGCCGCCCTGCTCCGCGGCATCGCGTCCGCCCTCTTCTGGTCACCAGCTGTAGCATCCTGCTGCCTTCCGAGCGCGGTTCCCACAGCGGAACCGACCGAGTCGGGCTCGACAGCGGACAGCACTTGCTGCGGCCTACCGAAGCCCAATGGCCCCCGGCCGGGCCGTGCTTCCAGAAGGGAGGGGAACCCGCCCCCCGAGGCCACCTCACGGCGATCAGGCTGCACGGTGGGATGCGGGGGCCGCGCCGTCAGGCGGGGGGTGCGCTTCGTGGCCCAATCGGGCAGCCCCACCCCCCATGGCCACCCCCATGGCCACCCGATCGGGTCCATCGGGGGCCCCCCACCAGATGGGCCGACGACCCCGTGGCCCGCCCGGCTGGTTTGTGCGGGGGCGTGACCGCGCCTTGGGTCGGTGGCTCACTCGCTTGTCAGCAACCCCTTCCCGCGGCAGCTGGCGGCCACTCCGACCTTCCCGCGGGCACCTTTTCCCGTGCCCCGCTTGCCTGACTTGGACTGCCTGCCATTCGGGGGATCATTGCAGTGGCAGGCCAACCCGCCCCTTCAGTGCCGCCGTGGGGCGGCCGCTCCCGCCCCGGACGAACCCCCGGCGCGGCGCCAAAAGCTGACACCAACCGAGCGGCTCCTCCCCCCTCGAGGCACCACAGCCGCTCCCACCCGAGCGGCTCCTCCCCCTTTGAGGAACCCCACCCGAGCGGCTCCTCCCCCTTTGAGGAACCCCATTCGGTTTCCCGAGGGGAACAAAAAGACCGACGCGCCCTGCCCTCGCAATATTTACAGGGGGGGCCCAAATAAAAACACGGCGGCACATCGTCGGGAGGGAGGGAGGGAGGAGGAGGGGGGGTCAGAGGTCGGGCGGGGCACGTAGCCGCCCGGCATCCGGTCGGGGAGCGGCTGGGCGAGGGTGAAGCCGTCCTCGAAGTGCACCAGCATGGCACGTTGGCCGGGCCCCGGCCGGAAGGGGGGGTGAGACCGGCTCACGTCCGAGGCCTCGCTCTCGGGGCGCCGGCCCAGGAGCACGTCCACAACACCGGGAATCACTGCCCAGACGGGGAGGAGCGGAGGAGCGGAGGAAGCCAGCCGGTGCCGAAACAGGGGCCGTCAGCGGTGCGGGGTGGCAGGTGGGGGCGGCAGGTAGGGGATGCCAGGTAGGGGGTGGGGGTGCAGGTAGGGGGTGCCAGGTGGGGGTGGGGGTGGCAGGGCCGGCAGACTCTCACCGAAGGCGTCCATGACCCCGCGGGCGTTGCTCTCGTGGGCCACGACGGCCATGACCGCATCGACGGCGCTCCGGTCGAAGGTGATGTGGTTGGGGTAGCAGACACGCTCCATGTGGCGCCTGCAAGGGGGGCCGGCCCGGGCACCAGCAGAGGAGGAGGGAGAGGGTTCCGGAACCGATGGAGTGGCGGCCGGCAAAAGGGAGGAGGGAAGAGGGACGGGGACGGGGGCGGGGCGGGGCGGACGTGACGATTTCCCGGATCTCGGGGTCGGTCAGGGGAGGTAGACGATTGGGTCGCCCACCCGCCCGAAGAAGTGGGCCCCGAATTTGTCGGAGATGTGCTTGCGCCCCAGCAGGCGGAGCTCGGCGACCTTCTCGTCGAGGGTCTGGTTGAGAAGCAGCCTGAGAGCCACCCGAGAGGGAGAGTGAGGCAGGGTTCTCCCACCCACTGCCGGGTGGGTGGGTGGGGGGGGGGGGGGGGGGGGGTGATCAGACCTGGTGGTCCACCCCTCGGCCACATGGATGTCCAGTTCCTCCACGATGACGTAGATGTTGCGCCGGTTGTCGACGAGGACGTTGCTGTCCAGGTAGACCTGGGGCTGCAGAAACCGCTCCACGGCCCGCTGCACCTCGAGGGTCGTCTTGTCGAACTCGTCCAGCACGATGACCGAGCCGTAGTGAGGGCACCTC
This sequence comes from Paratrimastix pyriformis, assembly GCA_027972325.1. Taxonomy (NCBI): domain Eukaryota; phylum Preaxostyla; family Paratrimastigidae; genus Paratrimastix; species Paratrimastix pyriformis. The sequence continues at coordinate 117,224 of JAPMOS010000037.1, read as the reverse complement.
TGGATGGCCTTGGAAATCTCGGAATCGATGGACTTCCACTAGACGGGGCCCCCAGTGTAACGAACAGGTCGGACCACGGAGTGAGGCAGACCTCCTCAAGGTGTGGGGACTTTACCATGTTGTAATTGAGGAATCGGGATTCCCAGTAGACATTGTTGGGGAAAATGGAGTCCCTCTAAGACGGTGGTCACGCGAGACGTGCGGCAAAAAACGGACGAGAATATTCACGGTTTCCGTTTTCCCGACTCCAGATGGACCCAAAATGAACAAGACCACGGGCAATAACGTAGTGTCCCCTCTGCTGTAACCTGAAAGTTTTAAGGAGATCATATCTTTTGCGTTCTGTTGGCCCACCAAGGCGGATGAGCCCTTTTCAAATTGCGCGACCATGTTTGGGTTCATAGGAGCGCATTTCCGGGTGATAAATGCTGGCCATATCCGTTCTGACCACGACAGCTCCCCAAAGGCAACTGCGAAAAGCGCAAGCAATACAAGAAAATTCAGCCTGCACTTGGGTGATGATGGCTCGAACCAGTGGGTTATGTACGTTATCAGGGTGACAGGAGCTCCGGAGCGAATCGACCAGAGGTTGATTGACTCAGGGTATAGAGTCCATATACAATCTCTGGAGCGTTTTGCGGTGGCTGACTTTGCCACTGCCGCAGAAGCCAACCATGGGACGTATGTATGTTCTTCCATATCTGGTTGAGAGTTGGGCGATTCGTTCCAACCGATTCACGAAGACAACCGCCTAATGCGCCTGGCGAATCCACGAAGAGCAGCCACAAGGTGGAATTACCCGATATTTCTTGCAGAGAATCGGTAAAGATGGTGGGAAGAGCAGACGGAGCGAATGGATCGGGGGGAGTAGTGAGGATTGGGAAACCGCACTTGAGGAAGTCCTCAATAAAAAGAACTCTCGCCGATAATCCGGGTCGGCTGAGCCGGGGCTGAAGGCGGCCTGTGCCGCCAGCCGGCCAGTCAACACTCGCGGGAAAAGAGAAAAGTTCAAACCACAACGAAGCAAACCAACAAAAACCGGCAAATGAGATAAAAAAAGACGCCGCAGCCAGGCATCACTCGCTCCTCCCGCCTCAGGCGGAGCCCTCGGTCATCAGGGTCTCCTCGATGGCGCAGGCGCAGAGGCGCTCGGTCTCGTCGTGGGCCGTGTCGCAGGCCAGATACCGGGGGACCAGCATGAACGCACAGACGCCCGAGCGCATGCGCCCCGGGAGCGTCTCCACGGGTCCGGCCAGGCCCTGACAGCCCCGACAGCCCAGGAAGCGGCCCAGGTCGGTGCAGCTGTTGACGGCCTGCAGCAGGTCGGGCCGGCAGGCCGAGGTGGGGTAGTGCACCCGTCGGCAGTACGCGGCGCAGGACTCGCCCCGGCCGCTGGCGCCGACATGTGTACGGGGAACGCGGACCGTGCCGGGGGTCGGCCCGCGGATGTGCGGGGAAGCCGCCCAGTGGCTGAACGTGGCCGGGGGCAGCAGAGCGGGCAGGACAAGGTGGGCTGGGTTCCTGGTCAGGCGGGCGGAATTCGGGGGCGACGGTTCCTCCCGGTCCAACAGGTCGTGCCGCGGGCCGCCCCGGAAGAGCTCTCGGGTCCGGGCAGCGGCTGGGCGACAGGGAGAAAGGTCAGAGAGCGGCGCGCAGTCCGGGTCGAAGGACTCGTAGGTTCGCATGCCCATGATGGGATCCCCGCATTGGAAGGACGTCGGGAAGCTGTTCCCCAGGGTCGACGCCGTGCCGATATGCAGCATCTAGAATCGGGATAGTGCAGCGGGGGGACCAAGGCAATGCGGCGGGGTGCAGACCTGGTTGTAGCGGTACACGAAGAAGGGCCGGGCGCCGAAGTGGCGTGCTCCCCGGGCATCGGTCCCCGTCCAAAGGCTCCCCCACGCATAGTCGACGGGCTGTCCCAGGCCAATCAGGGGCAGCATCGACAGCAGGAAGGGGAGATCCCGGTGCTGCAGGAGGATCCCGTTCATCCCGTAGCTGACCCGGTAGCCGGCCCACCGGTCCATGTACTCGAGATGGGCTTCCTGGGGTGTGCGGGCCTGCCCCCGGTGCGGTCGGCTCTCGTTGTTGGGGACCATCGCCTCCAAAAAGCCCGCGGGGTCGGCGATCAGGGGTTCCAGCAGCCGTGCCAGGTGCATGCGGGTCCCGGGGCAGAAGACGAAATCGTCTGGGGGGGGGGGGGGGGGGGGCCACGTCGGTCCAGCAGCGTGACGAAATGACGCTCCAGACCTTCCATCAGAAAGAAGATCTCAGCGTCACGGTTCACGTTCCACTCCAGGCCCGGGACCGTGGAGAAGCTGGTGTTCCGGTAAAAGTGGTGCATCATCCCCGCAAAATCCAGAGTCTGTCGGATCTTGTTCCGGTTCATGAAAGAAGGCAAGTGGTGGTCGATGAAGTATTGGCTGCCAGGGGCGGAGATCGCCCGGACGAACTGGGGCGCCTCGACCGCCGCATCAATTTCAATAAAATGAATCGCAGCTTCGGAGGCGTACCGATTTCGGGCCCAATCAAAATCTGGATGTTCTTTTGGGCGCAAATTATAAACGTAAAGGTCGTAGGGGAATGGCGTGGGAGTGTCACGAGATTGCATCTCGTGAAGAAAGCTCGTCAAAGTGTCCCGCAGCGGGTGATGCTCAGAAGGAGATCCAAGGACACGAGGGACAGTGGGAAAGACGAAGTGGATTGTTGGGCAAGGAAGTAATGGAACAGGCGGCCGATCGGGAGCCAGGAAAGCGGCCAAAGTCCCCAGCAATACGAGGAGAGATGCAATCCCACCAGAGATGAGGACCCATCTCTTGGGCCTCATGATATCACGGCCCGTGTGGTTGGACAGAGCCCTCCTCACCCGAGATCTGTCAACCACTTGACATGCTTCCGCCCCAGTCAGTCAGTCTCGTGTTACCCCGGGGATGCGTTTGGAGGCGATATTCACATGTTTCGTGTCTGAATGTACAAAAAATGAAACAACACTCATCCATTGCGCATCAGCGCAGCGATCTTAGCGGGCAGGGGGCGCGGCCTCGCGAACGAGGGCCCCGTGGGCCTCGGAGAGGACCAGCAGGGCGAAGCGCTCGACCCGGTCGAGCTCGTCGGTCGAGAGGGTCGCGTAGTCGAAGGTCCCACACAGGTCCGTGTACCTGCCCCCGGTCGATACCACCCCAAGAGCGGCACAAGCCATCAGCCACCGCCACCCAAAGGCGGGCCAACCCCACCCCGCTCCCCACTCCCCCCGCTGGCCGGATCTATCTGCAGACCCGTCCTTGTAGAAGAATGCCTGGCCGGCCGCGGTGCGCCCGTAGGCCTTGACATAGCAGCGGGGCAGGGGCGCCGAGCCGGCAGCCGTGCGGACGGTGAGCCGGCCCTGGGTCTCGTGCAGCGCCACCTCGAGGCCGTGGCTGTAGTGGGTCACCACCCGCGTCAGGGGCCCCCGGCTCACCTGGCAGGGCACAAGCCGAGACGAGAGGCGATGATGACGTGTGACTGGCCCCGTCATGTCCCCCCCCCCCCCCCGTGCCCCCTGTGCCCCCCCCCTGTGCCCCCCCCTGTGCCCCCCCCCTGTGCCCCCCTGTGCCACCCCCTGTGCCCTAACCCCCAGGGCAGATGCCGACCTCGACGAAGGCGTTGCTGTTGGCGACGGGCGCGGGCAGGGGGATCGTGGCGTCGAGGAGCCCATCGGCCCCCACTGCACCCCCAGTAGCCAGCCAGCAACCAACCCGCCCGCCCGCCCGCCCACCCGCCGCCCGAGCAGATGCCGATGCCGATGCAGATGAAGACCGCAAACCCAGATGCTCCTGTCGGACGGCAGGGAGGGGGGAGGGGAGGGGATGGCGGGGGGAGGAGCGGCTGGTGCGGACCGGGCAGGTCGACGGTGGCGGTGTGGTTGGGCTGGATGATGCTGCAGCCCTCGTGGGCCGCGGGGCCGGCCAGGCTGAAGGGCTCCATCGAGAAGCGCATCTCGAGGTCCATCAGGTAGCACCGCACCGCAACCGGCTCGCCCGGGGCCAGGTTGGCCCCCACCAGGTGCAGCTGCCGGGCCGAGGACTGGTGATGGGGAAGCGACGAGGGGCGGGGGCGGAGGCGCCCATTAGGAGGCGAAGGTGACAGGATGGGGCACGTCTGACGGAGTGGAGGATCCAGCATGCAGGAGGATGGGCGCGCATGTACGGACCGAGAGGGTGACCTCGAGCGAGGGCTCTGCCGTGGCGGCGCCGGCGTTCTGGCGGTCCCTGAGGATGGCTCGCTCGGCCTCGTTGTCGGCCATCCGGGCAGCCTCGGCCTGGGCCTGGGCCTGGGCGGGGCCCTCGGGGCGGGCAGCAGCCACCGGGGCGGCGTCGATCTCGGCCAGCTGGTCGGCGATCTCCTGGAAGAGCCGCCGCCACTGGGCCACAGGGTACCCACCGTACCTGGGCATGGGCATGGGCATGGGCATGGGCATGGGCATGGGCATGGGCATGGCCCGTGGTCGGTCGGATCGGGGGGGGCGGGGTGGGCGATGAGGATTGTGGTCATGTCGGGGCGGGGATGGGACTGGGAATGGGATGAGGCGAGGATGGGGATTGGGGTCATGTCGGAGCGGGGATGGGGACTGGGCGGGGGTCACGGCGGGGGGGCGGACCGCTTGGCGACGGCGCGGGCCGTTGCCAGGTCCCCGTTGGCGGTGGGGTCGAGGAAGAACTCGAAGTAGGCCGCCATGTAGTCGCGCTGGCCACGGGGGCAACGACAGGACGCGATGATGACAATGGGTGGTGATGATGGGACGAGGATGGGACGAGGATGGGATGATGATTGGATGATGATGATGATGGGATGATGATTGTATGATGACGATGGTTGGATGACGATGCCTTCTTCTGCCATCCACCATCGTCATCCAATCATCGTCATCCAATCATCGTCATCCAAAGAGGGCAAGAAGAGGTCGATGCCTGGTGGATCACCCCCGCCATACCCATCGTCTCTCTGATTCGCACCTTCTTCAGCTGCCAAGGGGGCGCGATGGGCGAGGGCCAGGGGGAGCAGCGGACCTGCATCTCGAATGGGACCTCCATCCGCGTCCAGCCGGATGCCTGGCGCTCCGCAGGGCCGAGCCGCTCGTGGCAAGCCGCGCAGAGGGCTCCCAGGGCCGGGGCGGCGGCAGCGGCGGCTGTGACGGCGGCTGTGGCGCTCGCGGATGCGGCGGGGGCTGCGGGGGCCACCGCGGGGATGGCCCGCAGGTGGGGCAGGAAGGCCGCCGGGCCCGAGACGGGGCCCACTGCAGCAGCAACCCACCATCCCAAAGGCACGCCACATCGAGACATCGAGGCATCACCATCCCAAAGGCACGCCACATCGAGACATCGAGGCATCGAGACGGCCTGAGTCGACCGTCCCGCTGGGAAGCCGAGGGGGTTGGAGTGGGGCGGGGGGCTGGAGGCGGGACGGACGCGGGTATGGCCTGTAGTGTGGGCACGCGGCCAGGGAGCAGCCGCACTTGGCGCAGGGCGGGGCGGCGCCCGAGCGGGGCGCCCCCGGGCAGCGGGCCGCCATCTGGGTGAAGAGGGTCCGGGCATCCTCCACACGGTCCTGGGACGACCCGCCGCGCGGCAAACCGGCAGGGCGGTGAAAAGACGCGTCACCATCAGCCAATCATCATCATCATCATCATCATCATCATCATCATCATCATCATCATCATCGCCATCATCATCATTCAGTCATCGTCCTCCTCCTCCGATCGGCACGTGATGATGATGGGGGTGCGGGCGGACCTGGAGGAGGAGGTAGTAGACCAGGCCCAGGTACTCCTCGGGCTCGAGGGCCCCGAGGGCGGTCCGCTTGAGGGCCAGGGCACGCAGGGTGCGCCGGTACTGGAGGGCCATGGCGTCGTTGAGGATGGTCGGCTTGCCGCCCAGCCGGTGGGCCCGCGCGTTGATCAGCGGCCGGTACTCCAGGTGCTGCCACAGCCCTGGCCAGCCGAGGCGAGAGGCGGGGGCGCATCGGGGAGGGGGCGCGAGATGGGATGGGATGGGATGAGAATGTGATGGGGATGGGGATGGGGATGGGGATGGGATCGCGCCCGGGGCGATGCGGTTGGGTGTTGTGGTGCAGCAGCAGAGGGGCGGATCCCCGAGCAGATGGGCGGGGGCGGAGGCGAGGGCGGGGGCGAGGGCGGGGCGAGTGGCGGACCGTCCTCGACCGGCTCCGAGCAGTAGAGCGCCGAGCGGAGGAAGGGGTACTCGCCCGGGGCCAGGTGGTGCTGCAGGTATGCCGCCATGTGGCCCGCCAGGAGGTGCTTCACCGCGTAGCCCCACAGCACGTCCTCGTAGACATGCCGACCGCCCAGCGTCTGCGCAGCCATCAGCGCCCCGGGGGGACAGCCGCACGGGCCAGACAGGGGCACGCGATGAAGGGGTGACGGAGACCGGCCCAACACTGCCCAACCGATCTCCAATCGGAACCCCAAATCCAATATCCAAAATCCTCCCGTCTGTCGTCTGTGGACGAAGGAGGGCAGGAGCGTGTGCGGGGATGGGTGCGTGGGGATGGGTGGGTGGGTGGGCACGGAGGCCGGACGTCGAGGACGCGGCCGGTGAAGTCTGCCGAGCGGGCGCAGCGCCAGGCGATGTCGGGCAGGGAGGCGCGGCCCAGGTTCTCGAGGGCCAGGTAGCGGAGCACCTCCTCGTCCGTGCCCTGCTCGGCCAGGTACCGCCAGTCGACCAGGCTCTGCACCCGCCCAAAAGCCACGCCCCCAAAGCCATGGATGGGGTGATCACGGTCGGAGGGGATGGAGGGCGTGGCGTGGCATGGCGTGGCATGACATGGCATGGCATGGCGTGGCGTGGCGTGGCGTGGCGTGGCGTGGCGTGGCGTGGCGTGGCAGGGCCGGACAGAAGACGAATGACGACGCGAACGAGGGCCGAGGGCGGTTTTGTTTTTTCAACGATCGGCCGCCGTGGGCCAGAGGGGCGCCACGGAGAGCGGCGGCGGGGGGGTGGGGGGTGGGGGGTGGGGGTGGGGGGCAGGGCCGGACCTCGGACTTGATGTGCTCCACCACCGTCAGCGGCCCCGCGGGCGGGGCGGCCCCGATGAGCCGGTCGCCCTGGGTCACGTGGGCCGGGAACATCTCGTACCGCCCTGCCCACGCACCGGCACCGGCGGCACGGGCACACCCGCCCCACAGACGCCCCCCAGAGCAGAGGACCGCCACTCAACCTCGTGAGTGGGGTTGCGATCCAAGCCCGTGCAACGGCAGCATCGGTGTATTGTGGGGCGGAGGGGCCGCGGTGTATTGTGGGGCGGAGTGGCGAGGGCGGGCGGCTGCGTGGGCGGGCGGGGCCGCGGACCGGTGAAGGGGAAGTAGAACGAGACGGCCAGGGAGTGGGTGCTGAAGGCGGGCACGGTCACCTGGCGGCACCGGGTGTAGAACCCGTTGGCGCAGGGGATGGCCCCCCGGGGGATCTGCAGACACCACCACCACCCGCGCACAGCCCCGAGTCAAGTCAGACGGGAGCCGACGGGGGGGCCGAGGGGGGAGGGAGGAGGGCATGGGCAGATGGGGCGGCGGGGCGGGGCGGGCCTGGACGAGGACGGCCACGTCGAGGGCGCCCGGGCCGACGTTGGTCAGGACGACGGTGCTGGTGTAGATGCGGTTGGCCTGGAAGCGGCCACCCCGGATGTGCTTCTCGCGCGGCTGCTCATCCACGTACTCCGTCGGGTCCCTGGCCGGGGGTGGCGGCGATGGTGGGGGCGATGGCGGGGGTGATGGTGATTGGATGAGGGTTGGATGATGGTTGGATGAGGGTATGGTGATGATGGTGGTGATGCTGATTGGCTGCTGAGTGGCGATGGGGCGCGGGGGCTGAGCGGGTGGGCCAAGAGCGCTGAGGGAGCGGCATGATGAGGAGGAGGGCGGTCATCGGGGGGTGGGTGGGGGTGGGGGGGGGGGGGTGGGGGCCAGCAGACTCGGGGTCGATGAAGTGCTGGCGGACGAGGAGGTCGCCCTGGGCGGGCATGCCGTCCCAGGGGCGGATCTCCTTGCGGAAGAGCACCACCGGCCCCGCGGGCCGGCACCGGAGGGCCACCGCGCCCGCCTGGCGGATGTACTCGGTCCCGGCGGTGGCCGGGTCGGGGTGCAGCGGCAGGTCGGTCACGGCCAGCGCAAGCAGCATCTCGTTCAGCGACCCTGCGCCCCCGCCCCCGCCCCCGCCCCCACCGACCCACCACCACAAACGCACAGACAGGGGCGCAGGGACAGGGCACACAGGCGCGAGGAGACAGGTTTATGAGATGTCGCCCCAGCTGTGCCACGGCCGGCCCTTTGTGTGGGCGTGCCAGCGTGCCAGCGTCCGGCGCAAGTGTCAGCGCCGTCTCAGCGGGTCAGCATCAGTGCGTGTGGCTGGCTGGGTGCAGGGACGGACCGCGGACTGCCGGGTGGGCCAGCGAGGTCGAGATGAAGGGTCCGTGGGCCCCGTGCAGCAGATAGCTGGGACGGGGGCGTGATTGTAAGGCGATGACGATCGACCCAAGCATGGGCCGCCCGAGCATGTGCATCGCAATCAAGGGGCGTGGAGTCCAATCATCATCCGATCATTCGTCACCCATCACCATCATCTCACCATCATCACTATCACTATCACTATCACCATCGTCATCATCATCATCATCACCACCACCATCACCACCACCATCACCACCACCAGCATCCCCATCATCATCATCATCATCATCATCATCATCATCATCATCATCATCATCATCATCATCATCATCACCATCACCATCACCATCACCATCACCATCACCATCACCACCACCACCACCACCACCACCACCATCACCACCACCAGCATCCCCATCATCATCATCATCATCATCATCATCATCATCATCATCATCATCATCATCATCATCATCATCATCATCATCACCACCATCACCATCACCATCACCATCACCATCACCACCACCACCACCACCACCACCACCACCACCACCACCACCACCACCATCACCACCACCAGCATCCCCATCATCATCATCATCATCATCATCATCATCATCATCATCATCATCATCATCATCATCACCATCACCATCACCATCACCATCACCATCACCATCACCACCACCACCACCACCATCACCACCACCAGCATCCCCATCATCATCATCATCATCATCATCATCATCATCATCATCATCATCATCATCATCATCATCATCATCATCATCACCACCATCACCATCACCATCACCATCACCATCACCATCACCACCACCACCACCACCACCACCACCACCACCACCACCACCACCACCATCACCACCACCAGCATCCCCATCATCATCATCATCATCATCATCATCATCATCATCATCATCATCATCATCATCATCATCATCATCATCACCATCACCATCACCACCACCACCACCACCACCACCACCACCACCACCACCACCACCACCACCACCACCACCACCACCACCACCACCACCACCACCACCAGCAACAACAACAAGACCAACAAGACCAACAAGACCAAGAACACCAGCATCACAACCAACGCCATCCCCATCCCCATCAGCATCACCAGCGCCATGATGCCAGCACGCGAGCTGGCCGCTGGCGGACCGTGCGTAGTCGACCCAGAAGCGGTTCCACTTGACCAGCTCCCCGCCGGCGGCCCGCTCGACGGCCCAGTAGTGCCGCTCGGCGTACTCGCGGGTCGTCTCGGGGGCCCGGAACTGCTCCCCCGCCAGCCGGCTCGCACGGGCCCGCAGCTCCGTCACGGCGGCCCGGTGGCCTTGCACTGAGCAGGGGCAGGGGGGGCCCGAGGGGGAGCAGGGACGCCAAGAGAGACGCGAGGATCAGAAGGAGTCGGGGGGGGGGGGGGGGGGGCTGACTGGGGAGGGGGCACTCTGGGCAGGATGGTGGGGCACGACCATGGTGGTGCTGTGGCACGATGGGCAGGCAGGGGGGACGCGGACTCGAGGCTGCGCTGAGCGGCTGGCGGATGGACCGCTCGGCACGGCCGGACTTGGGCGCCGGGGCAGCGGCGGCAAGAGGCTGCGGCTCCTCGTCGCAGAACGCGCACAGCATCTCCTGCGCCTCCTGCGGGTCACGCAGCCCGCCCGCCCCCCAACAACACAGACACCACCACGCGCGACGCCATGATGGTGAGAAGCACCGCGGTGGGTTGGGCCGGCATGGGGCTCCATCCGCGGGGCGATGAGGGGCGTGCGAGGCGGCGGGGGGGTGGGGTTTGCATGGGACAGCAGGCGAGTCGCGACCATGGCGGGGCTGCTGGGCGAGAAGGATGCCCCGCCCTCGGCCTCCTCCTCCTCCTGGTCGCCATCATCGCCATCCGATGCAGAGGCCGTCCGCCTGAGGCGCGCCCCCGCCCTGATCTCGCCCAGCAGCGTGGGACCACGGCCCCCGCCCCCGCCCCCCAGGGCCTCCGATGGGGCTGCGGCCGAGCAGGTGGTGGTGGCGGTGGTGGTGGTCGGGGCGGGGGACGGGCTGGCCAGGGCGTCCGGGTCGGAGATCTGCAGGGCCGCCTGGTGGAGCCCGTCCTCCAGCCCCTGGTCGGCACACCGGCCCCACCCACCCACCCACCCAACCAGCCAGTCAACCATCACCCATCAGAGGCCAAAGACACCGGTGACGATCAGCGGGCATTATGCAGCCTCAGCGGGGCGGGGCGGGGCGGGGGCGGGAGGGGGGGGGGGGGGGGGGGGGCACCGGGCGGACGGGGGCACCGGGTTGGCGGCCGCCAGGGCCTGGACGCCCATCCGGATGAGGTCGGCCGGGCTGCGGGGCGCCTGGGGATGGCCCGTCCGGGCGAGCCACTCCCCAGCAGGATCTGCTCGAGCACGTTCAGCCCCTGCAGCCGCCGCCGCCACCACGTCGGTGATTCGCATGCAACGTGACCAAGCTTGTTGTGTGGTGCTGCTGGGCGGGGGGGCAGCGGTGTGGGTGCGGGGGCGGCTGGGGAGCGGACCTGTAGCGCTCGGGGCGCAGGTATGCGGCCAGGTCGGCGCCCAGGAGGTACTCGTCGATGAAGGTCTTCTCGGGCTTGTGCACCAGGTGCGGCACCACCTGCACAGCATGCCCACCACCCAACCAGCCCACCCAGAGGCCCGTGAGGGGCGCAGCGTACCAGGGAGCGGGGCGAGATACCAGGGGGGGGGGGGGGGGGGGGGGGGGCGGAGGGCGGCGAGGCGAGGAGCCCGCCGGACCACCTGGGCGAAGAATGCCGGGTCCTTGTGCATCAGCCAGAGGTGCACCTCGTGGCAGCCGTACTGCGAGAGCCGCTCGGCCCGCTCGGCGGGGCTCAGCCGGGGCCACCGCAGCAGCCAGGCGAAGTCGGTGGTCAGGGGCGTCTCGTGGGCGATGGCCCCGAACAGGTCGAACAACTGCAGGGACATGGGGTGGCGGGCGGGGGTGGCGGTCAAGAGGCACCATGAGCCGTGCGCGTGGATGGCCCCAAACAGGTCGAACATCAGCAGGGGGCGCGTGCGGTGGTGGTGGTGGTGATCAAGAGGCACCATGAGCCATGCGCGACGGGGGGTCATTGACGGGCACAGAATGCGAGGAGCCAATGTCCGTGCCTGTGTGTCTGTCTGTCTGTCTGTCTGCCTGTCTGTCAGTCAGTCAGTCAGTCAGTCAGTCAGTCAGTCAGTCTGTGTGTCTCTGTGCCGCTGGGTGTCTCTGTGCCGCTGGGTGTCTCTGTGCCGCTGCGTGTCGGGCTGCGTGGTCGGGCTGTCCGTCTGTGGGCGCGGAAGGGGTGGGGCCGACGGGCCTTGCGGAGGGAGTCCATGATCAGGACGGATGCCGTGTTCATGTCCGCCACCGTCGCCTCGCCCTCCAGCGGGGCCGGCGGGCCCACCAGGGCCGCATCCTCGGCCCCGGCCCCGGCCCCGGCCTCGGTGGCGGGTGGAGAGGGCGCCGCGGGGCCGAGGAGCGAGACGGCGCGGCGCTGGGCGTAGTGGCGGGCGGGGTCCAGGATGGCCAGCAGGCGCCGGTCCCGGTAGAGCGAGGGCAGGCGCAGCACTGGGGCCTCGGCGGCGGCGGCGGCGTGCTCAGAGACGGGAGGGGCCGGGGCCGGGGCCGGGGCAGGTGACTGCTGCTGCGGCATGTCGAGGGGTGGTGGCGGTGCTGATGATCAGATGCTGATGATGACCACCATGCGTGCGTGAGTGGCGTTGAAGGGCAGATGCGGCTCGAGGAGGGCAGGGGGGGCAGGAGCAGCAAGGGGGGGACCTCGGGCGGGGCCAGGGGCAGGATGGTGGCGAAGGCGGTGGCGACGTGCTCCCCGTCGACGGCGACGGCCAGCAGGTGGCTCTGGCCAGGCTGCAGGCTCCGCTTGGGGATCCGCAGCACGGCCTGCCCCGGGTGCGCTGCGGGGCCCGCCATCACCAACAGCAACAGCAACCACGCAGCAGGGGGGCCGTGGGGGACGTTGAGGTCGGGGCGCCAGGGACGGGACACGGGAGGGATGTGCGTGCCGCATGGCATGCGGACCGGGGCCGGAGGGCTGGGGGCGCAGGTTGGCCAGGACGGTGGCCGGGAAGGCGAGGAAGTCCAGGCAGGGGTCGCTCGGCTGGGCCCCCTCCCGCTCCGAGCCGCTCCGCTGGAACCGGTGCCGACGGCCCTGCGCGGCCACCCCCCCGGCCAGCCGGCCCCAATCCAATCCAAGGCCCCAATCAAACCGCCACGCCAGCGATGGTGAGATCCGCCCACCGGCAGCAAGCGTGACCAACGGGCCACCTCCGCCCACCACCTCTGCCATCGACCTCACGCGCCGGGGGGCCAAGGACGCAGCGGGGCGGGCGGGCGGGCGGGCGGGCGGGCTGACCTGGCGGACGCCGTGGTTGATGTGGTCGGTCCTGAAGAGCCGGGCCACCCCCCGCACGAGGCCCTCGACCATCGAGCCGGCGCTCACCCGCCGGGAGCGCTTGTAGAACTTGGCGGCGCTCAGCTCCATCGAGGCGCGCTCGCACTTGAGGTCGCACAGCTGCTCGGACTGCTCCCTCATGAGCATCTCGGGGGCCTCCGCCTCGCACTCCTCGCGCGCTTCCCGCCTCTTGGCCGACCGGGTGGCCGCCTGGGCCCGCCGCTCGAGGGCCTCCCCGCCCCGGGCACGCCGCACCCCTGCGGCCAAAGGCGGGCGGCGGTGAGCCCACAACATGATGATGCGAGGGACGGGGAGTGACGGGGAGGGATGGAGGGATGGGGGATGGGGCTGGGCAGACGGGTGACGGTGGTGGCGACGGCCCAGGGGGAGTTGAGCAGCTGGGGCCGGGGCAGCATGTTGCCCAGCCGGGGGTCCCCCTGGCGCCGCAGCACGTAGGCCGTCTCCTCCGACAGGGCGCTGCAGCCGGCATCCCACAGCGGCACATGGGCAGAGGACACGGGCACAGGGTCATGCATGACCAGCGCATCAAACCACCACCACCTCCTCGAGACCAGGGTCACGATGCAGGCGGCCCGTCGAGGGAGTCGGATGCCACCCCATCCCACCACCCCGGGGGGGTCCTCGAGGCAGGCGGGGGGGGGGGGGGGGGGGGGGGGCGGTGCAGACACCCCGTCGAGGTAGTCCGATGTGGGCATGGCGAAGTCCACCTGGGTGGGGCAGGTCAGCGGGGTCCCCAGGGCCGCCCCGGGGGAGGCCTGGGGCAGGAAGTGGGTCGCCAGCAGGTGCACCCGGGTCGCGGGGGTGGCGTTGGCCAGGGTCACCGTCACGAAGGAGGCCCCGCCGTCCCCCCCGGGCGCGCTGAGCTGCTCCGGGGTCGCCTCTACCGTCGTCAGGGGGCCCTCCCCCCGGGCGCGCGGGGCCCGGGCTGCGGCGGGGGGACGGGCGTGGGATGGGGATGAGCGGTGAGGATTGCGCTGGGGGTGGAGCCGATGGGGGTGCTGGGGATGGAGGTGGGGCGGGGTGCGTGCCGACCGGGGGGCACGGGGTCGCTATCGACCAGGCCGACGATGTGGACGGGGCTCCGGTGGCGGGCCTCGATCACCCGGGCGGACGAGGCCAGGTACCCCGGCGGGGCCATCTGCACGCCCCGCCCCCCGTCGCGCCCAGCCCACGGCATGCCGGCAGAGGATGTGGGATGAGCGCCGGCCATCGGCGGGCAGGGGATGGCGCACGGGAGGGGGCGCGCAGCCCCCATGGAAGGGTGGACGGCAGGATGTGGGGCGGCCGGGGCGGCGCAGGCCGGGGTCACGGACGGTGGTCTCAGTGGGCGCGGCGGCGGCGGTGGCGGCGGCGGCAGTGGCAGTGGCAGCGGCGGGGGGCGGGCGCCGGGTGACGGAGACGAGGAGCCGCTGGCGGGCGGCCCCGTCGACCAGGAGGAAGTCCCCGGGGGGCAGCCCCTTGGCAAGCTCCACGAAGCCCTGCAGCCCCAGCCCCGCCCAGCCAACAGCCCCGGCATCCACCCATCCACCCATCCATAATGGGCGGGGCGAACCGTGGAAGGCGCTGGGAAAGGCCCTGACGAGGTGCGTGCGCAGGTGGGGGCTGGCTGTGTGGCATGGCTGGCTGGGACATAGCGGCTGGGTGGGGCTGAATGGCATGGCTGAATGGCATGGATGAATGGCATGGCTGAATGGCATGGCTGGCTGGCATGGCTGGCTGGCATGGCTGGCTGGGACACCAGCCGCTATGTCCCAGCCAGCCATGCCAGCCAGCCATGCCAGCCATGGCTCTGACTGGGGCTGGTGTGGGCTGGTGGGGTTGGTGGGGCTGGTGGGGCTGGGTGGGGCTAGGTGCTGGGTGGGGCTGGGTGCTGGGTGGGGCGGGGCTGGGTGGTGGCTGGGTGGGGCTGGGTGGCATGGCTGGGTGGCATGGCTGGCTGGGTGGGGCGGACGTCGCGGCAGCGGATGCGGCTGCTGAGGTCGCGGACGACTTCCTCCGTGCCGCGCACCTCCCACAGGGCGAACCGCTCCGGGTCCAGCTCCCCGCCCACGAGCCCTGCGCCCCCCGCGCATCCACAACCGCACCCACAGTGCCCCCGACCCCATGAGGGCCTCCAGTGGGCGACGGCAAGGACCGCCAGCTGCCAGTGGGCTCGGCCGTCCTGGGGCGGGACGGAGCGGCCACGGCGCGGATCGGTGTGTGGGTGCCTTGCAATAATGATTGACCGCACCGCACCGACCCCCAGGAGCGGATCCCATCTCGAGCCAACGAACCCCATCGCATCGCATCGCATGCTCTTGGTGAGGGAGCGGACCGGCGGGGACGCGGATGGGGGCCTCCTCGACTGCGGCCAGCTGGGTGGGCCATGCGACGGGGGCCTTGGTCAGGGCGCGCAGGTCCCAGCGGCGCCGGGCCTCCATGACGGTCACCTCGATCCCCACCACACCAGGCAGCGGCCCCAGCCACACGTGGCTGTCCCCCCGGGCAACGCAGACGATGGGCATGAGGATGGTCGGACACACGGTCACACATGGCCGTGATGGCACGATATGGACGATCGGTGGCCATATAGGGTCAGGTCATATAGGGTCATATAGGGTCATATAGGGTCATATAGGGTCATATAGGGTCATATAGGGTCATATCGGGTCATGATGAGGCGGGCGTGGGTGCGGCGGCTGGGGGCTGACGGACCCGCCCTCGTCGGACATGAGGGACGCCGTGACGGGCTCCGTGGTGACGGCCGAGCGGAGGGTCACGTGCACCGGCTGCCGGGGGAAGGGCTCGCCCTGCAGGCGGCGTGATGAGCAGGGGCGTGATGAGCAGGGACGTGATGAGCAGGGGCGTGATGAGCAGCGGGGGCGTGATGAGCAGCGGGGGCGTGATGAGCAGGAGCATGGCGAGCAGGAGCATGGCGAGCGAGCACGGGGAGCAGCAAGCAGCCAGCGGGGGGGTGGGCGGACCGTCTTGCCGAGGACCTCCACCATCCAGCCGGGGCCCTCAACCGTGTGCACGTGGCGCAGGTGGGCCGCCACCCGCTGCGGGGCCGACTCGCTGCCGTTGACGTCCTGCCGGCTCGCCAGGCTCAGCGGCCGCCGGGCAGACCCCACAAGGGTCCGCACTGGGGCGCCCCAGGGGCGGCACGGCGAGGGGGTCGGACAAGGCGGTGGTGAGGGGGTGGAGAGACCTGCACCGCCGGAGCAGACGCGCACTCCCCTCCCCCCACACACACACACCCAAGGCGGGGCGTGGGCCTGGCCTGCAGACCGGAGCATGCGAGGCGCATCTCGACGGAGCGGAGGCCGTCGGGGACGAAGACCTCCACGGCCGCCTCGCGCCCATCGGCCAGCTCGATGTCGTTGAACACCCGCCGGGTGGGCACGCCCTCGCAGTCCTGCCCCGGCGGAGAGGGAAGGGCAGACGGGTGAGGGCCCCTTGGCGCGCGCCTGTCCGCCCCGCTGGTCTGGTCGGGACCGAGGCCCCCTCCGGAAATGGGGAGGCGTGGCATGATGAGGCGGGGGGGCGGACGGTGAATGTGACAGTGATGGCGGCTTCCTCGAGGAGCGCCAGCGAGGTGGGCAGCCCGTTGACCCTGACCAGCCAGCCGCCAACCGCCCGCCACGGACGAGCCCCAACCAGCATCCCATCCCAGCATCCCATCCCAGCATCCCATCCCAGCATCCCATCCCAGCATCCCATCGATGTGAACGCGGGCGGTGAGGTGGCGAGGGCAGGATGGGTGCAGAAGTCCGAACGGGGCGGGGTGGCAGGGTGCATGAGCAGGGTGCCTGAGCAGGGTGCCTGAGCAGGGTGCCTGAGCAGGGTGCCTGAGCAGGGTGCCTGAGCAGGGTGCCTGAGCAGGGTGCCTGAGCAGGGGCGGGGGCGGGGGCTGGGCTGACCAGAGCATGGGCCTGCAGAGGACGGTGGCCTTGCACCCCTGGACGAGGGCCTCCCGGTCGATCCACAGGCCGCCGCCCAGGGCGTACTGCTCGGCGGGCACCGTCAGCTGGTCGAGCGTGCTGAAGCCCCCGCAGCTCAGCACAACCTGCGCCGGCCCCGCCCGGGACCCGCCCAAGCACCGCATGAGGAGATGTGAGATGACGATGCTGGTGACGGGCATTGGGCACATTGCATCCATGTGAGGACGATGGCGGTGACGGGGCATTGGGCATTGCATCCATGTGACCGGAGGACAACCTGCACCCCAGGGCCCCCGCATGGTGATGTGGCCATGTGGCATGGGCATGGGCATGGGCATGGGCATGGGCATGGGCATGGGCATGGGCATGGGCATGGGCAAGGGCAAGGGCAAGGGCAAGGGCAAGGGCAAGGGCAAGGGCAAGGGCAAGGGCAAGGGCAAGGGCAAGGGCATGGTGCATGGGTCATGCGGGCACGGACATGCGGGCATGTGATGGATGGGGTGCCGAGGTGCAAGGGTGCAAAGGTGCATGTGTGGCATGTGTGGCATGTGTGGCATGTGTGGCATGTGTGGCATGTGTGGCATGTGTGGCATGTGTGGCATGTGTGGCATGTGTGGCATGTGTGGCATGGGTGGCATGGGTGGCATGTGTGGCATGGGTGGCATGGGTGGCATGGGTGGCATGTGTGGCATGGGTGGCATGGGTGGCATGTGTGGCATGTGTGGCATGGGTGGCATGGGTGGCATGGGTGGCATGGGCGGCATGGGTGGCATGGGCGCATGGGTGCGGACCGGGCCGGTCCACTGGGCGGCCCCGTACGGGATGAGGATCGTGCCCGCGGTGCCCATGGGCTCCTGTGGATGCGACTGCTGCTGCTGCTGCGGGCCCTGGGCCTGGCTCGCCGGGCCCCCGGAGACCCCGGCCACAGCCGCCGCGAAGGGCGCCGAGTCGGGACCCTGCGCCCGCCCCGGAAGCCAGAAAAGCCCACACACACGGTCGGCGCTTTGGAGCCAACCAGCAGCATCACCCAGTCAATCCAATCACCATCCAAGCATACCACCACCATCCAGCCGTCATCCAAGCATCACCATCACCATCCAATCATCGCCATCCAACCATCACCATCCACTCATCACTCCTGGGGGGGAGCCACCCGTGCCGGGGGCGCGCCTGCGGACGGGAGCGGGGCCTGTGGTGGGGGCCGCAGCCAGTGGGGGGAGGGGCGTGCAGGTGTACGTCTTGCCCTGCATCCAGAGGGTCGCCTCGGGGAGGCACCGGTTGCGCTCGTCGAGCACGGTCACCACAAGCCCCAGGGCCGTGCTCCGCGGCACGTAGCGCAGGTGGCCCTTGCGGATGATGGCCCGCCTGCAGACACGCAGACACGCAGACACACAGACACACACGCCGCCACCCCGCGGCGCGGGCGGGCCGTGAGAACGGGGGAGGGGTGTGTGTGTGTGGGCGGCGCGGCGGGGTGGTGGTGCCGAGGGCGATGGGCGACGGGCAGGGGACGGAGAGGGATGGGCGGTGGCGATGGGGCATGGCGGCGATGGTGTGGCGGGTCGGTGGGCGGGGCGCCGGCCGGCATGAGCGGACCCGCGCTTGCCGCCGCCGAGGGTCTCGACGATGAAGATGCCGCGCCTGGGCAGGGCGGCCAGGCGGAAGGTCTCCCGGTGCCGCACGTCGGCCGGCTGGGCGTACGTGTGCACCTCTGTGGGGCCCCCGCACGCAGGGGCACCGGCACGGGCAGGACAGCCGGCGGTCAGAGGCGGATCCCCAGTGGAACCATGCCATGGATGTGGCCACCGGCGGGCGGGCGGGCGGGCGGGCGGGCGGGCGGGCGGGCGGGCGGGCGGGCGGGCGGGCGGGCGGGCGGGCGGGCGGGCGGGACGGGATGGGGCTGAGCATGGGCATGGGCATGGGCATGGGCATGGGGGTGGGGTGGGGCTAGGGGGTGTGCGGGCCGTTGAGGTTGGGGACGAGGCCCTCGAGGTTGACGTCGGTCTGGATCTGCTCGAGGCGGCCCTGGTAGTAGCCCGTCGTGTTGACCTCGTACACGGCCACGGTCAGCTGGCTCACGTTCTGCACCAGCCACCGCCCACCGCCCACCGCCATCCACCGGCCAGGGGAGAGGCCGTTGGGTGCCATTCAGCGTGTGCCTGTGCCTCCTGGCCTGCGTGCCTGCGTGCAGTGATGAGTGTCCCCCCGTGTTGCACGTGCCTGCTGGCATGGCGGTTGGCGCTGCATGGCGATCGTGTCTCCTCACGATGCCGGTTGTGGGTCGGAATCTCCTGCCGCGCGGCCCTTTCGAGATCGGGCGGGAGGGGTCGCCTTGACGCGGGGGTGCGCTGGGCGGGGGCGGGGCGTGCGCGAGTCTGTGTGCGGACCTTGACGTAGAGCTCGACGGTGACTGTCTCGTCGGGCCCGTAGACGGCCCGGTTGGTGGGGCACCACTCGAGGACGACCTCCTCCCGCCAGCGGGCCACCTGGGCAGGCCCCGCGGCCGCGGCCCACTTTGCGGGCTCCTGGCCGGCCATCAACTTGGCGTGGCAGAGCACCCCGTGCAGCGAGCCGGTCGCCAGGTAGGGGCTGAAGGCCTTCTGGCTGTTGTGGTTGGGTTGGCCGAAGTACTCGTAGAACCAGGCTGCCGGCACGCGCACCCAGGAGGAGGGGCAGCCCCGGGACGGGATGAGGGTGATGGCTCCCGTGCATCCCCAGGTCCCATTTGACATACGATGGCGGCGGGGGGCGGGGCCGGACCGAGGAGCAGCTTGTTTTCGTCGGGCGGGCTCCGCAGATCGGCCCGTGCCGTGGCGCACCGCAGCTCGGCGCAGTCGAGGCTGGCCGGGGCGTACACCTCGCGGGCCTTGCTGTAGTAGCGGCTGTCGGCCAGCTCGTGGCTGTGGGGCACCTTCAGCAGCGCCTCCATGTGGTCCTCGTCCAGCACGCCCTGCCCCGCCCCCGCCCCCGCCCCCCCGGAGAGAGACCATGTCCAGGATGAGGAGCCGCGCTCCCCAGGGTCTCCCACCCTGCCACCTCTCCACCTCTCGCCTCGCAGAAACGAGGCCACGCCCGAATCCCCCAGGGTCTCCCGCCTCCCCTCGGTGCGGTGCGGTGCGGTGCGGGACACGGACGATGGACAGGTCGTACTTGATCAGGGCCAGGAGCATCGTCAGCCGGCTGGCCCACATCGAGGGCGGCAGGCCCTGGGCCAACTTGTACAGGCGCCCGTAGAAGGCCGCCTTGGCCTCCTGCAGCAAGGATGCGGATTCGGGGCGACCAGGCAACATCGGCGTAATGAGGCAACACAAGCCCGGCCAAGCGACCAGGGCAAGGACCAGACAACAGGCAGCCGGGCGAGATGGGGATGGGGATGGGGATGGAGATGATGGGGATGGAGATGGAGATAATGGGGATGGGGATGGGGATGGGGATGGGGATGGGGATGGGGATGGGGATGGGGATGGGGATGGGGATGGGGATGGGGATGGGGATGGGGATGGGGATGGGGATGGGGATGGGGATGGAGATGATGGGGATGGAGATGGAGATAATGAGGATGGGGATGGGGATGGGGATGGGGGTGGGGATGGGGATGGGGATGGAGGAGATGGGTATCGGGCGGTCGGCAGATGGATGGAGGGCGATCGGTCACCGCCAAGGGGCGGGCAGCACAGCCTCAGCACGGGGGACAGGGGGGCAGGGGCTGCTGGCTGACGGACGGGGTCGGTCTCGCAGTCGACGTCGGCGTTGCAGTCGATGAGGGTCAGCATGTGCTGCGCAATGACGGCCGCCTCGCCATGCTCCTTGAACACCCCCGAGAGGCTGTCCATCTGCGGGATGAGTCCCCAGACGCGGCATCCGTCGGGTGTGCCAATCAAACAGAAAGGGAGATGCCACGGGTGTGTGAGCCTGCTTCCATTCCCCCGTCCCCACCCCGGAAGAGGAGGAGGGATGCAGACCTCATCCTCGGTCAGGATCTTGTAGATCTGGCCGAGGGTCTGGGTGTACTTGTCCGTGCCGTAGTACTTCTTGATGAGCGAGACCAGCCAGGGGTGCCGACCCAGCCCCAGGGTCAGCGCGGGCTCGTCGTCCAGGGCGCACATCAGCGGGGCCAGCAGATCCTTGGGCAGCTTGCCCAGAGATTGCAGCAGAATGGCCCACCCGTCGGGAAGGATCGTGTTGAAGGCGTACGCGCTACCCGCCGCGGCAAAGAGACATCGGAGGGGAAGGGGGGATGATGAGAATGGAAGGGCCCATCAAAGCCACAGACTTTGCCGCCTTCCGGACGAGAGTCTCGGGAAGAATCTGAGCGTTGTCGAACGATGTGGGGAAAATATCCGCGTGATCGGGGGTCGCGGGGCCAACAGCGGATGTGGAGGGGGTTACGGAGACTTCCCGGCGGCTGTGACCCCAGAAGGTCCCAAACTTTCGACGGATTTCCTCTGCGAACTTGGTCTTGTCCTCGAGACTGAGCGAGTGAAAGGACAGGAGATTCCGCCGAAAACGGAATGTGTTTGCCTCCACGCGATTCGTTTCGGCAAGTTTGTCTAGGATCTCTTTCTCTTCGGGTGTTTCTTCAGGGTTCTTGGCTTGGAGCCGGAGAAGGCGGAAGAAAACTTGCTCATGAGATCCTGCGGGGAAAAAATATGAAAAGGTGTGATATGGCACGAGGCTCACTTTCACGAACCGGGGACCAATGAATTATAGGCTTCATCAGAATCATTGAAAACGTATTTCTCCAGCCAGTCTTGCTCGTTGGGCGGAAGCGGAAGAGAATCCATCTCCACCAAAAAAAGAGGATGGCTGCTTCAACCCGAGGACCGTGACCCTGCTGTTTGTGCCCCCTTTCCCCCTCGGGCCAACACGTTGAGCACCATTTGTTCAGTGCCTTTTGACAAGACGCTCTCTCCTGATACCTCCAGCCTCCTTCAATATTCAGATAGTTGAACTGAATGATCGAGATTTTCATTCATGCAACATTCGGTGCTGGTTGGAATTGTGTGTCTGGTCCTAGTTGGAGGCGAACAACGAGTCGATGTGCCTTTTTCTTCCTTCAGCCCTTCATTCCCACTTTGCATCAACTTGGTTGGGAAACGGGTGGAAGGGGAGGAAGATGAAAGAAAGTTGGGGAAAATCGTGTCGGTCCAACACAATGTGAGTACAGCCGCACTGACGACGCAGCCCAGTCAGCTCAACAACCTGTGGCGGACTTGACGTTGCAGGGCTTTCAAATCTCCTTCAAACTGCCGCAGAAAAAACATCGCGCCCCCCAGCCCAATCAGCTTTTCGATCATAACATCTTTAAAGGCATTTCTATTTGGATGCTCTCTTTGGAAATGGGTCAAGCTCAAGCTCATTTTCTCGAGAAGAAGGTGATCGGTCTGGCTTCAGGGCGGTTTTTTGGTTCGTTATCCTCCGCAATCAGATCGGGGTGGCAGATTTTTTTTTCGCGAGCCACCTGGGCCCTCTGTTTCCATCACACATATCTGCACGGCGAGCTCTTCCGCGGGGGCCATTGCTCATTGCATCAGGAGGGACAGTGTATTTCGTGGTGGAACCCTTTCTCTCGGAACAACCACCCCGATTGTTCGTTATGAATGGCTCACCGAAGTCTGTCTTTTCGCCCCGTTGAGCCACTGTTGTCACCGCCCCCCCAGTGTATCGCTGCCGATGCCATCTCCCCGCCGCTGCCGCGCCACCTCGTGGTCGTCTCCTTGAGCGAGGAGGAGTGCTCACCGGCCTTTGTCCCTGTCCGGACTAGCCTTTCGACGGCCGTCCAATTGGATCTGTCTGCAGTCCCCGTCGGGCCCGACGTGGGCGGCAGTAGCGGGGGCAGCAGCAGCGGCAACGGAGCCCCGGCCTCCAGCATCCAGAACCAGTGTGAAGGAGACGAGTCCCCCCTGATTTCCCTCCCGTCTGGCATGCCGCAGCCATCGGCGCCAAGTCCCCCCCCGTCGCCTCCCCGCCCTACTACTGCCGCCGCCGCCGTACCCCCGATATGCGGGGCGCTGGCCTCGTGGCACTTCCAGCCTCCCGACCCGCGGGTCACGGCTGCCCTCGCCGCAAAGCTGTCCGACCGTCGAGACGAGATGCGGCCGGTCTCGTGTCCCTTCACTCCCCATCGCCCGACGACACTCCAGCCGGCGCCCGCATGCGCCAGTGGAGGCCCGAAGGTTGCCGAGGTGAAGGCCCCAGCCGTGCCCGAGGCTCAAAAGCCACTATCCTCTCGGGCGCGCCGCTGCTGTGATGATGCGGCAACAGGAGTGGTTGTCGGGGCGTCCTGGGAGCCTGTTCCGAGCCCGCCCGAGCCGAGACCACCGACTGCCCGCCGCCCACCCGAGCCGGCGAAATGCCCGGCCACCACCACCACCTCGCCCCTCCTCGGGGCCGCTGCGCCCCCGGTGGGCCGGGTGGGCAGTCCGCCGCCGTCCCCGTTGCGATTGAGCTCCTCCTGCTCATGCTCGTGCCCCTGCTCGGGCACGGGGCCCACCGACCAGATCCTCAGCTCGGCCTCCGTCGTCTCGGCGTCCCTCTCGAGCCCCGCCCCGCCCGCCCCGCCCACCCTCGCCGCGCCTCCTCCCGTCCATGTCCCCGCCGCCCCGACCGGCATCGGCAGCCCCACCCGACCAGCGCCAATCCCCGCGGCTGCGGAGGGTCCGTCTCCCCAAATCGGATGCCCCTCGCCACTGCTCGGCCACTCGCCCTCCCCGGGGGCCCCGCCCGCCGGCGAGGAGCCGCTGACCATCCCCGAAACCCCGACGGATGCCCTCGAGCCCCCCACTGCGACTGTGGGCGATGCCCCGCCGCCCGATCGCGGTCCCATGGCCGCGGCGGGGATCGGCGGCGCAGGGGCGGTCGGGGGCGGGTCTCCGGAGCTTGGCCGGGGCGGGGGCGGAGGTGCCGGGTTGGGACGCCGTCCCTCTTATGGACCCGGGCAGGCCTGTGCTTTGAGCTGCGTTCGCCCGCCACCCGAGACGCACAGTGGCGACGAGGCCGGGGATGATGATGCGCGACCCGGAGACGAGGGCCGGACGCTGCCTGCCGTCTGTGCCTGAGTGTGGTTGGTGGGCGTTGCCGCTGGGGGATGTCTGCCCTCCCGATCGGATCGCCCTGGCGCCTCACATCACGTGGCCCCACCATGCCGCCACTAGACGGACCTCGACACGAGCCTTTCCTCCGCGGCCTCGAGCGGGGCGGGCCGGAGCCGCCTTGCGCTGGTCCTCGAGGAGAACTCGCCCCCGGGCGCCCTCGACACCCCCCCGGGGGCTTCCGCGGTCTGCGCCGCCTTCGATGCCCTCCGCATTGACCATCGCCATAGGCGCGAGGCCGCCACCACCAGCCACACCGCCGGAGCCGCCACAAGCGGTGCAGCAGCGGCTGGGAGGGCGATGACGAGGGCGGGGGCGGGGGCGGGGGCTGCGCGAGCGTGGGCGGGGATTCGCTCGTGTTGTCCTTGGAGCTGGACGATGATCAGGATGCTGTGCAACCACCAGCCGCGCCGCCTGGCCCTCGCTCCCGCTCCACGACCGGACCCCCGCCATCCCCCGAGCTGCCCCTGGGCAAGCAGGCCCTCGACACGCGGTTGCCCTGTTCGCCCTCCCGCCGCTGCAAGACGGAGGACGGGTCCCCAGGGTTCGTGCCGGAACCCTGCGCTGCTGCTGCGCCCGTCCCTCCTCCACCGGCCGCGACCTCGGGCGGCACGCCGCCACCCAGCGGCACCCCGTCCCCGGCGACCGGCGGCGCGGAGCCCACCCGCCCCGTCCTGGAGAGGGTGGCCTTGGTGGTCCTGCCCGCGCCCGAGTCGTCCTCCGAGTCGGACCCCGAGTATCGCCGCTTCCACCACCACGGGGCCGCCCCCGCCCGCCATCGGGGCTGGCACCGCGGTGGTCTCGCCGGGCGCCGCTGGGGCATCGGCCGGGGCAGCAGCGTCGCCCCGGGGAAGACCGATGGCCCGTCGTCGTGCTGCCCCGATGAGAAGAAGCCCACCGGGGCAGGTGGCGGCGGGGGCGGGGCCTACGCTGACCTGCAGGCGATCCAGGTCCGTCTCGCCCCTCCCCTTCCCACATGAGCCGGGGGTGCCTCCCGCTCGCCGTCCTGCCTCTCCGACCCGTGGCCTCGTCCCATCTCGTCTCCCTTCCCCTTTCCCCCACCGGCGGCCGCCGGCGGCCACCGGCAGGAGGCAGCCGAGCGCAAGTACCTGCCGTTCGCCTTCCGGCCCGACATGGTCAAATTCGCCTTCGGAGCCCCGCCGGGCTCCATCAAGCCCTGCGATTCGCCCCAGGCAAAGGCCCCCGGGGGCGGGGCGGAGGAGGGGGCCGAGGGCCAGGCGCCATCGCCCTCATGCGGCCGCAAGAAGCGCCGCGTGGCCGCCGAGCGGTTCGCCTGCCAGCGGCTGACCCCCGGGCAGCCCGGGATCGGGGCGGAGAACCCCAACCGGGCCGCCATCGAGATCCTGGGCCGCATGGGCGAAAACTACCAGGCAACAGGCGACAACTGGCGCGGCTACGCCTACCGCAAGGTCGCTTCCCTGAATCGGCCGGCCGCCCGCCGGAGGGGGCGGGCGGGGGCGGAGAGGCCGTGGTTCACCGCTTGTGGTGGCATCGTGGGTGGGTGGGATGACTGGGCGCCCGTCCAGGCGGTGACGGCCCTGAAGAACACGCTGACCCCCGTCACGACCGTCGCCCAGGCGGCCCGGCTGCCCGGGGTGGGCCTCAAGATGGCCGAGAAGATCGTCTGCCCCCGCCCCCCCTCCGCCACTGCTGCGCTTGTGGGTGTTTGCCTGGTTTGCGCGTGGATGCCCTCCGTTCGTGTCGCTCCAGCGGAGGATTTTAGTCGCCGCCGCCTTCCGCCCAACCACTCGCATCATGATCCTCACGGCCGGCGGTGGGGCAGGCCGAAATCGCGGCCACGGGGCGGCTGGAGCGCTACGAGAAGCAGGTGGGGGACGACTTCCTGCAGACGGTGCAGCTCTTCAGCGGCATCTGGGGCGCTGGCCCCGCCACCTGCAAGAAGTGGTCCGCCACTGCCCCGCCCGAGGCTGCCCCGTGCCCGCAGCGGGCACGACCTCTTCCGTTCATGCCGTCTCTTCGGTGGTGATGATGATGACGGGGGCGCACAGGTACTCGATGGGCTGCCGGACGCTGGATGACGTGCGGGAGCGGGGCAACCCCACCAAGAACCAGCAGGTGGGTCTGCGCTACTACCACGAGCTGGCCCAGCGCATCCCCCGCGAGGAGGCCACCCGCCTCATCGCCGCCGTCCGGCGGGCCATCGACGAGATCGACCCCCAGCTCGAGCTGGTCCGTCCGCTGCCCTACCTGATCCCGCCACCGCCACATCCACTCACCCCCGGCTTTGGGTTGTTGCAGGTGTGCTGCGGGTCGTACCGCCGGGGCCGATCCGACTGTGGGGATGTCGACATGCTGATCACCTCCCCCGACACGCGCTCCCACCGGCACGTCCTGCCCCTGATCATTGCCAAGCTCAAGGTCGGCCGGCACTGCCGAACCTCCCGCCCGCCCATTCCCGCGGGCCATGACATGACCTGGGCCCTTTTTCTCCGCCTCCTCTCCTCTGGCCTCCTGTGTGGGCGCAGGGGTGCGGCTTCCTGACGGACGACCTGGCCCTGCACGGCAGCGAGAAGTGGGACCGGCGGGGCGGCTCGACGGTGTCGGCGGACCCGGGGGAGGTGGCCCAGCGCTCCTTCGGGGCTACCAGCAGCGAAGACGACACCGACAACGAGAACGAGGACTCCCGCTACATGGGCGTCTGCCAGCTCCCAGGTGGCCTCCACAGGCGCATCGATATGAAGGTCGTGTCTGCCCCAACCAGTTGGCGGCGCACAGTAGTCCTGATTTTGTCGGTGTGGCTCGGGTGCAGGTATACCCGCTCTCGGAGTTCCCCTTTGCCGTGCTCTACTTCACCGGCAGTGGCTACTTCAACCGCAGTATGCGCCTCCTTGCCAAGAAGAAGGGTCTGCCACCCCGGTCATTCCTCGCGTGGCTCACTCGTGCGCTGCTGCTCAACCAGGGTTTTCGCTGAGCGATCGGCACATCGTGCCGCGGGTGGGCGGGATGAAGGGCTCGCCGATCCCCTGCGCCACTGAACGGGACATCTTCGAGGTGCTTGGCATGGAGTACCGCACCCCGGAGGAACGCAACTTATAAGAACCAATGCATGCGCACTCTCTCATTCCTGCGGGACTCAGGTGAGACGAGACGCAGGCCAGACCCAAGCAGGGGAGGGAGAGGGAGAGAGGGGGGGTCCTTCGACATTCCATTTTTTTCTCCAAGTTCCTCTCTGTGACAGCCTGAGACCTTCCTGGGTCCGCTGAAAGTGCTTGCCAAGGCCTCCACGACAGAGCAATGACCGAGCCCATCACGGGCTGTTCATTTCTTCCGGAAACGGGTTCAACCTCTTTTCTTCAGGCTAGTTCCAGTTTGAACTCGGGCACGCAAAATGGAGGCGTATGCCCCTACTTCAAACCCACAGCAATCTCGAAAGCGCGAGATTTTTGCACAAGATGTCTGGCGCATTTTTTCCCGAATCTCGCGATCCCTTGCCAGAATGCTGCCTCGCCTTTCATGGTGATGGACGATGTCTTGGAGAAGCTGAAATTACTAGACTATGAGCAAAATTTTTGCCGTGTGTCTGCTCCGACATCAAATATGCCAATTTGACGCTATTTCTATTTCCCAGATTGAATTTTCGGCCTCTCACCCGCATCCATTTCGCGGTGGCTGCGAAGAATAAGAGTGAACAGTTTTATCAATTTGCGTGCCTCATTGCGTGGCTCTCAGAACTCTTGGGCCATCGCCTCGAACATGCACCCCAACTGGCCGATGATCCTAATGCCAGCACGACCAACATCCGTCTGTTCGCGATGAATCGGTCTTACAAACTTGCCCTTCGATCCGCCAGTGAGTCAACTTCGCGCCCTCGGGTTCAACACGGACTTTCCCCCGGCGCAAATCACGCAAGGTCCGCCCCCTCTCCTGACCGGTCGTCTCATCAACCACCGTCCCTCCGGTCCCTGTCCCGTCTCCATCCCCAGGGTGGGGCGACGCCGTCTGCGCGGTGCTCAACGGCCTCTGCGACTTGGTCTTCCAGACACGCAGGTTCCACTTCCAGGGCCCCCAGATCGGCGCCGAGTCCGCCTCTATCCCCCACCCCCGCTCCATCTCCCCACTCCACGCTCCATCCCCCCTCCCCCCCCCCCCCCCCCCCCCGGCTCCACCCACCCCCACATTCCATCTCCCTGGCTCTTGGGCTCACCCCACGCGTTTTCTTTGGCTTCTTCCACCCCGGGCGATGTGGGTCCGCCAGCGCCTCCAAGGAGCCCGAGCCCGAGGCGGGTCCCGACGAGGAGGAGGTCGGCCCCCTCGCCCCGGACGCCCCCCATGCCTCCTTCGGACCGCCTCATCCCCTGCTGATTGGGCCTCCTCGACCACGCCTGCTGGGCACAGCGCCACCACCCTGCCACCCACCCCCATCACCCTCATGCCACCCCCCGCCGCCCCCGTGTCACGCGCGTGCACCCTCACAACCCGTCGCGGTCTGGGTGCCCGTTCCGGTGCCCGCAGGAGAACCTGCTTATCGAGGAGGGCGACGGGGAGGGCAGCGTGGACAGCGATGAGGACGGGGCCACCGCCGTCAGGCCGACTCCCCCACCCGCGGGCATGGCCGACGCCCCAGGGTCCGCCCCGCCCATGCCGCCCACAGCCCACCATTAACTCCGCAGCGACCCTCCCTTTGCCCATCGCCCCACGAAGCCGCACCGGCGTCGCTGCGGCCACCCCGCCCACCCACGGCCGCCCGCCCATCATCATCCAGTCATCATCAACCAGTCGTCATCATCCAGTCATCACCATCCAGTCATCACCATCCAGTCATCACCATCCAGTCATCACCATCCAGTCATCACCACCATCCAGTCACCATCGTCCAGTCGTCATCGTCCAGTCGTCATCATCCCGTCATCACATCTCGCTGGCCGGCTGTGTGTGCAGGGTGGCTGCGCTTCCCGGGGCGGCCAAGTCGCTGGGCAGCGGGAGCGGCCCGGTGATGGTCAGCCGGCTGAGCGACCTGCCGCCCTCCCTGCTGCCCCCCCAGGCCGGCTCCCCCGTGCGCGGCGCCCCCGCCCCCGCCAGCACCATCCCCGACCGGTCTGCCGCACGACATCCCCACTGACCCCCCCCCCCCCCCCCCCCCCCGACATCACTTTCCTCACTTTTCTCTGTGTCCCGCCGTCCTGCCCTGTCAGCCCCGTTGTTGTGGTGCGGGACGCGAGCTGCGACGCGACCGGGTGGCGGGTGGAGGCCGAGCGGGTGGGGCCCCAGCTGCGGACCCGCATCTCGACCGTGCTCAGCATCCAGTCCAAGGACTGGCGCTCCCGCATCGAGGCCATGCACGCCGACCACCAGGTCCGCGCCCCCGCCCATATGACACCGTATGCCCGTATGCCCGTATGCCCGTATGCCCGTATGACACCGTATGCCCGTATGCCCGTATGCCCGTATGACACCGTATGCCCATACACCCATACGCCCTGCTGGTCCATGAGGGTCGCCCCACCATCATCCCCGTCCTCATTCCCTGGTGCCGTCATCGCGTGGGTGTGTCTGTGTGTCCGTGGCGCCGTCATCGCATGGGTGTGTCTGTGTGTCCGTGGCGCCGTCATCGCGTGGGTGTGTCTGTGTGTCCGTGGCGCCGTCATCGCATGGGTGTGTCTGTGTGTCCGTGGCGCCGTCATCGCGTGGGTGTGTCTGTGTGTCCGTGGCGCCGTTGCCCCCGCAGGCCCTGAAGGCGGCCATGGGGCCCGTGGTTGCCGACCTGGGGTCCATGGGCCGCGAGACGGCCGCGGACCTGTCCAAGATCGAGCACCGCGAGCGCTACTTCAACGCCCAGTGCGACCACCTCGTCCGCGGCCTGCCCCGCCTGCTGCTCCACGCCCCCCCCCCCCCCCCCCCCCGGCCACGCCCACTTCCCGCCATCACCGTTTCCCCCTTTCGTTGCCGCCCCCCCGCGCGCCTCGACAGACGTCGCAGCACCGCGCGGTTGCGGTCGACCAGAAGGCCGCCGCGGCGGAGTGCCGCAAGGGCAGCGAGGCCGTGGCCGAGCTGAGCGCACAGCTGGCCAGAGAGGCGGAGGCCCTCGAGGCACTCAAGGTCCCGCCAGCGCCCGCTCACCCTCACCGGTGATCCTCTGCCACCCCCCATCGGCCCGACCCCCAGCCCCCTCACCCAAAACATATCCCGCCGTCCCCAACAGGGCCAGATGGACGAGTACGGGAACACGCTCTCCGACACGGGGCCCCTGATGAAGCTCCGCCATGCATACAAGGCCCTCAAGGTCCCCGCCGCACGCCCACACCGCCCACCACCGCCCACCACCGCCCCACACCGCCCCACACCGCCCACACAGCTCAAGCCCGATGCTGCTCGTTTGCCCTCCGTCCTTCTCATCCATCCACCGCCCACTTGCTCACCGGCTGCTTCTTCTCCCCGCCCCTGCCCCCGGGTCTGTTTGGCTGGACAGGGCGAGATCCGCCAAATGAACCTGCGCATCGGGGTGCTCCAGCACGGCCTGCTGCGAGCCCGGGTGGCCGACACGGCCGGGGACGAGGAGCAGGTCGAGAAGGCCCGGGGCCCGGGCGAGGAGGACGAGGAGGAGGGCAGCTCGGGCGAGGAGGGCGACGACCAGCCCGACGGCAGCCTGCCCGAGGAGGACGACGGCCGCGAGCCGCCCAGCGGCCGGGGGCGCCCCTTTGACCAGCCCCTGGGGGCCTCACGGGGCGGCCGACGGTGAGCGCGGGGGGCCGATCCACCCCATGGCCGGTTCGGGGGGAGGCGGGGGGCAGCGCCTGACCACCAGCACCCCCCAAGGCATGACGGGGCATTCTCTTTTGCTGTCTCGGATTGTGTGTGGCGGCGGCGGGGATGGAGGGACGCCAAGACGGTTCTTGTAGATCAGCCACACGCCCCCCGCAGCCCTTAGGGAGACCAGCCCAACGGAGACGCCGTGGCGACTGATCTCGCAGAGCTTCCCCGCCACCCACCATGACTGCCCGCATCGAGCTGCTCTACTGGGGGGGGTCATGGCCGTGAGGAAGGCCCCCCGGTAGCGGAGCCGCCTGCTGGGTGCCCTGCTCTACTGGGGCAGGGCCACGAGGAAGGCCCCCCGGTAGCGGAGGGTGGCCGGGTTGCGGACGAGCACCACCCGGCTGGTCCACTCGGGCCGCCCGCCCCGCGCCCGGCGGGCCCTGCACGTGCCAGAGGCGAGACCCATGGTCGGCGGTGAGGCGAAGACGCGGGCACCAGAGGGGGGGTGGAAGTCGGGGGGATGGCGGCTAGGTTGGGGTTGGGGGATGGGCTAGGTTGGGGTTGGGGTTGGATGGCGGCGGGCGAGCGGACTGCTGCAGGGCGAGGAGTCCCTCGAGGGCGCAGAACCCGAGGCCCATGACGGAGCCCCGCAGCAGGGCGCTGCCCCCGCCCGTGACGTAGCCCAGCAGCCGGCGGCGGCTCTGGTATGGCGCCTGGCCGTGCCGACGGGGGGGAGGGGAGGGGAGGGGAGGATGGTTTGAGGAGCGCAGCGGGGAGGGTGGGTCGGGTGCGCCTGCTCGCACGCTATGATGACGGGCTGGGTGGTGGGCGTGTTGGTGGGGCGGGGTGGGTGCGGACCATGCCCGGGATGCGCTCCTCGTCCCGGCCCCGCCAGGCGCCCTGGGCCTGCATGGCGTCCAGGTCCTCCTGCGCCCATCAGCACATCCATGCGGCACATCCATGCGGCACATCCATGCGGCACATCCATGCGGCACGTCCATGCGGCACGTCCATGCAGCAAAGCAAAAGACAAGCTGAGGACCCGTCCGGGGGGTGAGGGTCCACCAAGGAGCAGCAGGGGGATGTCGACGGACCTCCTCGGGGGCGCAGATGAGGGCGTTCTCCTCCAGCAGGCCGGCCGTCAGGAAAATGGCCACCCGGACCAGGCCCGCCCTGCAGCAGGGAAGAGGATGAGGATGAGGATGATTGGATGATGATGATGATGATGCTTGAAACATGGGACAAGGATGATGAAGGCAGGCCCCGCCATCCCCCACCCGCCGCAGCAGCCCAAGAACGAGGGACGGTCAACGCAGGCCAGCGAAATGGGGGCGAGGAAGAATGTGACAGTAGGAGCGTCCCTCATTCGCCCTCCCCCTGCCCCCGCCCACTGAGGTGAGAATCCGCCCCACTGAGAGGCGAGGGTTGATGGCGGCCTTCATTGGGGGCCCGTGAGCCAGACCGCGGGAGGGGCGGCACCAGGGGGACCGCCTTGCTGCCCTGGGGGCACCAGAGCCGCCCGATCCGCTCGGGGACCAGGCTGGGCAGGGCCCGGGCCAGGGCCGGCCCCTCACGCACCACCAGCCAGCCCGCCTCGCCGCCCGGCTGGGGCAGCCCGCGCAGGGTAGCCATCAGCTGGACCGCCGCGGGGGTGGGCGGGGTCGGGTCCAGGGCGGGCGGCCGCGGCACGGGCGCAGGGGGGGCCTCCGCCTCCGCCTCGGGCTGCTGCTTGGAGGCCTTGGGGGCGCCCCGGGGGCCGGGCGGACGGCCCGGGACGGGCAGCGGCACGCCGTACTTGCGGGCCAGGGCGAGCCGCTTGAGGGCCCGCATCCGGTGGGCGTGGGCGCTCTGCTGGGCCCGCGCGGCCGCCTCGGCCTGAGGCACCAGGGCTGTTACGTCGAAGGGGTACTCGGCTGTGGTGGGGCGCGGTGGGGGCGGGGGCCCCAGTGAGCGGCCGGACATCTGGGCACGGGGGGGCACGGGGAGGGGCGGACCGAGGGGCGCAGTGCCGAGGAGGGGCGCCCAGCTGGGGCCGAAGGGCGACGGCACGCCGGTCTTGAGGAAGTTGGCCTGCGCCACAGCCAACACCAACACCGGCCCGGACACGGGAATGGGCGAGGGCCGGGGCGGTGGGGCCGGGGCGGTGGGGCCGGGGCGGTGGGGCCGGGGCGGTGGGGCCGGGGCGGTGGGGCCGGGGCGGTGGGGCCGGGGCGGTGGGGCCGGGGCGGTGGGGCCGGGGCGGTGGGGCCGGGGCGGTGGGGCCGGGGCGGTGGGCTGGGGCAGGGCGGATGGCGGGGGGGGGGGGGGGCGGACCCTCTTGGCGGGTGGCCTGCTGACGTAGCGCCTGAGGGCGTCCACCCTGCGCCCGAGGGCCCACTGGGACCCGGCGGCCGTGTCGGGGAACTCCGACGGGAAGTCCGCCTCGGCACCGCACTCCTGCACCGTCGTGCGCCGCTCCTGCTGGGCTGTGGAGGGGAGGGCGGCAAGGGGAGGAGCGGGCAGGGGGGGCGGATGAGGCCCGTCCCGTGTGCGGGTCCGCCCTCCGTGTCCCCGCCCTCCGTGTCCCCGCCCTCCGTGTCCCCGCCCTCCGTGTCCCCGCCCTCCGTGTCCCCGCCCTCCGTGTCCCCGCCCTCCGCCCTCGGCGTGCCGCCAGGCCAGACCCCAGCGTCCATGGTGCCCCTGCCTGACCCCCCCTGTCACGTCTGTGCCCCTGCCCCCTGCGCGCGGGTTGGGACCCGTGCGGCATCCATCCATGCCCGGGTGCCACCCACCCATGCCGGCCCCGGGGGCCGTGTGCGTGCGTGGGAGTGCCGCCGGACCGATGGCGTGGGCCCCGGCGTAGACGAGGGCCCGCCAGAAGGCCATCCCCCAGCCGGCGGGCAGGATGAGGTCCCAGCCGCCCCCGAAGAGGCGCCCGTCGGCCGTCGAGAGGCCAGGGCGCCCGCCTGCAGGGTGCTGGCGGCCGGCTGGTGGAGCAGCATCACGGCGGGCGTCAGGCAGGGGTCCCCGGCCGGGTGGGCCGTGCACGGGCAGCCCATCACCGTTGCCCCCGCGGCCTCGGGTGGCGAGGGCGGCGGGGGTGCGGGGCTGCCGGCCGGGAGGGAGGCACCGCGCAGCAGGGCGGCCGTGATGGCGGGGCTGAGGTGCGAGGCCACGCCCACCTTGCGGCGCACCTCGTTCAGGCGCCCCTGGGGGGAAATGCGTGTCAGTCGATGTGTCGGGGGGAAGGAGGGGGGTCGGGATGGCAGGGGGGTTGTCGCGACCTCCTTGACCCATCCCGGGCCCGACATCCAGCTGCGCGCCTGGGGCTCCCACAGCCGCCCGGCGGCCATCCGGTCGGGCCACTGGACCAGCCAGCGCCCGCAGCGCCGCAGCCGGTCGGGGTCGTCCGTGGGCAGGCCGAGCGGCTCCAGGCAGGTCCCGCTCGTCGGCTGGGGGACCCCCAGGAGGGCCGCCAGCTCGTCGGCCGACAGGCGGGTCGGCCGGGGCGGGTCGCAGATCGGGGGCAGCCGGGGGCCCGCGGGGCCGCTGCTGCCGGCGCCGGCCGTGGCGGTGGCCGAGACCGAGGCAGCGGAGGCAGCGGAGGCAGCAGGAGCCGGGGGCGGGGGCGGGGTGGCGGCCAGGCCGGGGCCGGTGGCCACGCCGGTATCTTCCGCGTCCGGATCCACCCATCGCGGCGGGGCCGGGGCGGCCTTTGGGGGTGCCGGCGCCGGGGCCGTGGCGGCAGGTGCGGGCACCTCGTCGGCCTCGGGGGTCGGCTCAGCCTCGGGGGTCGGCTCAGCCTCGGCCTCCCAGCCGTCGTCCTCGCTCCAGTCGGGGCCGCCGAAGAGCACCTCCGGCAGCACGTGCTGCCCGCGCCAGCGCCGGTCGCGCCCGGCGGCGCCCCGGGGCAGACCCGAGGGCATCGGGGCTGGGCCCAGCGGACGGGCCACGTGGGCCGTGGTCAGGCCCGGGGCGGCGGGGGCCGGGGCAGTGGCCATATCGGCCAGGTGGGCCTGGCGGCGGGCCCGGACGACCTTGGCCAAGTGCACGGGCGGGAAGTGCAGCCGGGGGTCCTCCACGCCCAGCGCCAGGATCACCCCGGGCGGGACGGTCCCCGAGGTGCGCACCAGGGCAAGGTCAGACCACACCTGCGTGCCACCCCCCCAGGTCCCAGTCCCCAGGGGGGGAGAGCCGCATGGTGAGCGATGCCCAGGCCGACATCACCCAACAACCCCCCAACTGTGGTGACACTGGGGGGGGGGGGGGGGGCGGTGGGACGAGCGGAGGGAGCGACCTGCTCGGGGGTCGGCTCCTCGGCCTCTCCAGCGGGCTGGGGCGGGTCGGGGCTTGGGTGGACGTGCGGCCTGAGGACGTGCTCCAGGAGCAGGTGGGCCTTGGGCCCGCGCACCTCGAACCGGAGCAGCTCCTTCTGCCGGCTCCGGATGGCCACCGGGCCGCCCGCCGAGGCCTGCCCCAGCGCGGCCACGGTCTCGGCCAGGGCCGCCGGGTGGACCCAGAGCCACAGCCTCCGCGCGGGGCATGGGGCCGGGTCGGTCGGGGTGGTGGTGGCGGGACAGGGCGGCTGCCACTGGATGGAGACGGGCCCGATGGGGCAGGCCGGGTAGCGGCCCGGATGGTGCAGCAGCACGCGGCACTCCCGGGCGCCGCTGGTGTACCTGTGTCGCCGCCGAGACAAGGGAAGGGTCGCACACCCCCCACCCGCGCCGCCCGCACCAACAACACGGACCACGCGGCCAACCCACGAACCCCATCAGCCGATGGCCATGCTGGCGGTCGAAGAAAACGGGGTCCAAGCGGCCCAGAGAAGAGCGACGGCTGCCCCCTCCCCAAGCAGCCCAGGGCGCATGGGGCAGGGCACGGGGCATGAGGCAGGGTGGGGCAGGGTGCATGGGGCGGACATGCGATGGGCGACCATGGCCGTGGGCGGGGGCGCGGTCATGGTACGCAGGACGCCCACCAGGGCGGCCTCGGGCCCGCCCAACTCCAGGCAGGTCCAATAGGACGCATCGTGGATGGTCACGTGCCGGGCCGCAGCCCGGTAGACGGCACGTGAGCCCTTCTCGTTGCAGAAGTCCGCCTGTCCGGGGGGGTGGGGGTGGGGTTGAGTCCACCATGGCCGGGGGATGGGGGAGGGTGTGTGTGTGTGTGTGTGTGTGTGTGTGTGTGTGTGTGTGTGTGTGTGTGTGTGTGTGTTGTACAGAAGCAGAAGCAAGAAGGACGATGTTGAGGGACAAGTTGGTGTGAACAGGGAGTTCACACCAACAGGCGCCTCGCACCAGCCGGGTTGGCCGGTGCGAGGCGCTGCACGGCAGGAAGAGGCCCAGGCTGCATGGCAAGAAGGGGTTGCTGGAGTGGCTAAACGAGCGGGGGCTGGTTGCTGCGAACGGGGACCAGAGGAGCTGACGGTGGGGCAACGGCGAACGGCAGGGCACGGAGGCGGAGAGACACTCGTTGGGGCCAGGCCGGCAGCATCAGAAGGACAGGGGCAGGCTCGAACAGGGCGTGAAGTGGACGCCAGACCAGCGTCATGCAGTGGGGGGTAGCATGCCGTGATATCACCACACGAACAAACGCACTGAAGCACACCAACATCCACCCATGGTGGAGACTGCGACACGGTGGGAAGTTCCCCAGAGAGGGCACGCCATAAACACAAAGGATGGGTACGGACCTTTTCGATCGGGTGTGTATTAACGTGTCGATGACGAGCATCGACGTAACGAACGACGGGACGGGACGACGGGACAGGACAAACGGGACGGGACGACGGGCGGGACGACGGAACGGGCGGAACACCACGAACGTAGACGAACGACCAGGGCAGGCCGAACGACAGTGTAGAACGCGACGACAGGGCCGGAGTGTGGAGGATGTGGGGATCAGAGTTGGGAGAAAGGGAGAAAGAAAACGGTCCATCCCCGAGAGACAGGGAGTGGATCCGGAAAAGTGTGTGTGTGTGTGTGTGTGTGTGTGTGTGTGTGTGTGTGTGTGTGTGTGTGTGTGTGTGTGTGTGTGTGTGTGTGTGTGTGTGTGTGTGTGTGTGTGTGTGTGTGTGTGTGTGTGTGTGTGTGTGTGTGTGTGTGTGTGTGTGTGTGTGTGTGTGTGTGTGTGTGTGTGTGTGTGTGTGTGTGTGTGTGTGTGTGTGTGTGTGTGTGTGTGTGTGTGTGTGTGTGTGGCGGCAACGCTGGTGCGTGTGGAGCAAAGGGGCTCATGCTCAGGTGGTATGAGCAAACGGCAATGACCACAGCGGAGGGCACCGAGACGACCGACCAGGGAGAAGCCCCACATGACTTTCATGTGGGTCCGTTTGGCGTGCCACACGTGGGTCTCCAGCCAGATGCCCTTCTCGGGTGGGGGGTTGTGCATGGTCAGCCGGTCCACCAAGTCCGGCCCGGGTTGGGCAGACAGGACCGCCGGAGTCGTCGCGGATGCGGCAGATTCGTCGACGGGAAGCGTGGCAATCGCCTCCGGAGCACGCGACCAGCGGGCCGCCGGCCGCAGCATCAGACTCAGGAAACGTCGCTTCCTCCGGGTGCGGTTGGGAATGTTGGGGGGGTCGGCCTCCCACTGCAATGCGCGTGATGTGTCCCATGAATGCAATGGAGTGCGCTATCACAGACCTGAGCCTTCAGCTGTGGTCGCATTCGAGCGGGGGTGCGATAGAGGTTGTGCGATTGTGCTCGCCGACGCAAGATTTTGGGGAGAAGTTGAAAAACACGTCTCGTTCCTCTCTATCGGGAAGAGTGACACGATGCGAAAGAGGCGTTCGAGACCTTGTTTGTCAGGGTGCGGGTGAGTTCATTGATTTCAGCAGCGCGTGCCTGAACGAAGTCCTCCAAACGCAAAGTGCGTGGAAGGGTTGTTGTCATCTCAGCAGAACCGGTGCCGATGGAAAAGAATGGTCTTAGTCGAAGAAAGAAAAAAAAAACAGAGAAAGAAGGGCGAACGCGAAGAGCCTGCAGAGACAAGGGAATATCAGTGAGGACGGAATGAGCCATCCCAGCCTCACCTTAGACGAAATTCGATCGGTTTTCCCCGGATACGATTGGCAGGCGGGAATTCGGAAGGAATCCAATTCTTCTGGATTCAAATTTTATCTGGTCACGTACTCCGTGCCCGGGGGCCCTGCTGAAGGAGATGGTCCGCAGATCCACCCACATCCGCGCCACATATTTTTTTGCAGAGTTTGTTGTTTGTCACGTTCTCCGAGTCTTCGGCTCGGAAGAGGCTGCTTTGCAGCATCATTCAGAGTGTTTGGAATCCAACGCGGAGCGCTTCCTGGTGGAACTCCCCGATCCTTTGAGGACCTCACACCAACTCATGGAAGAGGTTCAAATTCCCGCTGCGGAAACCGTGGGAATGGAGCCTCACCTTTTTGTCGGCCCTTCTGCGGCCATGCGGGCGATTTACAAATCTATGGGGAGCCCCGCAGCCAATATAAATATGGTCATTACAATTTGCCGCCACCCAATGCTGTCTCTTTTGCGCACGCTCGGCTTCGCACGCATGGTGTTGCTCTCACACCTCCTCATTTCTGTTGGTTTCATTTCGTGCTCCTAGGCATGCTATCTCTTTACAGTTGACAGATTTTTCCACAAGGTGTTCCTTTCAAGAAGAGGGGCTGCAGTTCCGGAGCTGGTTGCCGGCGCCCATGCACTATCAGGTCACGCGGCCGCGAAGAGTTTTGAGTTCTTATGAAGGATGTGAGCGGGTCTCTTTTTGATGATGCCCGACCTTTGTAAGCCTCTGCACTCGGCTGCAGCTCTGTACCAAGTGAATAGCTTGTACTGCCCTGGGGCACCAGATGATGTCCGGCGGATTTTTCGATTCTTGTTTGGCTTTTTCCCACGGCAACACTTGTTGTTCTTTGGGGTCATAAGGGCCCCCATGACGCTGAAGCAAAAAGATATCCCGAAAAACATACCTGTACCCTGGAACAAGATAAATTGAATATCAGAAAAGATGGAATTGTTGTCCAAAGAATCCCCGTTCCACAAGTGACCTCGGTGACCCTTTGCGGGACTTTGATCAACTTAACATATTCAGGAACTGTCCGTCTTGTCCGCCAACCACCACCTCTTGATGTCATTTGCTTGGCGTTGCAGGGGGGGGTTCATTCCGGGCTGATCAAATTTCGCACCCAAGAGGAAGCCCTTCAATTGGTGAGAAGTGCTGGGCTTCCGTGCAATTTGGTCCCGGCCAAAACAAAGCGGCCTCTTGCTCCTCTATCATCACAGCACGCAGAGGCATCCCAGATGACACCGTCATCACAGGTGTCTTCCCAAGCCCCATCAGCACTCTCTCCATCGCCATCTCCTCCAATGTCTCAACCTTTTGTGATCCCAGAGCCCTCTTTTACCCAAATCGGCTGGCGTGGGGAAATGACGCTACCTCCTCTTTGCCCAACCCCCAAACCTCCTGCCGTTTCCCCAATTCGACCGCCGACCCCCCAACTCCTATCGATTCCCCGAGAGCTGAGCCCAGAAATTTCCTTTTCTCCCTTCTTCCGCCAGCAATCTCCTCCCGGAGAACTCATTGGATTCACATCCCAGCTCACCCACCCTCCCCTCCCCGCGAGTCATGGAGAACTATCCGAGAAGGGGGAACGGACTGTGTCCGATCCCACTCGCCGAGAGAAACCCAGGATTTCCCTCATTGCCACCCATCCTCTGGCAAGCCTGACAACAGGGGGCTCGGCCCTTGCAGCGGAACGCCAGCCTCCTCCATCGGCACCGGTACCTTCCTGCGCCCCATCAGCCCACCCGCCTGTTGCATCCCCTCCAAAAGCGGAGCACTGCGTCCAGATCGACATCCCAGACCCTCACTCCTCTCCCCCGCCTGCACCTGCTTCGCTCACAGAGGAATCCCCAAACGACGATGCCTTCATCCGGGCCAAAATTCAGCAGTTTTTGCGAGACCCCTCGTTCGCAGAGTATGTAAACCGAGTCGAAAGGATCTGGCTCGAGATCCAAAAAGAAACGCACTAAAAGGTCAGGTTGTTATCGGAGGGAGGGGAGGAGCTCGTGACCGGAGCGCTCAATCAGGGGGGCTGATCTCGGCCCACAAGCTCAAAAAAAAAAACATATAAATGCGCTCGGGGAGTTTACGCCGACCGAGACTTGGGGCGAGGGGAGAACGGGGCCTCGTTCCAGAAGCGGGCCAGAAGCGCCAGCGGGAAGAGGAGGTATGGTCCATAGCCCATCGCGAACAGAAGGGGGTTGGGGCTCGGGGTGGGCCCGTAGAACTCGTCGACAAAAATGGTCTAAAAGTGACAAATGAACGACATTTGATTGCACGATGGGAAAGGAGCAAACCAGCAGGTCCAGGAAAAGCATGGAAGCGTACACGACAATAGGCATACGGATCCAATTCTTGCCCGTATAAATAGCGTAAATAGCGACGAGATAGAATGGCGAGAAAACGAAGGGAGAAAGGGCCGAGAGGAACTTGAACCACATGGGGTTGGCCAGGAGAAGAGGGTCGCATGACTCGCACCACCAGAAATAGCCCTTCACCATCCACTTGGGAGGCCATGACAGGAGAGCCGCGGTGTCAGGAGTAAACCCACCAACGGGAGCGATCGCGTTGATATAATCGATGAGCCATGCGATCACAAAGAACATCGAGA
The DNA here is from genome assembly GCA_027972325.1 of Paratrimastix pyriformis. Lineage (NCBI taxonomy): Eukaryota > Preaxostyla > Paratrimastigidae > Paratrimastix > Paratrimastix pyriformis. Next base: position 76,930 of record JAPMOS010000037.1, on the reverse strand, counting down.
ACCCAACAATAAAGAAGAAATCCAAAGCGCGCTTCGAGATCGGCGTGGTTATTTGCATCGTGTCAGATAATCCCCGGCAAGGCAAGCGCAATGCAGCCGAGGTCAGTCGGCCAAAGACCGAAGAACCAAATTCTTTGTCGTGTTTTTCGTTTCCGATTGTTTTCAATTTTCTCGATTCTGATATTGATTTCCAAGACCCCGGCTCATATTGTCCGTCTCAATCCGTCTCCTCTCCAACGCTGTAGTGCGGCCCCCTCTGGACCATGGGCGACCGAAGAACAGTTCCCGATGGCAGATTTGGTCCAAAGTCTGCCCGCTGAGGCAGCCGGTGGAAGAAAAGGGTCTGTTCGGACTCCAAGACTGCGATCCTGATTAGCCGTTCTTTTCGCAGTAACGGCCCTGAGGGCGCCTCCCAGCAAAAAACGCGAAGGCGACCAAAGCAGCGCCCTGGGTGGAGTTGCCAGTCTGTTCGAACACCCGCTTTGCATCATCAAGTCCTTTCTCCCCCGTCCGGCTTCTCGAATCAGATGTGGCACGTTCAACGATGCCACAATGACGATGTGCCAGAGGTGCCATGTGCCGGCACCATTTTTGCCTCCTCGTGACATGGCTGCGCCCCCCCAATGGCAACAGCCCCCCCAGTATCAGCCGCAACCTCCCCCTCTCTCCTCCCAGCCCCAACAACCCCCACAGTTCTCATCCCAGCGCCGCCCCGGCGGCCACCCTCGCGCCCCGCCCATGGCGGGCGAATCACCCTCCCAGTGGCCACAGGGATGGCGCGGTGATGAGGGCGACTTCGGGGCCTCCATTCCCCCCGGGTTTGGCCCGGCCGGCCAGCAGCCCACCTGGCAGCAGATTGGCCAGCAGCCCCCAGCGGCCCGCCAGCAGCAGCAGCAGCGCCCGCACCCGTCGCAGCAGCGCCAGCGCCAGCATGTGGCTCCCCCCCAGCAGTTCGCACCCCCCCAGCAGTTCGCACCCCCCCAGCAGTTCGCGGCTCGGCCCCCGCCGCCGCCACAGCAGCAACAACAGTACTTGGACGAAATGGGCGGATACCCGGTGCTTCCCCCTCAGCAGCAGCCCCAAATGCAGCCCCAGTTCAGGAGAGCCCCGCGCAGAGGCGGCGGGCAGTGGTGGGCGCCCTCAGACGACCAGGCTGCCCCCCCGCAGCAGCAGCAGCCCCAGATGCAGTCCCAGATGCAGTCCCAGATGCAGCCGGCCCAGCCGCGCCGCGAGCAGCAGCAGCAGCAGCAACAACAACAACAACAACAACAACAACAACTAGAACAGCTCCAACAATTCCAGCCCCAGATGCCGCAGATGCCGCAGATGCCCCAGGAGCCATCACACGGGCCGCGTCATGGGCGTTCTCGGGGCGGGCACCGACCTCCAGCCATGCAGCAGCCGCAGCAGATGCAGCAGATGCAGCAGCAGCCCTTCTCCCAAGCCCAGGCCCAACCCCAACCCCCCCAACCCGCACAGCAGGGGGCAGGCGCGCCAAGAGAGCGCCGACCGGGCGATTGGGAATGCCCGCAGTCTGTACCTCCTTGGCCCCCAGCGTCCTCTGGCTTCACGGGGGGCACTCGAAAGCTCGAGCGGATCGGATCGGATCGGATCTTCATCTCTGTTCGTTCCTTCCGCCAGGTGCCACTTCCACAACTTCGCGCACCGCTTCGACTGCCACAAGTGCCACGCCGTGCGGCCGGGATCTGCTCCGGTCCAGGCCAGTGTACCCATTGCTGCCACTGCGGCTGCGGCCACGCTCCCACCAGCCGGCGACCTTCCCGTCCGACGACGCGCCCCCCGTGCGGCCCGTCGCCAGCAGGGGGCCCGCGGGGGCGTCGCCTCGAACTGGGACGAGGGCGAGCAGGTGCAGGGATCGATGGACCAGTGGTGGTCGGCCAACACGGCCCCCGAGGATCCTCAACCTCCCCAATGAGGAGCGGGCGAGTCACCGAATAATGATCGAATCAATGTGATTGGGAGGGATGCCCTCTCGGTTTTCCTGTTTGCCAGTTTAAGTGCGCCCAACCACAAGAAGGCGCTTGTTGTATGAATTTTGCAAGACTGGCAAGGAACAAACGTGATTTCTCTCGTTCTTTTGACCAAGGCTCTGTTACCCGGGGGTTACGATGGCGGGCAGGCGATCTGGAATTGTCGAGAAGCTTGTGGGTAATGGGGTGATGCAACTGAATGAGTACAATGAACTAATCACCACCTTATTATTGGGCCGACACATTTTCCTGCGACATGATGTTACTCTGGTTCAATGCGCGCTCACAATCATGACAACGATTCCTGAGCCGTGGATGTTACGAGACCTGGTCGATTCGATGAAACAAAGGCTCCACAATGGTATGTGAACCACTGTCTGCACTCCTTGGTCCTCACTCCGACCACTCTTTTGTAGAATCACGGCTAGCGTCCCGTAGCCGTGGAGATGCAGCTTTTGAGATCGCCAACTCCCTCGAGGGCGGGGTGGCGCGAGTTCTCGAGCTTCTCCACCGAGCCCATGGGGTCCAGCGAGTGGTGGCCCAGCATCCCCGCTTCGGTGCCAAGATTGATCCCCTGAACGAGGCTGTCCCGCAAGGGGCCGATTGGCTCAACAGCGAGCGGGTGGATACAGCCTTGGCCGAGGTCTCCCCGAATGACACTGACCAGGTCTGGTGAATCCTCGAACATCCACGCACGCCATCATTCGTGCTCAGGTGTTCGAAGCCACCTTCTCGGCGTTGGTGAGGGCCGACCTCTCCGAGAGTGCCCACTGATCTCCGTGGCGAAGATGCCGTGAGCTGCGCCTCTGCTTGCTGCCGCCCCTCTTCCCGGCCCCCTCCGAGTGGCCGAGCGAGAGGAGCGATAGCAAGCCCTGCCGCAACCCATGGCCCTGCCCAACACGATGATGAGCGCTTTGCTTTCGTGGGCGCGGTATGATGATGAGACCGGAACCGAGCGGGCGACCCGTCCTCGTCTTTTGGGGAAGAGGAAAAGACACGCGAGGCATACAACATCATATAATCAAGAATACAGGGGGGGGGGGGGGGGGGATGGACGAACGATGATATTAAAGGTCCCTCAGAGGCCGACGATCTCCCCGATGAGCTTGAGGACCATCGGGTCGCTGATGACGCCCACATGGTCCGAGGCCACCTCGTACGAGGTCAGCGGCTGGGGCTGGGTCTTCCAGTAGGCGTACCCCAGCAGCGACCAGTCGACGACCGTCCCGTCCCCGGGCCGGCTGGCCACCACCTCCGGGCCCGCCTGGTCCCCGCTGCAGTGCACGCCCGCCGGCTCGTAGTACGTCAGCGGGGTCGTCGTGTTGCGCGAGTAGAAAAGGTGCGTCTCCACCCCTGCGAGGGGTGGTGGGTGGTGGGCGATGATGATTGGATGATGATTGGATGATGATGATGCTAATGATGCTAATGATCGGGCGATGATCGGGGATGATGATCGGGTGATGATGATCGGGCGCCGACGATTGGGTGCCGATGATTGCACAGGAAGGGGGAGCGTGGCGGCGGACCGGGCGGGATGACGGAGGCCTGGTCGAGGTAGGTCTGCACGTGGCGCACCATGGCTGCGGTGCTGGGGGCGCCAGCGTCGAGGAAGAGCTGGGGCAGGTCCTCCAGGGAGTAGTTCCGCTGGGGCGTCGACAGGATCACGTAGTCGGCGCCCGGCCCGAAGGGCATCATCCAGGCGGCCGACCCTGCGACAGGCGGCCCCGGAATGTGGGTGGTGGGCAACAGCGGGACAAAGATCAAACGAGCCGAGCGGAGGCGGAATGGTGGCCAGCAGGAACCACGCGGAGGGTGGCGGTATGCAAACAAGCCCAGGCGAGCCGGGCGGCGGCGGGCGGACGGGCCCCGGCTACGGACCCATGTTGCGCATGAGGTCGCGGATGTGTGACTTGCTCAGGCCGGGCACGCGCCAGTCCATGCCGCAGAGGGTGTACTCGGTGGCCATGGTGGAGCCCCCGAAGGGCCCCGCCAGCGAGATGAACGATCCCACGTACCGGTCCCGCCACGCCTAGACGCCCCCAGGTGTGGTGTGGTGTGGTGTCCCACGGCATGGGATAAGAGGCAGGTGGCGGGACGGTGGTGGTGTGGACCTGGGTGGTGTATGTGGCCAGGAACATGTGCACGAAGGGCGAGCCCAACGAGTGTCCGATAAGGTGCGCCGGCTGGCCGGTCCTGTTGACGGCCTGCTCAACCAGGGTCTGCAGCGCCGCATACATGCCGTTCTTGGCGTTCACGTCCGGGGCAGTCACGCGCCAATCGTAGGGGGCTCCGTAGAGGGTTTCGCCGGCCTTGTAGCCGCGCTTGACGAAGTAGTCGATGAGGGGGCCATAGACCTCGGTCTTCTCCCTGAGATCGGGGTCGAGGCTGTAGATGCCCTCCAGCCCGCCGAAGTCGTGGGGCTGCATCTGCACACCCTCGCAATTCGAGTATGTGTTCGAGCTTCCGTCGTACACTGGACCCATTGTTTGAAGGAAGCAGTCAATAATCTCGGGAGCCTATGGGGGAGAGGATGAGAGGGGGAAAAGTAGGGATAGACATCACCATTTCGGTGGCTCTCACCCAAATCCTCTTCCAGTTGTCGACATTTTTGTCGCAGAAGACCTAGGTTAGGTGTTATGATGACATAATCTCGGAAACATCACCGACATGGGGCACCGTCTTTTTATGGTAGCGTGTCTCGAGAACAGAGGCAGATAGCCCTGGGACGATAATAACTGGCTCGAGCGATGCCGCCACGGCCGCTCCAAGGACAAAAGTAGCCACGAGAAGCCCGAAAAGCCGCATTTCGACGACCCCTGCGAGAACCTGTTTAGCTTCCTACGCCCCGGTGTGAGCCCACATTTCTGAGCACAACAATGTCCACCAAGCCCGTCATCCCCGTCATTCTCCTTTGCGCTCTCCCTGCCTCTGGCAAGTCTGAGTCTCGCGCTTTCCTGAAGTCGCTGGATCCCCGCGATCTCCGCGAGAACTTCTGCATTGGCGAGAACGTCCAGCTGGATGACTATCCCTACGTCCACATGATGCGCCAGTTCGATCTTGCTCTGGAGAAGCTCCACCAGCCCCGTCCGTTTCTTTGACCACTTTTGACTGATTTTCTCGATGCCCGTGCCGTTCAGGTATTTTCTATAAGTCCGACCTGGAATGCTTCCGCGATGGTTTGTGAAACATTTTTCCGCGACTGGCTTGATTTCTTTTTCTGGCATTAATCCCACCTGTTTAGGCTTTGAGTGGGGCACCCTTATTGAGCTCCTCAACGAGGATTACCAGGATCTCGTTACCCGCAAGATGACCCCCCTGGAGCACCCCACTCAGTGGCTCATGACTCGCATTGACCGCGCCCGCTGCAGTCCGTTGATTTTCCCACTCCAAATCTAATTGCTCACACATTCATTCTTTTGATTGATAGTTCTCCACCTCCGCCCCTACTTCGTCGGTATGACTGACGAGGTTAAGGCCGGCCTGGCCCACGTCTGTTTTTTTTGTTTTTTCGCACCTGTGTGCTATTTTTTTGGGATTTTCCAGGAGCTCGACGAGGAGTGCGCCGGTGTTATCCGCGAGAAGAATGCCGGCATTCCCGACACTCTCGAGGGCAAGGTCGGTTACACTTAAGTGTTCACTTTCCCGTATTCGAGTCTTTTTTCCCCCTTCTTCTAGACCGTCGTTATTGAGTTCGCCCGTGGTGGCCCCGAGGGCTCCAACTACCCCATTGCCCAGCCCCAGGGCTACCAGTACTCCCTGTCCCTCCTGTCCCGCGACATCCTTTCCAACGCCGCCATGCTCTACATCTGGGTCACTCCCGAGGAGTCCCGCCGCAAGAACCAGGCCCGCGCCAAGCCCAATGGCGACGGCTCCATCCTCTTCCACGGCGTCCCCGAGAAGGTCATGCGCGACGACTACGGCTGCGACGATATCGACTACCTCCTTCGCATCTCCGACCGGTCTGCTCCCCCCGGTGCCTCCCCCAGCCTCGGGTCGGGTAAGGGCGGCGGTATGATGAGTATGTCCATTAATAATTTGCCGACTTCGGAGGCCCGGTTTCCCACTGGGTCATCTGTCGATTTGTCTTCTCTGACCTTTCGCCTCCGCGTCCATTTTTGGCATCTGCCCGCACGGGCTCCCGCTGCGCCTTTCTGCTCACCGACCCTCTCTGTCTTCATCCCAGCCCCAACACCCTGAAGGTCGAGGTTGCCCCCTTCCACACTTACTACGTCCCCGTTGGCCGGTTCGACAACCGCCACGATCTGACCACTTTCGCCCGCGGCGACCCCAAGACCTGGCCCCAGGAGGCCGTCACCAGCATCCGCGGCGCCATGACCGCTGCCTTCACCGGCCTGCTGGCCCAGTTCCACGAGCTCCACGGCAAGCACTAAACCGCCACGAGCTCGCACAAAACCGCCTCCCCCGGCCCAGCCGCCATGACCGCTTGGTCGGTTACCTTAATATTTTGGCAAGCAAGAAACAGCAGTCCCTTTTACATCTGTTTGTTCATTGTGGTATCGGCATCATGCAATGCTGATGTGTCTGGTTCGATTCGAGAGCAGGATCGTCTAGATATACAAACCAACTTCTTGGCGATGATGAGAAAACAACAAAACGAGAGAATTTAACGGAAAGGAATTCAAGCGGAGGTTTGAGGAGCCGCCTGGCTCTCGGCAGGGGGAGGGGCGGCAACACCCTTGCGGCAAATATAAACATGGTGCACATCAGCGTTGTCGCTGGGAATAGAAACACCAGTCTGAGGCTTGGCGACCGTGTGAACGGTAACCGACCACCCACTATATCCAGAATAATGTGGGAGTGAGCGCAAATCATGGGAACATAGAAGCATAATGAGTACAACTTAGGGAGAAGGGAAACCAACGGACAATTCTGGGGGTTCGAGGTAGTTCATGCGGTTGCTGGGCTGGCCATAAGAAACGCAAACGAAAACGCCATCGGGCTTCAGGACTCGAGAAATCTCCGAAAGCATTTTGTGAACGTTGGCAGTGGAGTTGTCGCCACACTGTGTAAGCAATTTGAAGAAAGGGTAATGAGCCATCGAGCAAAACGATCCAGCCGTCAATCAGCAGACCAGGAGCGAATCCATGGTACCTAAAAAAGGGGGAAACGATGTGAAGCGGATTGAACATTAACAACGATAACTGACCCTTATCGAAGACCCCAGAGAACTGCTGGTCGGGGAAGGAAAGCTGCATCACATCCATCGCGGTCCCTACGATTTCGGATGGTAACGAAAACAAGGCATCGAACGAGGAACAAACAGGTAATCTTCTGGCGAGACTCGCACTTCTTCCGCATGGCATCAATGACGACAGCAGAGACATCGATGTTCTGAATCTGCGAGAAGCCGTCATCGTTCATGTCCTCAGTCATACCTATGCCCAGTATCCGGAAGAAATTGGGAATGCCAAGACGCCGGCCGAGGGCACGGACGGGAGTTGCCGCAGCCAACCATCAGAATCGGGCCATTCTTATCGGGGAAAGCTTGGTCGAGGAGGGGCTTGAGGGCAGTGTACTTCTGGTACCACTCAAAAGGCTGAGAGTCACGGGTGTAGCGCTCGTCCCAGTACTCTGGATGGAGAAGGTGGTAAACAAAGAGAAAATGGGAACTTGCAAGCCCAGGTGTTCACAAACCACGACGGCCGTATTGCGACATTTTTGAACCGAGCTCGATTGAACAGGAATGCCCTGGCGTGAGTAGCAATTTCTCGGTTCAAAACGGAGGCGGTGCCTTGTCAGGCGGGCGGATTGAAAACCATGTTGCAATCCAATAAAGGCACAAATTTCCAGAGGGCGTATCCGTGAGGATACTCAGTCTTCTGCCGCCACAAAAACAAAAGCGCAGCTATCTAGACGGAGGAGTTTTGGGAGGGTAGGCGCTTGTGTGGCAGACACGGCAGGCACTGGCCCCCCGACTCCCTTCCCCAAACACATCCTTACAAGATCAGCGGGCGCGACGCCCAGCACATCATCCAGCAGTGCCCCGCTACGAGGAGCTCCGCAAGAAGGTCCCAGTCCGGGGCCCCCAAGGCCGCCTGGAGGCGGTCCCAGGCCATCTCGAGGCCCTGGGCGCGGACAAGCAGGTCATGATCGGGAGGCCGGCCGCTGGTTGGGGTCGTGAGGCCGTCAACCGGACTTCTTGGCCCAGGCCCACGCGCGCCGGCTGCGACTGCTTAAGGTGCGACGAGCCGAGCCACCGCGGACGGCCGGCGATCGGAGGGACCGGCGGGTGACGACACCACCGGGGCCGAGCCAAGGAAGGCTGCCTGCTGTGCCCATCCGACTAGCGGCCACCAAGAACGAGGCCTCCACTCCATAGCAATCGACCGGACCCCTTTCCCCTGCGGGTGGACGACGGCAGCGTCAGGCTCGCCGGGTGGGCTCGTCCTCAAAACCTGCGGGGATGTGTGGTCGTCGCTCTTTCCATCCACCTTCTCTTCCTGTCTTGCTTTCGGGGCGACCTAGGATGGTGGCATACCGACCAAGCGCAACCACGAGGCCGAGCCGGCTCGGTGCTGAAGGAGGTGGGGGTGATGAGATGCGATGCCGTTTGAGCCGAAGCCTATCGGGGGTGATGAGGTGAGGGGGAAATTTGGGATAAAACCTTCTGTGGCAATTTCTTTCTCATGGCTCCTTAGTTAGCCTCACACGAGGCTGTATTCACACGAGACTGATGGCACCGGCTATCAGGTCATTGCCCTCAGGTTCGCACAACAAAGCCCATTTATTTATTCGCCTTGCGCCCTTTGGGGCCAAGGAAGCTACGTCCCTTCAACTGCCCTGTGTTCCTCGGCCTGATAACACATGTCACATCTGGAACACATTTATATCGACAGCATTTTCCCTGTGATGGTGGGTCACAATTTCTTGCTCCCTGATACAGTCCTGTTCAAAAGGGGAAATGCCTTGGCATGGTTATACACCAGCAAGACAGGGATGACCGCGCAGTTTCCCCGCGGCACATTTAATCAATTTCTGATGATGCGAAAGTTTTGCGATCGTCAGCCGATCCCAACCAATTGCACCGCTGCCATTCACTTCCACTCCGATCCCGCAACTCGCCGAACGGTCAATGTCCAACAGTTCCGCAACTTTTGCCACCAGCCCAACAGCTTCGATGATGTCCGGGCCGTGCAGTTTGTCCGTGTCTTCCCCGCCTTGCTCGCCCCCACTGACCCCCATTTCGATGGGGCAGTTCCACCAACCATGCGACGGCCTCCATTATCGGGTCACCCTCTGCCCGGATGAGAAACCGCCCTGCTCCCAGTCCTCCGTCGACTTCCACCAGATGTCCGTCGCCCCCGCCCTGCCCCGCCCCCCGCCCCCCGCCCTGCGTCGGCCTGGCTGACCCTCTCGGCCCCGCAGCTACCGCCCGCTCCGGCAGGACCAGCCCCCGGATGTCGTGGCGGCGGACATTGTGATCCCGTTCCGGAAGGAGCTCATCGCCATGGAGGCGACCACCCTCAAGCTGCGCCACTACCTCGACCTGGCCCTGGCCAGGATGCAGCTCGTCCGCCTGGCGCTCCCCTCCCCTCCCCCTCCCTCCCCCATTTGCCCCGCGCTCATACACCCCGCATGCGCAGCATCGCCCCCTCCCGCCACGTGACGCTGCCCCGTTCCGCCTGATCCGCCTTCTCACACCACACACACACACTCCCCTCCCTCCCTCCCTCCCCATGGCGGCCGAGCAGGAGATTGTTCGGCTCGACTGCGATTATGTCCTGCCCGCTGCGGCGGTGCACATGATGGTCAGCGCCGAGGCCATCCTCCGGTCCAAGGTCCCCACACGCCCGGCATCGCCCACACGCCCGTCATTGCCCGCATGCCCGCATGGCTTGTGTGTCTTCTGGATCGATGTGCCCCTCCCTCCCTGGTCACCGAGGGAACTCATCGAGGAGGATCTCGCTCCCCTCTTCCCCCCCCTCCCCTCTCCCCCTCCATTCCCCCACGCCCCGCTGGCCACACCCGTCGTCCCGCTGCCCGTCCCGCTGCCCGTCCCGCTGCCCGTCCCGCTGCCCGTCCCGCTGCCCGTCCCGCTGCCCGTCCCGCTGCCCGTCCGTCCCAGCGGAGCCGCTCGTCCTCGCCGCCCACGCCGCATGCGGCCACCTCGGCGGCCCTGCTGCCGCCCCTGGGCAGCCCCACGGCCGGCCGGCCGCACTCGCCGCTGCCCCTGGGAAGCCCGCCCTCGCCCCCCACCACCCCCAAGGGGGCCGGCGGCCCCGGGCGGGCAAACCCCTACGAGAGCGCCCGCACAGCGACCCCCGAGGGCAACCAGGCCCGCCGCCCGCCCCCCGTCTCGGTTGCCGGGTCCGCCACGACCACCGCCGCCCCGGCCAGTCCGACCACCCTCCACGACTCGGCCGAGGGGCGGCCGGCAGATGGCGGGGAGCCCGGCGCCACCAGCCAGCCGGCGGGGCCCGAGAATCAGCTGGCGGGGCGTCTCGGCCATCGGGCCGGCATGCCGGGGCTGGGGCTGGGGCTGGGGGGCAGGGACAGCGGGGACAGGGACAGGGACCGCCTCCTCTCGGCCGCCCTGCACACGGGCAGCACGGCAAGCCTCCCGTCCGGCCGCAGGGCATCCCGGTCTGCCACGACCACCGCCGCCGCCGCCCTTGCCCCCCCGCCCGCTGACTTCGTCATATCATCGCGCCTCATTCGTCGCATCGCATGCCGCCGCCATGGGTACCCAGCACCTCGGCCCTGCAGCCTGACCCGTGGGCCCCCCCGGCAAGTTCCCGGGGCCGTTCTCCTGCCCGGAGCCCCCCGCCGCCCCTCGGCAGCAGCGCCCGCAGCCGCTCGCCGCCGCCCACCCACCGGCTGCCCGCCGAGCCCACGCCCCCGCCCCGGGCACAGCCGCGGATGCCCAGCCAGGCCGTCCTCAGGGAGGCCCTGCTCCGCTCGCCCGCCCAGCCGCTCCTCGACTGGACGGCCGCCATGATGCACCGCATCGGCAGCAGGGACCCCTCCCCGGCCCCCTCCCCGGCCCCCTCCCCGGCCCCCTCCCCGGCCCCCGCCCACATGCTGCTTCGCGGGGCCCGCAGGCCTGATGCCGCCGATGCCACGGCCCGCGGGTCGGCCGCCCCTTTTGTGCTGCCCGCCGCAGGGCCCCCAGCCGCTCACGCCCCGCTCACGCCCCCGCCAGCCAGCGCCGCTGAGACGCCTGCCCCCGCCCCGCCCCTGACGAGCCGACCGGCCTCGGGGAGCAGCAGCAGCGCGCGTCGGCCCCAGTCGGCCCGGGTGGCCCTCCGGGTGCCCGTCTCGGAGCTGGTGGCCGCCGGGCCGCGGACCCTGATCCTGGCCGCCCCGGGCCGCGCCCACCCCGACACGGACCCCACGCCGGCCCGGCCCACCCCCGGCCCGCCGGCAGGCCCCCCGCAAAGCGCCCGGCCGGCCCTGGGCCGCGACCCGACCAGCTCCCCCTCGCCCCCACCAGCGCGCCGGCCCTCCCCGTCCCGGCAGCCGCACCGTGGGGGCCTGCTGCCCGTGGTCTCCGTCTGTCGGGTCCGCGGGGCCGCCGCCCCCGTCCGACTGCCCTCGCCGCTCCGCCGCTCGCCCACCAACTCGCCGCCCCGCACGCCGCCCCCGCCCCGGTCGTGCCTCTCCCCGCTGCCCCGCCCCGCTGAAGGCGCCACCAGCCCGCCCCTGCCCCTGCCGCTGCCGCCCCTCCTGCTGGAGGCCGAGGGGGCCCGGCTGGTGGTGCTGGACCCACCCGACCAGGCCGGCAGCGCGGCCCTGAGCGTGTCCACCGGCAGCCGGCTCTCCACGGGCGGGGCGGACCCCCTCGAGCAGGCCCGGCTGCGGGTCGTCCAGAAGGCGGCCCTGGGGGTGGTCGAGCAGGCCCCGCGGGTCGAGTCGCCCCCGCTGCTGCTCTTCCCGACCGAGCCCCCGCCCGCCCCCGCGGAGGCCGCCATCCCCCCTCCAGGCATCAGCCCCGGCCCCGACCCCGACCTGGCCGCGGCTTCGCCTGGTTTGCCCCCGCAAGCCGGACCCGATGCCCGGTTGTCCCCACCGCCTCTGTCGCCGCCCCCGCCCACCGCAACCGCAACCGAAACGGAGGCCGATACTGCTGATGCTGCTGCTACCCCGGCCAGCCAACTCTCCGCGGCTGCCCTGCCCCGCAGCCGGCCGGCCCGGCGCCCCTTCTCGGCCGACACCCGGCAGCCCCTCCCGCCGGGGCCTCTCACCCGCGGCTCCGAGAGCGGCGTCCCCCTGCTGCGGCTGGGCTCGGCGGCTACTCGGGGGGGCGCCCAGGCCCCGCTCGACCCCGACCAACCTGACCGGCCGCCCCCCCAGCGGCAGGAGGGGCAGGCGGGTGCCTTGCCTCCACCCCAATCCCCACCCCCAGCCGCCTTTGGGCCGCCCGCTCAGCGGTCCCCGGCCGTCTCGCCGCCCGGCCGCACGTCGTTCGCCTCGTCGCTGCCCGTGCCGCCCTCCCCGCCGCCCTCCCCGCCCACCTCCCCGCCCGCGCACGCCCGCCGCCAGGCCGCCGCCGCCGCCACCACCCCGACCTCATCCTCGCCCACCCCGCGCCGCTCCCCCCCGCCCTCCGCTCTGCATTCCCCGCCCCCGACGGGCCGCCCGTCTGCCGGGCCCGGGACCACTCCCCCCGGGACCACTCCCCCCGGGACCACTCCCCCCGGGACCACTCCCCCCGGGACCACTCTCTCCGGGGCGGCCACCGCCCGCCACCACGCCGGGTCCCTGTCAGGGGGCACCCTGCCACCCCTGGAGCGGACCCCCCGCACGATCATCGAGGGGGCTGCCGGCCCGGGGCTCCAGCCGCACATGGTGGCTCCCTCCCCCGCCGCCCGGCTGGTGGCCCCAGGGCCCCACTGGGCCGAGTCCTCGGCGCCCCTGGCCACCCTTCGCCACAACCGTGCCGCCCCGCCCCCGGCCGTCGGGGCCCCGCCCGACTTCATGGCGGTCGGCCAGGCGTCCGCCCCGCGACGGCGGGGGGTTGGCGGGGTCTGGGAATGGCGCCTGATCGACCCCGCCCCACACCCGCCTGCATCCCCCCCAGCGGCCCGTGTCTCGCCCTCACCATCGCCCCCATCGTCGCGTCGCTCGCCCTCTCCGCCCGCCCGGCGCCGCACCCCATCCCCGCCCCGGGTGCCGCCCCTGCCCCTGCCGGCCCCAAGCCCGGCCTCCGCCCAGCTGCCGCCCCGCAGCCCGTCGCACCATCCCCCCCCGGCTGGCGGGCCACGGGGTCCCCCGAATCCGCTCGGCTCCCCACCACCATCGCCGCCCCCACCACCCAACCGGACCCTCAGCTCGGGTCCCGGCCCGGGGTCTCCCGTCCGCCCCATCGCGGCCGACGAGCCGCCCATGGGAGCGGCCGGCCCGACCCACAGCCCAGGGCCCGGGCCCCGGCCCAAGGGGGACGAGGAGGCCGACCTGGTGCTCTTCTCGGCCCGCCTGCAGCACGTCCTCAGTCCGCCCCGGCCCTGCTCCCTTCATCATCCAATCATCATCATCATCTCCGTGTGTCCCCTAGCGGCTACCTGGCCGGAGCTCTTCGCACGCCGCGGCCGGGGCATCCAACAGCCCACACTCCCTGTCCGTTGCCTGCCTCCCGGAGGGTGGTGGTGGTGGCCGGGGCGGTAATGGGTGGGCGTTGGGAAGAGAGGGAAGGGGATCATCACCAGGCGTGACGTGTGACCAGGGCCAGGGCCGGGGCCAGGGACAGGGACAGGGACAGGGCCAGACTGCCCGGCCGCTATCGCCCCGGGTGGAAGACGCCGACCTGCACAGCCTCGTGCGCAGCGTGGTCGCCACCAAGGTGCGCCTCATGCAGACCTACAGCGTCCGTCGCCCTGCCCCCCTCCCCCCCCCGCCCCGCGTCTGATGTCCGACCTCCGCCCGCTCGTCCCAAGCACCTCGATCATCACTTGACCTCGCCCTGGGACACCATGCCCACCTCACCCACAGCTCTCTGCCGACGAGACCGTGCGCACCATCATGGACGCGGTGGCCGCCGTCCTGAAGACACGCCAGCCCGCCCCGCCGTCGCCACCACCCCCGAGCCTCCCACCCCCAGACGAGCACCACAGCCCCGCCCGTCCTCCCCGCCTTGTGGGCCCATCTTCCCCAGCCCGACGGCGACTCTCCGTATGCATCGAAATCCCGCCGTCCTTGGCAGGCCCTGCCCCGACCGACGACCCTTTGTCCTCTCCCCCCGAGGAGCCGGCCACGAGCTCCGCCAATCACCGGCTCGACCACTCGCCCCTGGTTTTCCCAGATGGGACGACGGGGTTTGGTGTGGTGCGAGCCTCAGAGTTGCTGACCCCGACCCGGCCCGTGACCCAACGTCAGCTGTCGGCCATCTTCGAACGCGCCACCGCCGGTGAAGCAGCAGCGAGCGATCAGCGATACTCCCACACGAATTCTGCACCTTCGCTCGATGCGCCTCAATAACAATCCGCGATCCTACGAATTTGGCTCAAAATTTGGGGCTCGGCGCTGTCGGCCCGAGGTCGGGGGCGTGGACGAAACTTGACAAGTTGACAGGAAGTTCGTACTTCCCCTGGGAAATCATACGCCTTTACCTGAGAGCATCCGCCTCTCTCCGCAAATAAACAATGAATACCCCTTCTCCTGCTGTTCGTTTTTTGCAACCTCTTTCCGTCGATTGATTGTTTTTCTAGCCCTACGAACGTCGGCGTGATATTCGCAGCACGATTGCCTGCATCAAGTATCACCCAGATCGGGCCGACGAGCAGGCTTGTCCATATTGGCATGATCGTCGTGTTTGCCATTTTTGGCTTCGCGGTCGTTGCAACCGCCCCGACTGCCACTTCGACCATCATCTGCCAGCCGGTATCCGGCTCCCTCCCACTCGACGGGACACCGAAGAAGATGCCCCTGCTGCCGCCCCCCCAGCTCCGGAATCCCTTGGTCCAGCTCCTGCCCAGGCCTCATCCGAAACTCGCCTGACCATGACTGAATTGGATACCATCTATCGACAGTTCTATCCGGTCTGCGATTGTGCTTGTCGCACCCACCCATTCCCTTTCCCCAGTATGACAAATCATTGGGGCGGGCGTACCCGACTCTCTTCATGACCACGAAGGCGATCATCAAGGAGCTCCACGGACTGGTCGGCAGCGTCCTCGAAACGCCGACTCCCGCCGTCCTGACGAAGGCTCTCCGGTTGATTGGTCCGCAGCTCTTTTCTCAAGGCCCCCAGGTGGACTCAACCCTCCCCGTTTCCCCCCATAGTCGATATTGCCGAGGGTCTTGACGGGCAGCTGCTTGTCGATGCGGGTCTGGATACCAACATTGTGGACAATGTTCTGCACGGGAGCGAGAACAAGTGGCAAGCCTTGTCAAAGTTCTATGACGGCTTCTGCGTGGGGCAACGCTCCCCCTCTCTGAACGACATTTGGCCTCAGCTGGGTGAGCTCCATACAAATGCCGAGGCCACCGTGCCAGCCTTCAAGAAGCGCATCGGCAGTCTGATTGACATCCTTCTCACGGTCCGCCTCTGCCCGTGTGACGACCCACCGACCCGAACTCCGCACCCGCACCCCGTCTCCTCCTCTCCACAGAAATTCGCCCCGATCCAGAAGACCGTCCGGCAGATGCCCCACAGCTACCGGTATCGGCTCTGCTACTCGCCTCAGTTCGCGGAACCTGCCCATCAGACTCAGTGCACCTTTGTTCACTCACTGAATGACGTTTTTCAGCCCCTTCGTCAGGTCTCCCACTCCCTCTTCTTCCACGCTGTCGCTCACCCCTCCCCTCCACCCCAGCGCCCCGAGGGTTACACCCCTCGCCAGACCCCGTCTCCCGCCCGCTACACTCATTCGAACTCCCAGCCGAACCCGGCCATGTCGCCGGCCCGGTCCCCCATGCCCGTCGAGACCCAGGCCCCCGTCACCAAGCGGCTGGCATACGATTTCACCCCGCAGGGCGATCGGGTCCGTTCCTGACCCATTTCTCGCGCCCATGCCGACTTGCCGTCCACGCGTAGGGCAATCTGCACAACCAGATGGAGCTGAAGGCAGGCACGGTGGTCACCGTCATCCACCCGGACAACGGGGGCTGGACCTTTGTCCACGACCCGACCACGAATCAGGACGGTTTTTGCCCTTCGGCCTACCTCGCCTAACGTCCCGCGAGGGAGGGTCCCTGGGTGAGGTGATTGCCCCCCTGGGGGTACCCGCTGCTGCCGACCCGTCGCCCCAGTCCCAATGCCCCTCGAAATGTATATCACCACTTACCCTTAGAACTAACGTCAACCGTATGCCCCCGAAATGATACACAAACAGTACTACTACTCTGACGACTATAATGCTGCTGCTGAAAAGCGCCGACCCTCGGGCCCTGCCTGTTTTCCCCTTTTTCCTTTTGGATTGGCGGCGCCTGCTTTGGTTCGGTGTGGCTGCTTACACGATGTATCATCCGCACTGGACCGCGCATAGAACAATGAACAACACGATATCAATTGAATACTTCACCCACCCGCCTCGATCCTGGCCCGCCCGTCTCTGTTGGGGTCACCCCGGGGCTGGCGGGTCGAGGTGCAGCATCCGATAGAGCATCTCCCGGCATGCCTCCTCGCAGCCTGCTCCTTCTGCTCCTGCTCCTGCTCCTGCTCCTCCTGGCTCTTGCTGCTGTTGGACCCGCTCGGCCGCGAGGCGCCCGAGGGCCTCGAGCCACACGGGGAAGGTCATGGCCCCGGGGGGGCACCCGTCCTCGCCCAGGGACGTGCCGCGCATGGCACGCCCGAAGAAGGCCTCTGCCAGGTGGGACCGGGGCCCGTCGACCTCGGAGAACAGCCCCACATCCTCCGCCATGCGGCGGAACCCCTGGGACGTCACCCAGCGGGGCGTCCGGATGGCCGTGTACCGGGAGAAGAGCCCAAGCAGCCGCCCGTCCCAGAGGACTCCGGTGCCCGTTGGGGGGCCTGGGGCGGCACAGGTCGGGGGGCCCGGGGCGAGGGGGAGCGGCTCATAGCCGCAGAGCCGGCCGGGCAGGGCGCGCTCGGGGCTGGTCACCACCCGGAGCCTGCAGGTGGTGGTTGTGGCGGGACGGAGGTGAAGCACAAGCGCCATGCCGCCGAAAACACTCGGCGGGGGGGGGGGGGGGGGGGGGGGGGAGGCTGCAAGCAGGGGCGGCGGACGTCTCCTGGACGAGGCCCACCAGGACGGCCCGCAGGGCGGGCATGTCGGGGTTCAGCTCCCAGCTCGGGCTCGGGCTGACGTCCACCAGCCAGGGCCTGGCGCCCTCGTCCAGCAGGACCCGGAACTCGAAGATTTGGAAGCACCGCGAGGGGGCGGACGAGGGGGCATCACCACCCCCCGCGGGGGATGCCGCCCCTTGGGCCGCTGTTGCCCCCCGGGTTGCGGCCTGATAGCAGGGGCCCAGGTGGGGCGCGAAGAGCCCAAAGGTCCGGGCGACGATCACCCGGAGGGCAGCCCACAGCCGGGGACGTCGACCCCACTGCGCGGGGAGGGGTTCGTGAGAGGGGTGGGGAAGGAGGGGGGAGGAGGAGGAGGGAGGAGGAGGAGGGGGGGGGGGACCGACCGGGGCGGGAGGTCGTCCTGGAGGAGGCTGACCAGGGTCCGGCAGTGCTCCCGCCCGTTGTACTCGGGGCAAAGCCGGCAGGATGACGGTGAGCACATTTGCGCCTCCAGCAGGTGCATGGAACCCGCGGAGGGAGCCACATAGGGCCGGGGACAGAGGCAGACCAGGCCGTCCTTGTACAGGAAGGCGGTCGGGGGGCTGAGGCTGGTCAGGAGGCCGAACAGCCGCAGCTCAAACTTGTGGCCCCCCAGAAGAAGCGGCCGGTCGACGTACCGCTGCAGGACGAACTGGCCGCTGGTACCCGTGGGTAACGAGAATGGTGCCTGGACCAGGGCGGTCGAGCGATGTGGCTCGCGGAGTAGATAGGTTCGGCGACTCCCACCCTTTTTCCTGATCCCAACAGATTTTTTCAGAATGGCATCGCTGTCTTGGGGAAAAATCCAGGCGGGCGGAACAAAGTTGTAGGAATCAGAGGGCTCAAACAGCGAAGCCATCTTGATCAGCCCATAGAGGTGAGCTTGGTCCGAGAGGAAAGAAGTACCAACGAATCTGGAGACCAACTGCGGAGGGGACATCTGTTCCAGAAAATCCGGCGGGATCTCCTCAAAAGCGTCCCACCAACACACGCGGAATGAAAAATCGTTTTTGGGAGACACATTCCAGCCAAGTTTCGCCACAGCGCAAGTCACTGCACCCGAGTTCCCTCCTTCGCAGTGATGGAGATTGATGGTGTGCATGTCAAAAGGTCAAGCGGGTAGCGTACAAAACCTCCTGCGATTTGCCCTCGTCAAAAATTGACGACTTGGTTTGCCGTGCTGGCAGAATTTCTATGCAATCTCCCGGTCGAGGTTCAGCTTCTCATCCTGGAGCACTCTCCATGTTCTGCCAATCTCTACGTGCGAATGATTTCCGTTAATCAGAGCATCCGTTCGAAGCTTCGTGGCTCCCCGCGAGCACTCAATTTTGCCTGGCCAGCCGAGGAATCTGACGATCCTCTCGCCTTTCTCTGTGCTTGCATTCCCACCGCCGAAACTCTTGCAGCGGTGCTCGGGCCGTGTCACGATCTCGCCATGCTCACACTCGCACAACCGCGCGCCGTTGCCCAGTGCGGTCGGAATGAGGCAGTCTTTGGGCCTTGGATCACCGATGCTTTTCAATCCACGGGAAGTAGTCTCCAAGAGCTGCACATCCCCTGCATGTCCGGCCTGGCCGACGCTGCACTCTTTCAAATCCTGCATCGGGTGGGTCGCTCCCTCCGGGTTCTATCCATCGGCCAAGCCGACGCTCCCACTTTCCTCTTCGAACCGGCGGCCCTGATTTCCGAGCTGAGCCGCACGTGTCCGGCCCTCGAGACGCTCAGCCTGTGGGTCAACACCGCCCCGGGCAGGCTCGACTGCGGCCCGCTGGGCGCCTGCCCCGCCCTGCGCCACCTGACGCTGCACGCCACCCACTTGCGCTTGGGCGGGGTGGGTCCGATCCTGCAGCAGGGCCGCCTGGAGGCCGTCCGGATGAGCCCGGCCGTGGTCAGCTGGCAGGATGCCGACCTGGGCGCCCTCCGCACCCTGTCCCTGTCCCGGTGCCCCCTGCCGGCCCTCTTCCGCAACCCGACCCTGGCCAGGCTGGCAGAGTTCACCCTGAAGGCCATGTACTCGGTGGCCTATGACCCGGGGTTGGAGCCGTTGTTCGCCCTGCTGGCCCGCAACGGGTCCACCCTGGAGGCACTGACCCTGGACGGGGTCGATGCCCTCCCGGCTCCCGTCCTCGCGAGCCTGCTGGGGGCCCTGGGCACCTTCCCGGCCCTGAGGCGGCTGACTCTGGACGGGATGGACATGACCAGCCTGCGGCCCTACGCGCCCCTTCTGGCCCGGCTGACCCACGTCTCGCTGCTGGGCTCGTTCACGGCCCCGTTGGCCCAGCCCGAGGTGGGCGTCCAGGCCGACCGGCTGGTCGAGCTGGCCTTCGCCCCCACCCACCCGCTCCGCGCCACCCGGATGGTGCTGCGCTGCCCCCATTTGGTGACCCTCCGGATGCCGCTCTACCAGGGCACCGACGACATCCCGCTGGCCCTGGAGCTGGCCTGCCCCCGCCTGCGGCTGCTGAGCAACCTGGCGCCCATGGTGGCCATCACCCCGGTGCTGCCCCTGCCCCACCTGGCCCAGGTGGTGGCCACGGCCTCGTCGGTCGAGCCCCGCTGGCTGGAGCTGTGCCTTGGCCCCGACCTCCCCGCCCTGGCCTCCTTGAAGGGCCTCGCCGTGGCCCACGCTGCCAGTCTGGCGGCCCTCGGGGCGCGGTTGACGGAGCTCGACCTGACCTGCCACGAGTCGCTCCCCGGCGGGCTGCTGGCCCTGGGCCCGCGCCTGGCCAGGCTGTCCCTCGGCGCCTCCCTGGCCGCGGATGCCCTGACCCTCGATGGGCCCGCCCTGCGGGTGCTGTCCTTCACCGGCCGCCCCCTCGGCACCAGCGGCTGCCTGACGCTGCAGACCCCCCGGCTGGGCCGGCTGGAGCTGCGTCTGGGGGCGGTCCCAATCCGGGTGGTCTTGGCCCCGGAGGCCCCGCTGACCTGGCTCGACCTGCGGGGGGTCGGCGCCCTCGACGCCGCCTCGATCGGGGGCCTCCTGGCCCGGCCCACCCTGGCCACCCTGCTGTGGGAGGGCCCTCCCCTGCCCGATTGGAGCCTGCTCCATGGCCTGCGGACCCTGGTCCTGACCGCGGAGCTGGTCGACTCACCCCCGGTGCCCCACCTGCACATGGCTCTGCCCGCCCTGCGCGAGCTGATGGTGGCCGGGCTGCGCGCCCCCGGGCTGACCCTGTCCTGCCCCGCCCTCGAGCGGCTCTCCCTGTCCGGCTGCCCGCAGCTCAGCAGCGTCACCCTGGCCGCGCCCGCACCCAACCTGCTCGTGGCCGAGGGGGAGCGGGTGCTGGGGGGTTTGCGGGACCAGCTGCCCGGATTGGCGGGCCTCCTGGAGGAGGTGCTTTACTAGCCCCCTCCCCACCCTCCATCCCACCTTCCTCCCACCCCCGGTGGGCGCGCCAGGAGCGGTGTCGAAAGAGAAGGAAGAGCCGTTTCAACCCCCGGGGTGATGTTGATTTTTGCGATTTACACGTTACATGGCGGGGGCCTCGGTTGAGAGGCCCCTGGGGACAGCGTCCACGCCACTTGGATCTGCTGGCGGGGGCGGCAGTGTGGGCGGGGTGGGCATGGCCACCGCCGAGGAGGAGGAGGAGGAGGAGGAGGGCCGGGCCGGGCTGGCCGGGGTGGAGGAGGCGCGGGGTGGGGTTGGTGATGTTGGGGGGGTTGGGGTGGCACCCGGGGTGGTTGGGGAGGAGGAGCCTGGCGACTTGTCGGCCGAATTGCTGTGGTGGTGTCGCTTGTGCTTGTGGTGGTGGTGGTGGCCCTTGCCCTTTGACTTTGCCTTCTTCTCCGCCTTCTCCTCCTTCGGCTCCTCCTCCTCGTCGCCGTGGCTCCTGTGCTTGCGGTGATGATGGTGATGGTGGTGCTTATGCGACCGGCCGGAGTGGGTGGGCGATGGCGGCACCGCCGAGGAAGAAGTCTCCGTGCCGGCGGCCCGGGTCGGGGTTCCCGTGCCGTGGGTGGGGGTGCGGGGGGTTGGGGAGGCCATCGTGGTCATGGCATCGGGTGTCGGACGCTCACGGGAGGAAGACGACGATCGCGAAGAGCTGGACGAGGACGAGCGATGCTTCTTGCGTGAATGCCGCGAACGGCCTGACGAAGACTCATCGTCGGAGGAGGACGAGGAGGAATCTTGCTTTAAAAGCGAATTGTTCTCCCAGAGTGGCGAGGTCCACTCACCTAAGGCAGAAAGCAAGAAAAATAGGAGTTAGAAGGGCGCCACCTGGATGGAGACCACAAACCAGCATGGGACACCTTCGCTTTCGTTTTGGAGTTCTTGGCGAGGGCTTGATCTCTTTTCGCTTGCATTTCCCGTTCGTACTCGTCCTGGGAACGGAGTGATCCGCTATCGAGTGCCAGACCAGCCTCTGGCTTCTTCTTATCTGGCTTCATCTGAATCGCCTCCAAAAACAATCTCCTTTGGCGATCTATGGTGGACTGATTGATCAAAGATGACCCAGTGAATGTGCCTCTTGCTGACTGCTCGGGCCTTTTGTTCGCTGCCATCAATTTAAAGTCGGTGTCTCTGATACCTAAAGAGTTATAATCCCTCGTCCATTTCATTTTTGTTGGGTCGCGCTCTGGCACTCCCACTTTCTCCGAAGCCGACATCACACCGCATTTTGTTCGTCTCCGACCTGCATGGAAACGCCGAACAGTACACACTTCTAGCCCAGCACATTTGCAACAACGCAGTTCGCGTTGATACCCTTATTCTTGGTCTGCGGGCGAGTTGTCTCGTTTTTACTTCACCATCGTGGACAGGCGGGGATCTCACTCCACACCACAAGTATTTTCGATGGGACCAGATGATTTCCGGACAGCGAGGTTTTGTGCGCGGCACCCTGCTGAAGTTTCTGACCGTGTTATTCGCGCACCGCCCCAACTTGCAAATCTATTACATCTTTGGAAATCTCGATTGCGCCGCAGTAGCGCCTGATTTCCTTCTTTTGGAGGGAATGTTCCTCTCCCCCGAGGGGCGGAGCCGCTTCGCGCACATCTGTGGAAAGCGGGTGGCACTCACCCCCGAGGTGGACCTGGCCGGCTACGGTTGGGTCCCGCGGAGCCCCTTGTTGTTGCGTGACTGGGAGAAGCCCGATATGAGTGCACTACCTCCGCGATGGGTCTGTATCCCCCTGGGACATCACCGTCATTCCTTCCCGTCGTTCCACCAGGCTCACCGGGCCCCCAGTGCCGACCAGTTGACGCGGGTGTTCCCGTACGGGTTCCTGTCGACCCACCCGACGCACCCCATGCAGATGGCCGAGTGCCCCTACGAGCCGGCCCGCGACTCCATCCAGCGGGACCTCGCCGGACCCCCATTCACCGTCACCACCCCCGCTGCCCCCGGTGTGCCCCCGAAGCGGCTGGTCTTCGTGGCCCACTGCCCACCCGCCGAGACCATCCTGGACGAGTGCAAGGAGGACATCCACGTCGGCTCGGTGGCCATCCGGGAGGTCTGCCGCCCCCCCACAGCCACCGCCCAGCTTGCTGTTCGGGCTGCTGATGCGCTGCTGTTCAGATGCTGCTCCTGCTGTTGCTCTTTTTTGGTTGGGCCGGCTTTTGCTGTGCTGGTTTTCTGTTGTTCTTCTCGAGCAGTTGTGCCAGCAGTTGTTCTTCTTGAGCAGTTGTGCCAGCAGTTGTTCTTCGTGAGCAGTTGTGCCGGTTTTGGCTGCTCGTGGTTGCTGTCGCGTCGCTCACCTCGCGCATGGGGGGCCCCTGCCATTTCTTTTCTTCAGTTCATCGAGCGGGAGCAGCCCATGGTCTCGCTGCACGGCCACATCCACGAGGCCGTCGACCGCGCCCAGGGGTGCTACTGGCTCCAGCTGCCCCGCTACATCCCGGTGGCCCCTGGGCCGTCCTCGCCTGACCCCAGCCCCAGCCTCAGCCCCTCGGCTGGCGCCCGGGCGCCGATGCACTTGACCCAGATCTACCGCTATCCCCCGGGGTCGCTCGACGGTGGCGTCAGCAGTGGCAGCGCGAGCGCGGGGGCGGCGGGGGACATCGGGACGCCCCTTGAGCTGCAGGCCTTCCACAGGGCCACCGCCCAGCAGGTCCGCGCCGCCCGCCCGGGACCCTCGTCCTCACACGTGTCCATCTCATCTCCATGGAACCCCACCCACCGCCGCGCGCCCACCCGCGCCATCCAATTAATTGACGGCTGGGACCGCCATGAGGGGCCAGTTTGCATCTCACGGTTGGTGCCGTCTTTTTGGGGGGTGGCGGCGGTCAGTTTGCCGAGCGGCTGGACGAGCTGCTCGCCCGGCTGGCCGCCTCGAAGCCCGGCGACTTTGCACGGCCCCAGCCGGGCCTGGGCTGCCTCTGCGCGGCCTCGGGGAACAGCCCCGACCTCGACGGGCGCGTCTGCTGCCTCGCCATGGACGTGGCCGACCCCTGGGGGTCCCTCGTCAGGCAGATCGTACAGCGGGATCCGGGCAGGGGCCCCAGCGGGCGCTGAGCTGAGCTGAGCTGAGCTGAGCTGAGCTGAGCTGAGCTGAGCTGAGCTGAGCTGAGCTGAGCTGAGCTGAGCTGAGCTGAGCTGAGCCGCCACCCCCCACACACACACACACGCCTCACCCCGCCTGACCTGCTCGTTTCTGCTGTCTCCTGGCGGCGAGGAGGGCGCCCCAGGGTCCGCGGATCTCCGATTGCGTTCGAGCGATGAGATCCAGTCCCCCCCGCCCCCCCCCCCCCCGCAGCACGAGGTGGTTCTCCTTCCCTTCTTGCCTTCTTGCCCGAATAACCCACCGCACATTGGCCCATTGACACATTGGCCCATCGGCACATTCGACATCCACACATCGGCACATCCGGCTGGGCATCCCCCTGCCGGACCCTCGCCTGCAGCAGCGGCCCTAGGCGCACCGGCCGGGGCAGGCGGAGCAGCACTGGCTGAGGGCGTCGTCGCATGCCAGGTTGCACCGGCGCTGGTTGAGCTCGCACCGCATGGTGCAGGCCGGGAAGGAGCACATCGAGTTGCACTGGTTGAAGTCCAGCTGGCACGCGTCTGGGGCCGGGCGGGGCCGGGCGGGGCAGGGCAGGGCAGGGCAGGGCAGGGCAGGGCGGGGCGGGGCGGGTGAGCGAGGACGGAGGGTGTGTGGAGCAATGGGACTGATCAATCGGACAGGAAGGGTGTGTGCGAGTGGCTGAAGTCCACCCGGCACGCGTCGTGGGGGAGCCAGGTCGGGTGGCGGATGGTGGAGAGGCAGGTTGGTTGATGGAGGAGGGTTGGTTGGTGGTGGTGCTCGCGGGGGGGGGGGGGGGGGGGGGGACATGGAGGGCGGACTGAGGCAGTCCTGGTGGGCCTCGTTGCAGATCTCGGTGCAAACCGAGTCCACGTCCACGTCGCAGCTCGTGTCGCAGTCGGAGAAGTCCGCTGGGGGGCGTGGCGGGGTGCGTGGCGGTGTGAGTAGGTCTGGGTGTGGTGTGGAGGTGATCGGCAATACCAGCCCGGGACCGAAAAGGCCACCCACTGCCGGGTGGCTCCGACCCCAGGGGAGCGTGACAGGCGGCGGGGGCGGGCGGACTTTGGCAGGCCGAGCGGCAGCGCCTGCGCTCCTGGTAGCAGCCCACCTCGCATTGCAGGTTGCACGCGCAGGCCGACAGGCAGGCCTGGAAGCCGTTCTCGCAGTCGGTCGTGCATTGGGTCATGTCCGCCTGGACCCGGCCCGCCCCCGCGCCGTGCCCAGGGAAGTCCATCGGTCAGTCGTGCCTTGGGTCATATCCACCCGTGTGCGATGAGTCGATGTGCCCAGAGAAGGCCATAGGTCAGTCGTGCCTTGGGTCATATCCGCACATGTTGTTGGGCTTGGGCCAGACGGGTCGGCAGAGGGGCGGGGCGGACCTCGCAGTCGAGCGAGCACGAGGCGCCGGGGCAGCTGAGGAGGCACGCCTGGTTGGCGGCGTCGCAGGTCATCTGGCAGGCCCGCTTGGCGTCGCTGCACCGGGCGTTGCACAGGGCCGGGTCGCCCCGCCGCCGCCGGGCGCAGTTGCTGATGCAGGTGGCCGTGTCGCGGTCGCACTGGTCCAAACAGATGCTGCCCGGCCAGTCCCGGGAAGGAGCAGGCGAGGTGGAGGGTCAGCTTTCCGGTGACGAGTGGGCGGTGGGCAGATGGGCAGCGGGTCGACGGAAAGGAAAACACGGGAACACAATGGCGGATCAGCGTGGGAACACACAATGGCGGGTCAGCGTGGGAACAATGGAGGGTCAACGCACTCTGTGTGGGGCTCCCTGCGCTGTGTGCTGTGCGCGTGGGTGTGGTGCTGTGGGGTGGGCGGGCCTCATGGCGTTCTGGCAGTTGATGACGCAGACGCCCGTGTCGTCCCGGTCGCAGTCGAGGGCGCAGTTCTGCAGATCGGAGCCGCACTGGGGGCCGCAAGGGGGAAGGGGCCAGGGGGGTGCAGTCGGGCATCAGCCGGGGTGAACGAGACGGGAGGGATGACGGACCCCGCTCTGGCAGAGCCGCAGCAATCGCTTACATTCCCCACGGTTGGCGAGCGGGGGCGCGCCGACGGGGACATTGACGCAGTCCAGGTAGTCTGCCTGTCCCAGTGAAAAAGAGAGTCAGCCTCCACGAATCAAAGGTCTCGGCAGGGCGGCGAACCTGGCATTGGTTCAGACAGTACGACTGGTCGGCCTGGCAGTCCAGGGCACAACCGCCAAAGGTCGGCAGGCAGCAGGCCTCGTAGCAGGCGGTGAAACCCTATCACGGAGGTGATCGATACAGCGGTGTGCTGGGTGAAAGCACAGACGTTGTCGCAAGCCGTGAGGGCTGCATCCTTGCGGTCTTGGCACCGCAGGAGGCAATTATCCGTCGAGCAGCCCAGAATGCAGCTGCGGGCATCAATGTCGGCAGCCACGAGACATTTTTCTGATAGCGTCATCAGCGTCTCGGTGTTTTTCCCTCCGGCCTGACAGACCGAGCTCGAGCGTGCACAAGTCCTCGCAGCGGCACCCGGTGTCCAGGTCGCACTGAGCCTGTTCGAAGCGCAGCGGGGATCAGTGTGCATGTCGTCACTCAACAGACTCCGCATTGGTCGAAGCCGATTCGACAGGAATCTTTCGCAACACGACGCGCACCTCGACAGAGATTCAAACATCCGACATCATCGCAAGTGCACGATTCGATCTGAAAAAAAAAAATGGTTTCGACAAGTGTTGCCAATGAAACAGACACAATCAAAATATGTGTTATCAACATCGCCAAGACATTGACCCAGGACGTCGCGGCATCCAACTACACAAACATCGAACGATGGAGCAGTGGCTCCAGGAGCCAGGACTGGGCCAGGGAGAGCACCTGGCGGAAGAAGTTGCTGGTTGGATTGTGCGGCACCTGCAAAACGAGCAACAGTTTCGGCTGTTCGCACCACAGGACCCAAGCCCGCAGGCGAAGCAGGAACGTACCGAGAAGATATCGGGATCGAGAATGCTCCATGTATGAGAGCCAACAAGAGCACAACTGCGAGGTGCATCACTGAGGCCGCACGCTCTCGTTATTTTCGAGTGTCCTGTAAAATTTCATTCGAGCGACAAGTACCAAAGGGTTATAGAATTCACCACCAGTCAGTCAGTCAGTCTCGTGTTAACCACATGGGACAGAGTTCTTCCAGCCCCGCAGCCCCAAACTTTAGCTGGGATGCTGTCCTGAATTTCTCTCCCACAGACATCAAGTCACTTGAAGCGGATTTTATGGCAGTTTCACAGTCTGGATCGGCCGTCGATCTCAATGGCTTCAGACGGATTCTCCTCCGTGCCGGGGAACGTTACGGGAATCCTTTCTTGCAATCGCACTCGGAGCTTTTCTCTGAAGACCAGATCTTGCTGCGAAAACTCTTTTCCATGTTTGACAGCAACGGTCTTTATCCCAATTCCCAACTGCCCTCTTCCAGCAGTTCCTTTAGGGAGCGGTCAAATCGACTTCCGCGAAGTGATGCTTGGCCTGACGTTTTTCATCCACGGAGACGACCATTACCAAGCGCGAAGTCTGATATAGTTCTCTTGAAGGATGGATAATCTCACGACTTTCTGCCAGTTGCGTTTAACACTGCCGATGTCGACCACGACGGATTTATCACGGAGGAGGAGTTGACCAAAGCACTGTGGCTCACCGTGCGCAGCTCGGTCAAGATGGCCCAGATCTCGGCCGAGCGCTCCCTGGCGAAGATGGTCGGTCGTTGTCCTTGTTGCCCCGCTCTGCGCCAGTGCTGATGCGCCATCTCTTCCTTTTAGAGCATCCACAAGCCTGGCTTAGTCAAGTCGGCCCTGGACGAGGCGCGTACCGACACATGCCAGGCCATCGAGCAGCAGGTGAAGCAGTCCGGATGCGGCTCCCCCCCCCCCCCCCATCCGTCGCCATCTCTGACCGCATCCTCCGCCCCTCCCATCTCCACAACAGGATTTTCAAGAAGTACGACAAGGACCGCAACGGGCGCATCTCCTTCGAAGAGTTCAAACCCAGCTTCGTGGAGAGCATGGTCGCCCCCCCCCCCCCCCCCCCCTCCTCCTCCTCCTCCTCCTCCTCCTCCGTCCCGTCCCGTCCATCCCATTGCGTCTGTCCCCTCCATCCCTCTGTCACCCCGCTCCCCGCTTCGCGCCCCTCAACTTCCGTGTTGCGGCTCTTCTTTCTTTTCGTCCTCCACAGCGCCAGCAGCGGTCGTTCATCATGGAATCGCTGGCTGCCATCTCGCAGCCGCCTCCGACCCGCACCCGGTCGGATTCGCATCCCACCCCCGCAGCAGCAACCGCAACTGCAACCGCAACTGCAACCGCCCCCGCTGCGGCGCCCCCGATCCCACCGCCCTCGCAGCCCGCCACCAGCGTCCCCGAGGTGGGTGATGTTCCGATGGTCACGGACCCCGCAGCCCCGGCCCCTGCTGCACCCGCCCCTGCTGCCCCTGCTGCCGACATTGCCGCTGCGCCCGTTCCTCCCGTTCCCGCCGAGGTTGCCCCCGCGCCCGCGCCCGCCGAGGTTGCCCCTGCAGATGCCGTGCCAACCGCGGCATCGCAGTGAGGTGGCGCTGCGCATACCGTTTGTATGACCAGAGGTGATGTGAGTAGTTGGCGATTCTCCCTCTCCCTCCCTCTCCCTCTCCCTCTCCGGCTCTTCTTCCCCTGAGCTGGGTTTTTTCGTTCTTGAGCGGGGATGGCAGCAAAAATAAGAGTGTCAACTCAACCACGGAAACGCGTGTCCATCGGGTAGTTGGAGGGCGGCAATCTGACGAGCCCCGAGGCCTTGGGCGGGGCTGATGGTGCGGATGATCCTACATCGGGCTCTGCCCAAATACAAAAGACGTTCGGACAAGGTGGCGAAGGCATACACGGACTTTGAATGCCCGGGAGGTAGCGGGCGCGTGTAAGAAGGGGCAGCATGGCGGCGGAACGATGAGCCTGCGGTATGGGGGTGTTCCCTGGGGTGTGGTCGAACTCAGCGGCCTGCCCACGGCCGACAGAAGGGGGTTGCGGTGGGCGGTGGGGAAGTTGGGGAAGGTTGACCGTCACCGTGGGCACGGAGCCCTCTCCAGGAGGACCCTGCTGTTGTTGCGGTGGCCGGACAGAGGGAGGGACTACCCAAAAAAAGATCAATGAGCGGCCTCGACAGCCCGACAGACGTGAAGGACACTCGTTCGAAGGCGGCTAAAACCGGAGGAGATGAACAAGTGGCGACGATCGAGAAAAACCAGACCTGGGCTGAGGCGAACATCTGAAAGTAGGGAAACTGAAGGGCCTCGCTGCAGGAGGGCCTTTGGCTGGGATCCAGTTTCAGCAAGGCAATCATCTGGCGGTGGCAATGTCACACAAATGCTGGCTCGATGGGAGGCGCAGACCAGTTCAAGAGCCTCAGGGCTCGCAGTCGGGATGAGCGTAGCAAGGGGAACTGGGGGGCATTGGGGAAGGCGAATTTTCATGGTATGGGCCAGCTGGAGACCCTCGGGCCAATTGCCTTCCCCGGGTGTCCCGAGCACTTGGACGATCTTGTAGATCTCATCGATCTGGAAAGAAGACAACAATTATTGCATACGGGAGGGATAGGAGCAGGGGTGGGTGGAGGCAGCCATGGCAGGGAAAAAGGGTCCCCTCTGACAAACCTCACTGGAACCTGGAAAGATGGCTCGCATTGTGTACAGCTCTGCCATCATGCATCCAACAGCCCACACATCGATCGGGCTGCTGTAACGGCGGGCCCTCAGCAGGACCTCAGGTGCGCGGTACCTGGGGGTCTGGTAACGACAACGAGGAAACGCGAGTGACGACGAACCATCGCGTGGAAACGTAGTCCGTGTATGGGGGAAGGGAACGGATTTCGCGAGCGAGACCAAAGTCGGCCAGCTTGACAGTATCTAACAGACACGACTCGTATCGCTGGGCGCGGAGGAGCAACAAGACCAGACCTCGAGTGCAGAGCAGATTCTCCGGTTTGATATCTCTGCAGAACAGGGGACGGTGGGCGTGGGAGCGGGCAGGAAATCAGATGGGGTCCACCGACAGAAGGCTGACAGACCGGTGGAA
Source organism: Paratrimastix pyriformis (assembly GCA_027972325.1). Taxonomy (NCBI): domain Eukaryota; phylum Preaxostyla; family Paratrimastigidae; genus Paratrimastix; species Paratrimastix pyriformis. The sequence continues at coordinate 47,250 of JAPMOS010000037.1, read as the reverse complement.
GAAGCCGTGTTTGTGCATATAGGCAAGAGACTGGAGGACCTGGTAGATGATGTTCCGAATCTTGGTCTCGGGGAAGGGCCTTTCCCTCTCCTTCATCATTTGATACAGGTTCTAGTGGCCGACGGGGAGGACTCGGACAAAGAAACAAGCGGGGATAGACCTCGTCCATGTACTCAAAGACGAAGAAGAGTTCGTCGTTCTGCCGAATGACCTCTTTGAGTTTGACGATGTTCGGATGCGAGAGTTTCTTGAGCGACTGTAAAAGAAGGGGGGATCAGAGGCGCACGCGGGCTTCGGAAGGAAGACCTTAACCTCGCGAAGATTGACGCAGTCATTCCATGAAAAAAACTTTTTCTTCATACGCTTAATTGCCACGATCTCGCCGTTCATTTTATTTACTACAAAGAACTCATTTTGTGCAAGTCGAAGATGCAGACCAGCCTTGATCACGCTGCCGTAGGTCCCATCGCCAAGTTGCTTGATGATCTTGTAGCGGTTCATAAATACCGGAACGATGACCGCCCGAACGCCGCACCAAAAGCCGTTTTTTTCCTGCGACCGCTTTCCCTGAGGTCTTGTCGACTGTGCTTTGAAAGAGCCAGACAGAACACTGCGTCCTCTGTCACAGAAACAAAGATTTGTGACACCAAAAGTTGACATTTTGGTATTGTCATGTCCAGTTCGCATGGAGTGACAAGGCAGATTTCAGGATTCTCTGTCAATTTTCCCTATCAGCCGTACCCGGCACAGATGTCACTGATGGACCGGATGTTGAAGGCCCTCGCTCGGCATTGCAATGTCCTTCTTGAATCTCCAACTGGTCAGTGTGCGTTTCCATTCTCTCTGATTGCGTTTTGGCGGCTAGGAAGCGGGAAGACAATGGCGATCCTCTGCGCCTCACTGGCTTGGCAGGCACATATGAAATCACTCCTCCTTGCCGAGAAACCCCCCGCCTCGGTAGAAGAAGAGACAGCACCCATTGATATCGAAGACGCCGATCCGACCTGGGACGGTCTGACAGGCTGGGAACGACCACCTCAAGCTCTTTTTAGACGACGAAGAAGGGATTGAACTTTTGGCTGACGTTCGCAAGACCGGGCATGGCCCCAAGAGAAAGGCAAAAAAGGAACCGAAGCCATCATCCCGGCCTCCCCGTGTTCCGCAGGTCTGTCGTCCCCCGGGTCCTGCACCTGCACTCACTGATGGATGTCGGGTTCTCTCGTCTAGATTTATTACCTTACCCGGACACACGGTCTTTCCTGGCATCGAGTCGTCCGACGACTGACTGACTTCCGCCCCCCCCCCCCCCCCCCGCCCTCCCAGCCCAAGTGGCTCAGGTAGTTCGCGAGCTGAAGCGAAGCGGATACAACCCGAGGATGTGCATCCTGGGGAGGTCTGTCGGAGTTCCCCCCGGTCGCACATCGACTCACCGCCGGGGCACTGTCGGTGTCGGCCCTAGCCGAGAGCACTACTGCATCAACCCGCTGGTCTCGGGGCGCCCGAACAAGAGCGTCGAATGGTCCGCCCCATTCCCCCGGCGCTTCGACCCGTCCGTGTGCTCGTGGGATGGGAATGTCCCACACAGCCTCCGCCGCCGCCCCCCACCCGCCGCTCATTTCCGTGGTCGACATTCCCCCGGCGCTACCCACCATCCCGCTGTCGACATTCACCCCGGCCCTCCCAGCAAGCGGCTGCTGGCCGAACACAAGTGCCGCTACCACCGGGGAGCCGTCCGGCTGGCGGGGATGCCCACCTTCACCCAGCACTGCTGGGACATCGAGGCCCTGGTCTCCCAGGGCAAGGCCCACTGGGGTCTGCTCCCCCCCGGTGCCGCCTGTCCCCCATTCCCCACCACCACACCTATGTCCCAATGCGCGCTCCCTACCACCCCCCTGCAGGGTGCCCGTACTTCGCGGCGCGCCAGCTGGCTCTGGAGGCCGAGCTGATCATCTGCCCGTACAATTACCTGCTCGACCCCAGTCCGTGGTGGGGACGGCTGGACATCCCACACCCCCGCCCGCCACCCACCCACCCACCCGCCCGCCCGCCCGCCCGCCCGCCCGCCCGCCTCTTCGCCCGTTGCAGCAGGCTCCTCATCGATCGCCCCGCCACCCGTCCATCCACTCGCCCACCCCGCCCGCCCCCACCAACTCGGGCAGAGATCCGGGCCGCGATGGCCATCTCCATCAAGGAGGCCGTCCTGATCTTCGACGAGGCACAGTCCGTGGCCACCCCGGCCAGGAACAGCGGGGGCAGGAGGAGGGGGCCGGAAGGGCAGGGGCCGGTCAATGGGGGTGGGGGTGGTGAGCGGGGGCGGAGGGCCGGTCGCCGTCGCGGCTCGCGTCTCATGGCTTGCGTGGGTGGGCGCGGTGGTTTGGGGGCAACATCGAGGACGCCAGCCGGGAGGCGGCCAGCTACCACTTCGACCTGCGCCTCCTCGAGGGTCCGCCCCCTGCCCTTGCCAGACCCCCCATGCCCTGCTGCCTGCCCTCGCCCTCGATCCCACGGGGACCATTTCTTTCGCGGATGCCGTCGTCCCACCCCATCCGCCCCCGATTGGCCGCATCCCTCGCCCCTCCACCCCCCCCCCCCCCCCATCACACACACACACTCCTCATCCCCACAGATGCGGCCCGGGAGCTCGAGCCGCTGTCCGCGGGCCCCGCCCATCGACGCGAGCCTCGCTACGAGGCCATGCTCAGGTCCGCCACACCCTCCTCCTCCCCCTCCCCTCCCCCCCTCCCCTCGTCCCTCCCGCACGCACAAGCACACGCCCGCCCTCCTCCGTGCTCGCGGCGGCGTGGACCTGCAGATCTGCCAGACGGTGGCCGGCTGGGCCCGGGACAACATCCGCTCCATCGGCGGCCAGAAAACATACTGCAAGTCCGCAGCCACGGCCACCACGGCCACCACGGCCACCACCTCCACAATTCCCACAATTCCCCACAATTCCCCACAATTCCCCACAATCCCCACAATCCCCACAATCCCCCCACAATCCCCCACAACCCGATGGAGCCGTCCCCCCTCCTCCTCCTCCTCCTCCTCCCCCCCTCCCCCCCCCCCCCCCCCCCCCATCCGCCCACCATCCGCCCGCCATCGGCCCACCATGCTGGCGCAGCATCGCCGGGCTGGAGTTCGTCTCGCTGGTGCAGCGGGCGGGCGTCCAGACGGCGGCCGAGCTGAGCCCCCTGAAGGAGCTCGTGGGCGACCTCAGCGCCGCCGTGGCCGCCCAGTCGGGCGACGGGCCGCCGCCACCGCCCCCCGGCGGCCCCAGGGGTGGCAGGGGTGGCAGGGGTGGCAGGGGTGGCAGGGGTGCCGGCAGGGCTGCCACACGGCTGGTGGACGGGCAGATGGGCGGGGGCGAGGATGATGGCGATGGTGACGATGGTGACGATGACGAGGCCGAGGAGGCCGAGGAGGAGGGGCGCGGGGGCCGGAAACGCGAGCAAGAAGGCAATCGGTCCGTCCCCGGGAGGAAATGGGGGGGGGGGGGGACGGTCCCCGCAATGGCGCCAGTGGCCCCCCGTGCACCCGTCACCCCATTCCTGGCCGCACCTTCCTCATGCTGCTTCCGCTCTGGCTGGGGGGTCGGCGCCGCCTCTGCTGCCCGGGGTGGGGATGGCCATAGCCCTGGACCTGAGCCCGCCCACGGTGACCCTGCTCGAAGGTCCGCCCGCCGCCTCCCGAACAAGCCGAGCCTCCCCAGGGATGGATGCCCCTGTGCCCCCCTGGGATGGATGTTCCTCTGCGGGTTGCCCCCCACCCTCCCCACCCGCCCACCCGCCGCATCCACGGCCCCGCCGCCCACCTGCCCCGTGTGTGCGCAGGGCTGCTGAATGTGCTGCTGCTGCTGATGACCGAGGGCTACCGGCACGCGCCCGGCTACGAGATGGTCCTCACCAAGGCCGCCGACTGGCGGGCCCGGGACGTGCTGGTGCCCCAGATCAGCATCTTCTCCCTCAGCCCGGCCATCGCCTTCGAGGCCCTCCGCGCCGCCCGCTCGGTCATCCTCGCATCCGGTACGCTCCCGCCGCCACCCCGCCGCCACCCCGCCGCCACCCCGCCGCCACCCCGCCGCCACCCCGCCGCCACCCCGCCGCCACCCCGCCGCCACCCCGCCGCCACTACTGGCCAGCATGTTGGTGCATGTTGGTGCATGTTGGTGCATGTTGGTGCATGTTGGTGCATGTTGGTGCATGTTGGTGCATGTTGGTGCATATTGGCGCATGTTGGTGCATGTTGGCGCATGTTGGCGCATGTTGGCACATGTTGGTGCTCGACCTGTCCGCCTGCCTGGGCGCTCATGTCCGCCGCTCATGTGGGCTGTGGCGGCGGCCGGGGTGATCTGGGGGGTGGGGGCGGGGGGGGGGGGGGGGGGGGACCTCTCGCCGCTGGACTCGTTCTCCTCGGAGCTGGACGCCGAGTTCCCGCTGCAGCTCGAGGCCGACCACGTCATCGGCCGCGACCAGGTCCCCGAGCCACACCCCGAGCCCCCCGACCCAACTCCTCCCAGTTGGTGGGAATCCCCCGCGGTGGTGGCGCGACACGGATCCACGAGGACACGGACACGGACAGGGCGGCACGAGATCCGTGACGCGCACGACGATCACGTATGACATGACAGACAGGACACAGGGCACACACGACACAGGGCACAGACGGCACACAGACGGCACCCACACGGCACACACACACGGCACGCACACACACGACACGCACACACGACACACACGCACGACACATACACACGACACACACCCGCGGGGCCTGTTGCAGGTCTGGATCGGGGCCATCCGGAACGACACCCGCCGGGCGCCCATCAACACGACCCACGGCAAGGCCGACCAGCCCCAGGTCCAGGACGGCATCGGGGAGACCATCCTCCAGCTGGCTGCCGCCATCCCCCATGGTCGGTCTCCCGCCACCCGCATGGCGATGAGCGAAGGGTGGTGGCGATGGGGTGGCGGCGATGAGCGATGAAGACAGTGTGCAGGCTGCTTCCCCGGCACTCATCCGATCCCTCTGCATGTCGGCATTCCCCCCGGGGGACCCACCAGGCATGCTCTGCTTCTTCCCGAGCTACGGGATGCTGGCCAAGTTCATCGGGCGCTGGCGCGAGGCCGGCATCTGGGGCCAGCTCCAGGCCCGCAAGGCCCTCTTCGTCGGTCCGGCAACCACCACCCACCACCCACCACTGAGTCCCTTTGCTCCACCCACACCACTCACCCACCACTCACCACTCACCACCGCCACCACCCTCCCGGCAGAGCCGCAGGGGGATGTTGGCGACCTGCTGGGCCGCTTCAAGGCAGCCGTCGACGCCAGCGCCCGCGCCACCCGGACGGCGACCATCCTGGGCAACGGTCCGCTTGCCCCGGCACCATCACCATCACCGCCACCATCACCATCACCATCACCATCACCATCACCATCACCATCACCATCACCATTCACCACCACCACCACCATCCATCCATCATCATCATCATCATCATCATCATCATCATCATCATCATCATCATCATCATCATCATCATCATCATCATCATCATCGCCACTACCACAACCACCACCTGGCATGGCCCTCTTCCCCCTTCTCTGACCATCTGCACCTCCCGTGTGGCCCCCTCCCTCACCCCGGGGGTGGGTCGCAGACGACCCGGGTCTCGAAGAGCCGCCCGACGATGGCCCGGCCACCTCGCTCGAGGACGGGGCCATGGGGGCCACCCACCACCCGGCGGCCCACCCCAAGCGGCCCCCCGCAGGCCACCTCGCAGCGGCAGCCCCCAAGAGGGGCCGCGGGGGCCGGGCAGGTCGCGGAGGGGGCCGCCGCTACGGGGCCGGGGCCGGAGGGGATGATGACGGGGAGGGAAACGCTGCTGGCGGGGCCCTCCTGTTCGCCGTCTGTCGGGGGAAGGTCCGCACAGGCGTCACCGCCCAACACCTCGCCTCCCTCTGCCCCTGCCCCTGCCCCTGCCCCTGCCCCTGCCCCTGCCCCTGCCCCTGCCCCTGCCCCTGCCCCTGCCCCTGCCCCTGCCCCTGCCCCTGCCCCTGCCCCTGCCCTGCCCCTGCCCCTGCACATCCACAGTCGCATCCGCATCCGCATCCACACTCACATGCCCCCTGCCCCTGCCTGCAGGTCTCTGAGGGCATCGACTTCGCGGACGAGTACGCCCGGGGCGTGGTGGTTGTCGGGATCCCCTACCCAAACCTGTCTGTCCCTCCCCTCTCCCCTCCCTCCCATCCCGTCCAATTCCCGCCCACCCACCGCCCACTGGACCAAAACTTGTCCGCCCCCGTGCCTTCCAGCCCCCGTGCCTTCCAGCCCCCGCGCCTTCCAGCCCCCGCGCCTTCCAGCCCCACAGCCCACAGCCCACAGCCCACAGCCCACAGCCCACAGCCCACAGCCCACAGCCCACAGCCCACAGCCGGCTCGCCTTTTGGTTGCTTGTGCATTGCGTACCATCCGCCTCATCTTATCCACCTCCTTCCCTCCACCTCCCTCCCCCAGGAAGAGCGTGGAGGTTGAGCTGAAGCGGCAGTACAACGACCGGCTCCTCCACAAGCCCATCCTGGCCGCCCCTCCCTCCGCCCCCGGCGGCCCCCGGTCTGCCCTCCCCAGGGCTCCTCATCCGTCATCGCCATCCCCATCATCATCATCGCCATCATCATCATCATCGCCATCATCATCATCCAACCACATCCATCATCATCATCATCATCATCATCATCATCATCATCATCATCATCATCATCATCATCATCATCATCATCATCATCCCACCACCACCCGCCGCCACCACCCACCGCTACTCATCGCCACCACCCGTCACCGCCATCTCACCGTCTTCATCCAAGCAAGCAGACGGCATGAATGCGATCCTTATCGCTGACCTGGGGACGCGGTTTGACCCTGCGCTCTTGGGATGATGATGGGGCCGGGGTGCCGCGCAGGTCGCTGCATCCGCCACCGGTACGACTACGGGGCCATCGCCCTCCTCGGTCCGCCGCCTCCCCCCCATCCTCATCAAACACACCAACCACACCCATCACCCTCTGCTCTCCCCCAGACGAGAGCGCTTCCAGCCGTCCCTTCTCATCCCATTCCTTCACCCCATCCCTTCCCCATCCCCCTTCCCCTCCAGACGAGCGCTTCCAGCAGCCCTCCATCCGGGAGCGCCTCTCCAAGTGGGCCCGCCCCCTTGTGGCCAACTACCCCTCGGTGGCCGAGGCGGTGCCCTCCCTGGAGGCCTTCTTCGCCCGGCTCCGGGCCAACCCGCCCGCCCCGCAGCCCCTCTCGGCCACCCCGCCGCCCTCTGCCTCTGCCTCTGCCTCTGCCTTTGCCTCGCCCCCTCTCCGAGGCCCCCCCGCCAGCCGCCACGGCCGGGTCGCCCTCCCTCTCGCTGGGCTCGTCGGCCTCGCCCGACCCGGCCGCCCCCGGCACCAGGCTGCTGCGGCTGGCGGGCGCACCCCCGGCCCCCCCAGCGGAGAGCCACGGAGGCGGAGGGGCCCGGCTCCTCCTGCTGCGGCCCACCCGGCCCGCGTCCGTCGCCCATCAGCCCCCGCAGCCGGCGTCCCCGCCGCCACCCCCATCGCCGCCGCTCCCACCCCCCGAGACGACCCAACCCGCCCAGGCCGCCAGCCCGCCCTCCTCGCCCCCACCAGCAGCACATCCGGTGGCCCTGGCCCCTGCGCCATCCAGCCCACCCCCCGCGGGCCGCCTCGCCCCCGCTCCCGCCCCCCGCACTCAGCGCGGCCGCCACCCCCGAGGCCCCACCGCCCGCCCAGCAGGTGGGGGCGGGGGCGATGGCCACCCCTGGGCGGGGGCTGGCGGGCCTCCGGTCGATGCTCATCCGCTCGGCAGCCGTCATCCGCGCCGCCCCTGGCCCAGTCCCCGCCCACGCACCCGCCCCTCCACTCGCCGCGCCAGTGCCCAGCCAGCAACAGGAGCAGCAGGTCGCTGCCACGGCTGGATCGGCCGCCGTCCAGCCCGCTGCCCTGGTCTGCACTTACAGACAGACGGGACAGACGGGACAGACGGGACAGACGGGACAGACGGGACAGACGGGACAGACGGGACAGACCAAGGCAGACAGATCAGGACAGGCAGCAGTGAGAGGCGGCACAGACAGCAGCACAGGCAACACAGCCCACCCATCAACAGCCGAGGCACAGCTGACCCTCACCCCGCCCCCACCCGCCCCTCTCCTTGCCACGGACCCACCACCCCCGGCGTGGCCGCCTCCCGCAGCGCCAGCCCGCCTCCGACCTCGCCGCCTCGCTCCCGGCCCCCTCAGCCCTCGGCGGCACGCCGCCCCCTCCCGGGCCCGCAGCGGCTTCGGCATGGGCCACCCAGTCCGCAGCCCCCTCGAGCCACTCGCCCACGGCCGAGAGCGTCTTCCCGCTCTCGTCGAGCCCTGCCGACCACCAGCCGCCACCGCCACCGCCACCGCCACTGCCACCGCCACCGCCACCGCCACCGCCACCGCCACCGCCACCGCCACCGCCACCGCCACCGCCACCGCCACCGCCACCGCCACCGCCACCGCCCGCCTCCGCCCCGCCGTCTCGGGCTGCTGCCGCCCACTCGCCCACCCGCTTCCGGCTGACGCCCCTGACCACGTGCCCCTCGCCTCCGCCCGCGGACCTGCCCCTCATGCGCCGATCCGCCTCGACGGGCACCGAACCCACGCACCCGCGCCGCCCCCATTGGCCCCACCGGCCCCACCCTCGCCCACCAGTGAGCCACCCGCGACGGCGCCCCGCCCCCGCCCCCGCCCTCACAGCAGCCGCCGCACACGGGCGGCATCCAGATCGGGTCCCGCTTCCGCATGCGCGGCCACACCCCCGGCCCGCCGCCGCCCGCCGCGTCGCCACCACCCCCACTCACTGCCACCACACCGCCACCCACCGCCACCCCACCCGTCCCCACCGCCGCGCCTCCTATGGCCACCACGTCCGCACCCGGGAACCCGCCGGGCCCGCTCGGGACGCCCATCGTGCACGCGTCATGCCCGCTCCGCCTGGCCGCCCTGCACCACCACCAGCACCAGCGCCCCCTCGACCCGGCCGCTACACCCCCGCCCCCGCCCGTCCCCGCACCCGCACTTGCACCTGCACCACCTGCATCCCTGCTGCTGCCGCATGCTGCCGATGGGCAGACCTCGCCGCCGCCACCGTCGCCACTGGGCCCCGGCGGCATTGACGGCGGTGGGACGGTGCAGGGACTGGGCGCGGGGGTTCTTGCTGCCAGCGCAGGGGCAGGCCCAGGGGGGGCAGGTACAAACACAGGCGCGGGCACGGGGACAAGCGCAGGCAGCGGGCTGCTCGGTCGGCTCCGCTTCAAGAAGCAGCCGCCCCAGCCGCATGCAACCCCCGCCCCGCACCCGGCCGCCACGGCCCCGACCACCTCGCCTCCCGAATCATCCCCGCCCGCCCCGCCGCCCTCACCCCACGGCGGTCGGCCCGGGACGCCGACCCGGTCGAGCATGGCCGCCCTCTCGGGCCTGCTGGTCTTCAGCTCCCAGCGCAGCGGCCCCGCCCAGCTCCCGCCGCCTCCACTACCCCCCCAGCCCACGACGGCGGCCGGCCCGCCCGCAAGCCCGGGGGAACCGGCCGATGTGCGCCTGATGCGGCCCGGGGCCCGCGAGCTGCACCGGGCCATGCGGGAGGGCGGCCTGGGGGCGGGCGGGATGGAGGTGGCCATGGCGGCGGGCATCCGGGTGGGCGCCATGGCCGGGGTCGCCCTGGGCCGGTGCGCCATCTGCCAGCAGGACGGATGGGCAGTCAAGGTCCCTCCGCCTGCTGCCCCCTCCCTCGTCACGCCGTGCCCGATCATGGGAGGGACGGTGGGCGGCCAAGGTCCCTCGCCGCTGTCGTCCCTTCCTCGGCATGGGCGCCAGGAGTGGGAAGGTAGGCTGGCTGTGCTTCACGGGCGAACCACATGGAGGGGCGACCTCCCGCGCCCTCTGCGCGCTTCTCACTCGACCCTCGATTGCACACCCTTCCTCCCCTTCTCCCCTTCTCCCCTCCTCCCTCCTCCCTCCTCCCTCCTCCCTCCTCCCTCCTCTCCTCCTCCCCCCCTTGTGTCCTCTGGCAGTGTCTGAGCGAGATTTTCCTCCCACTGCCGCTGCCGCCCACCCGCCGGCCCCCTGGGTGCGGGCATGCCCGGGGGCGTCCCCAGCGCCACCGTCGCGGGCGCCTCGTCGCGGCCACCCGGCTGGCGCAGGCGTGGGCCCACCTCGACCTCGGGGTCTGCAGACCACCACCACCACCACCTCACCACACCCCCACAGACACACACACACACCTGATCCACTCCACCACGCAGCCCTCAGCACCCCCCTCCCCCTCCTCCTCCCTCCTCCTCCCCTCCCTCCCTCCCTCCCCCCCTCCTCCCTCCCTCCCCCTCCCTCCCCCCCTCCTCCCCTCCCCTCCCTCCCTCCCTCCCCTCCCGCCCTCCCCTCCCTCCCTCCGGCGTCCGACCGGCGTCCGAGTGCGTGTGCCGGCCGGGGCCCCACTCCCAGGAACGCATGAGGCGGCTGGACGGCGGGGCCCTCGGGGCCGCCCTGCGGCGGGCCTTTGAGGCGACACCACGGCCGCGGACGCCCACGCCTCCTGGCGAGCCGCCATCCCCGCCCAGCCCCGTGGCCCGGCCGGCGGCCGGAGGGGGCGGGGGTGTGGTGGGGCTCGTCTGCTACGACGTGGAGGCGGTCTGTCTGGGACCGCCTGTCCCTCCCTCAGCCTCCCGTTCACGGCGCGTTCCCTCATCCTCCCCTCCACTGCAACCGCGCAGACGCGGTCCATCCTCGAAGAGTACGCGGCCCTGCTCCCCCCGGCTTCCGACGCCAAGTCTGTCACCACGCACACCCCACCCCACCATGGCCGACGTCGCACCGTTGCGACCCACTCACCCACTCGACCTTTCCCCTGCCCGGGGTGCCTGTGCCCCTAGGGAGATCATTCAAAGGCTCTTGCACTGGATCGCGTCGGGCAGCGGGGGGACCCTGGATCCCATGGTGTGGGCACAGAGGTCTGCCGTGCCTTCGGGTCTTCCGCCGCCTCACGTCACCTCCCTCACCCCGGCAGCATCCTCGGGTTGCAAAACCCGGTTTTCTACGCCACCGCGGCTCGGCTGGCCCTGACCAGCCCAACCGACCCCACCGCCGGCCCGCCCCCGACGCCTCTCCGCTTAGGAAGCGCAATCCTGGAAGCCATCCTTCTTGCGCATGCCGCCGGGGGGGAGAGTTTCCTCGACCCGGTTCTCACAAGGCTGCAGATGGCCGGGCGACCCAACCCGGACCCGTTCCCGCTACTGACCGAATGGGCGCGTGGCGCACAGAGCGGTATCCCCCTGATCTTACCGGAACTTCGAGCGGCACCGGCATTGGAAATGGGGCCATCTGCCACAGTCCCCTCTTTCGGAGGCATCGGCCCGGGCCCGGGTGAGGACATTGACGAAGACTTGTTTATGCGTGAGATGAGATAATCTTAAACCGCCGCGGACGAAGGCGCCGAATCTCATCAGATCGTGCTGTCAAAAGAGTCTCAATTCCCTCCCGCTACACTCACCGTTCATCTTCGGCAGCGGCGCCTTCAGTTATGCGCCACGGCTTCCCAGTTTTCGCTTTTCTGTCTCTGTGCCTGGCATTAAATGTTGTGGCCACAACTGTTCCCCGCGATGAAATTATCGATGTCGTCAATCAGGCGACCGCAACCCTGTTGGCCCATAAACGCGCCGATGACAGCTACTCTTACCCACCGTACTTGGGCTCCAACTATATTTCCCAGTCCGATCGAGCGCCCCTCGTTTCATGATTATCTATTTCGCTTAGGTACTATATCATGCTGCAGTGGCTGAACGCCTCCCAGTGGTTCCAAACGGAGTTGAACGAAAGCCGCCTCGCTGAGGTGCTCTTCGATCAGCAACTGGCCGATGGGAGTTGGCAGGCCGTCACCGATCTCAATCTTCCCACTGGCGAGGTTGACACCACCATCTTCAATTACTGGTTTGCACGCCACCAAGTTTTTTTGGGAAGGGCCGAACGCTTGACGCAATTTTCTTCTACCCAGGGCTCTGAAGGCAATGGGCTACCCCATCACCCACGCCCGCCTGACTGCCGCCCGGTCATACATCCTGGCGAAGGGCGGCCTGCTGAAGGCCACCACCATGACCCGCTTCTGGCTGGCGCTCTTCGGGAACGTGGCCTGGGAGACCGTCAGTTACGTGCCGTTGTTCGTCTTCCAGCCCGACTGGATCGGGGACATTGTCGACGTCCAGGTCGGTTCGGGTGGCTTCCACCCCCGGCGATATACACTCACCCGCCATGATTTTTTTATGCAGGACCGCGTCTCGCAGTGGGTGTACCCGCACCTGCTGCCCATGGCCTACCTGCGGGCCACCCGGCTGGTGCGTCCCATGCCGGAGCGCTTCCTGCTGCACGAGCTGCTGCTCAGCGCCAAGATCGACGCCAATGGCGTCCTGCCCCCGACCCCCGTCCGTCCGGCCTGCTCGTCTCGCCACTTCTCAACCACCTTCGCTCGTCGTCAAGCACCAATCTGCGTCATCATCAACATCATCATCATCGTCCCCCCCAGAAAACCCGCTTCAACGTGCGGCTGCCCCGTGCCCGGCAGAACTACTACGAGAACGCCCTGTACGACGGCAACCTGAAGGACGTCTCCACCAAGGAGCTGCAGGCCCTGGTCGATCGGATGTTCAAGGTGCAGCGGCCCGCTGGCTCCTTCGGGGCCTACACCGTCTCGACCCTGTTCACCGTCGTCTGCCTGCAGGTCTGCCGCCGCCTCCCCCTCCCGTCCGCCATCCATCGGACCGTCGAAAGCATCGAAGACCGCCAACCAGTGGACATCGTGTATGGCGCCTCGCCCTGATCGGCGTCCCGCCATCGAAGGCATCGAAGGCCGTCGACCAGCCCCCCTGAGCATGATCGGAGTCCGGCCATCACAAGACCATCCGAACGACGCACAAAATCCCAAGCCGGTTGTCGCCCACGGCAAACCGCTCGCCTCATGGATGGCCGCCCCGTGCCCTGTCTTCCCTGACCTCCCCGCTTCCCTGACCTCCCCGCCGGCAGGACTTTGCCCACCGGGATGCCTCCTACGCGGCCCGCATCGAGGCGGCCACCCGCGGGGCCTTCCCCTTCATCGAGGGCCTCTACCTCAAGAGCGGCCCCTCCGCCTACCTGGTCCGACCCCCAACACCCGAACCACCCCGCATCCCGCATCCCAACCCCACCCTGCACCCTGACCATCGACCGTCTGGATGCTCATCATTTTCCGCTCCCCTGCCCTCCCCTGGCCGCCCTCCCCTGCCTTCTCCTGGCCCTCGGCCCCCTGATGTTCTGGATGAGCAGGGCGTGCTTGACTATGGCGACTACTGGGACAGCATGCTGGCCGGGCTCGCGCTGATGGACGTGGCCGCCGACCCGAACCGCGTCCTGCCCACCGCCAACTACCTCGCCTCCAGGTCTCCCAGCGCATCACCAACCATATCGATCGGCCAGGCCCAGACCTCATTTTGGCTCGCCCGCCCGCCCGCCCGCCCGCCCGCCCGCCCGCCCGCCCGCCCGCCCGCCCGCCCGCCCGCCCGCCCGCCCGCCCGCCCGCCCGCCCGCCCGCCCGCCCGCCCGCCCGCCCGCCCGCCCGCCCGCCCGCCCGCCCGCCCGCAGCTTGTGACGCTGAAGGGCCCCATGAGCGGCGCCAACGAGGGCTGCTGGGCATCCCGTACGGGCTCGACTTCGAGTACGCGCCCGACGTCGACGACACGGCCGAGGTGGCCATCCTCTACTCCCGGTCCGTACGCCTGGCTGGGTTGGGGTTGGGGTTGAGGTTGGGTTGGGCCGGATTGGATTGGATGGATGGATTCGCGGCCGTTGGGGACTGCGTTGGGCGGTACCTGTCGGCGCAAGTCATGGCCATCCCATCCCATTGGCGTCCGCTTCGCCTCAACGCGGGCTCGTCGCTCACATCCCGTCCCGTCCCGCCCCGCCCCGCCCCGCCCCGCCCCGCCCCGCCCCGCCCCGCCCCGCCCCGCCCCGCCCCGCCCCGCCCCGCCCGCCCGCCCGCCCGCCCGCCCGCCCGCCCGCCCGCCCGCCCGCCCGCCCGCCCAGGCTGCTCGCCGCCAACGCGACTGGGGCGCAGCCGCTGGCCCCCTGCGCCAGGGCCTGCTGGGGTGGCTGCAGGCCATGCAGAACGACGACGGGGGCTGGGGCGCCTTCAACCGCAACCGGCAGGGCTGGTGGCTGGTCAAGGAGGTCGCCGCCCAGTTCGCCGACAGCGCCGAGCTGTTCGACCCGTCCACGGTCGACGTCACGGCCCACATCATGGAGGTCGGCCCAGCCCCGGCCCCCACTCCCAGCCCCTTCCAAACCCACCCCCATCCCACCCACCCTCAGACCCACCCAACCCACCGTGCGCCGCCTCCGCCTCCGCCGCCCTGTGGCTCCCCGTGTGGCCATTTTCTCGTGTTGCCTCCTGCCAATCCCCATCCCCATCCCCATCCCATCTCCTCGCCAACCGCCCGCCCGCCTCCCCTGCTGCAGGCCTTCGCCTCGGTTGGCCAGACGGCCGCCAACAGCAAGTCCGTCCAGCGGGCCGTCGCCTACCTGCGCACCCAGCAGCAGAAGAACGGCATGTACCCCGGCCGCTGGTCTGCTTCACCCCCCCCCCCCCCCCCCCCCCCCCCCCCATGCGGCTGGTCTCGGCCGCCCGCCCCCGCCATCACCCCCTCCACCCCACCCCACCCCACCCCACGCCAAGGGTGTGGTATGCTCACGATTTGCCACCTGCTGGCGCGTCCTCATCCCCCCCCCCCCCCCCCCCCCCCCCCCCCCAGGGGCATTGGTTACGTGTACGGCACGGGGGCGGCCCTGGTGGGCCTCCGCAAGGCCGAGGTGCCCAGCGCCGATCCGGCCTGCCTGCGGGCCGCCCAGTGGCTGCTGGACGTGCAGAACCACGATGGGGGCTGGGGCGAGACCTCCTACTCGTACAAGGACCCCGCACGGGCCGGCAAGGGGTCTGCTGCGACCTGTCTTCGCCCGCTTGATGATGGCCTGAACGGCCCTTCCTCCCGCTTTTGAATGCCCCGTGCGCGTCGGTTGTTGGACGTGCGCCTCTGTGCCCGTGTGGTGGGCATCGCCTGCCCTGCCTGTGCATCGTCGGCTTCCTCGTCTTGCCCCCGGTCGCACCGCCCGCACACCTGTCGATTCAACAGGCTCGAAGATCATCGTCACCATGACCTGTGTGTCTGTGTCCGCGTGACGTGCGTGTCTGTGTCTGTGTCTGTGTCTGTGTCTGTGTCTGTGTCTGTGTCTGTGTCTGTGTCTGTGTCTGTGCGTGTCTGTGAGTTTCTTTGCATGGCGGTTGCCTCGGTCTCCTCACTGACGCCGGCTGCCTCATCCCCACCAGGCTGAGCACCGTCAGCCAGACGGCCTGGGCGCTGCTGGGTCTGCTCGAGCTGCGCGATGACGCGGCCCTGCCGGCCGATGTGCACGGTCCCCTCGCGGCAGCCATCGAGCGGGGCGTGGGCTACCTGGTGGCCGACTTCCGCGCCCAGGGCGGCTTCAACGACCGCTCGGCGGTGGGCACGGGGCATCCGGGCATCATCTACATGCAGTACCCCGGTCCGGCACCTGCCCCTCACGCCGCCTCACAGCTACACGCACCACACAGCCACACAGCCATAACCACGCCACACCTCACGTTGGACACTCGCACATCCACCGACCCATTGCTTTCCGGCCCCCTTCCCTTCCCCTTGCCCTTCTCCCTTCCCCCTTCCCCCCTTCCCACTTCTAGTGTACGCCCAGACCTGGCCGCTGATGTTGCTGGGCCGGTACCTGGCCCGCTCCCAGTAGCCGCCTTCCCCTTTTTCTCCCACTGGCCGCTGATCCGCCTGGGCCGCCCCGGTCCCGTGTAGCCGCCGCCCCTCGCCACCCCCGCGCCGCCCCTCTGCGCGGATGGGCGTCTCTATCACATCCGCTCTTCCCCCCCTCCGTGCGCCACCCGGTCCGGGTGGCGCACTGTTGATCTGTCTGTGTTGTCTGTGCCGTCTGTCTGTCTGTCTGTGCCGTCTGTCTGTCTGTCTGTGCCGTCTGTGCCGTCTGTCTGTGCCGTCTGTCTGTCTGTCTGTTTTTTTACCCTGCGGAGAAGCCCGGCGCGCCTCCCGAAGTGTTTCCCTCCATCCGCCCCTCCCCCATCCCCGTCCGACCCTCCCCCATCCCATCGCCTCCCCCGAGTTTCGGTCGTCGCCGGCTTTGCATTTCCTTGTCCCTCCATCCGCCCATCCAAACCCCTCTCGCCACCCGCAGGAGACCTTTCCTCCGCCTCGCCCTGTTCCCTTTCTCCCTCTCGAAAAGTACATTTTGACATCAAAAAAGACAAACAAACTCCGCTCACTGAGCGGTCGTGCGCTCGGTCGGATCGCCGGGGGTCTGCCACCCCGGTGGGAGTGCACCTTCGGCTCCCGTCTGGGTCGTCCCTTCCTCGGTCGGGGGCATCTGGGGACAGGCTTCCAGGAAGGGCACATCGATGTCGCCCGCCTCCCGCCGGCCCCTCCTCCCCGCAGCCTCCTTCTCGGCCCCGAACCTACGCAGCAGCCGATAGAGCGCGCCCACCGTGCGCTGCTCGGGCCGGGCGGCACCCTGGACGCTCTCCACGAACCGCCGCAGGGCGGCCGCCTCGGCCGGCTGGCCGAAGGGATGGTAGACCAGCGCCGGGGCAGCCGCGGGGGCCCAACCGGCCCGGGCCTGGGAGAAGGCCATCCACTGGATCATGGCCTTGATCTGCCGGTCCCCGCAGAAGGCACCGCAGCCCCAGGGCCCCGTGGCGACCACCGGGGGCATGTCGACCACCGGGGGCATGTCGACCACCGGGGGCATGTCGACCGTCGTCGGCGATGAGGGCGTGGGCCACCGGGGTGCGAACCCCACGTAGGCCTTGACCAGCTCGCGGGCCAGGTAGCCGGGCCGCAGCTGGAGCAGCATCAGCTCCCCGTCGCCCTCGCCCCGCCAGGGACGCGGCTCGCGCAGCCGGTCCGCCTCCGCGATCTCGTCGAAGGGCAGCGCGTCCATGCAGGTCACCCACCGGCCGGCTCGGGCGGCCGTGCGCAGGTCACCCGGGGGCGGAGCCACCCACTCGGCCGGAGGGCCGCCACTCGGGGAGGCGCAGCAGGGCAGCGGGTCGGCCCGCTCCGTCCAGCAGGGCCCCAGGTACTGCACCCCGCGTCCGTAGCCCCTGTGGCGGCCCACCCGCAGGGCCCCGCGGACCACCACGGCGTCACGGGGGCCGAGGGTCGGAACCAGAAGACCCAGGAGGGCAAGTTCGGGGCTGCACCCCAGCAGGACCTCCTCCTGGGTGCCCCCAGGTCCGACCCCGATCCGGGCGTTCGCAAAGTCCACCTCCACCTCGCCCGGCTGGTCCCCAATGGCCCCCGTCTCCCGGACAAGCAGCGGCAGGAGCGGGGCCGTGGAGTGCTCCCACGGGATGGCCGCTGCCTCGGGGTCGGTCAGGCGCCGGAATTCAATGTGCAGAGTGGCCTGGGCCAGGTCGGCAAAGAGGGGGCATGCCCACCGGAAGTAGTCGATCAGCGTGTGCAGATAGGCGAACGTGGCGGGGTGGGTGGAGGTGTACAACGGAGTAAAGGTGTGCTCCACGGGCTCGGTAGTCGTTCCTCGATCATCATCCTCTGGTGATGGATCATCCGCATCCCCGGGGAGAAGCGGAAAGGGGAGGCAGAGGAACATCCTGACCAAGAGGCATAACGCCTGCTGCAGGGTGAGGGACACAGTTGTGTTGGGGGCCATGACGCTGAGCTGAGCAGGAAGGATCGCTGGCGCTCGGGTCAGGGCAATGTCAACCAACTCAGGGAGGAGATAGTCGAAAAAAAATGCCGCCTGGTTTGCAGAGAGATGATGTGCGAAAAAATGTTCAAGTGCGGTCAAAGGTTTTTCAGGATCGTGGCTGGGGTTGTTCGAGCGCAACAGGACAACCAGATCCTCGACACTGCGGGGACAAAAACACATTTGGCAGGCAAAAAGAGCGAGCGAAAAGAACCAGTGGGTCGATCAAACCACAGGGAATTCGCAAAGAGGCAAACGACTAAATCATTCACTGGAAGGCAAAACACCTCCGCTAGCACCTTGCGATATCTTCTTTCAACCACAGTCCAGGTATCTCTGTGGTCTTCATGCGATTAACAACCTCCTCCAGGCCGACCATCTGAAAAAAAGCGATCTCGACCTTGTATCCGCGAACCTGCCTGATGTGAAGGGCTGGTGGTCATCTCTCACACTTCACCGATCACCGTGGATGGGCTCCTATGACGTGGACACGATTCTCGGGATGCTTCAGCTGCTGGGCTTGGAGCACCACATCATCAACCATCTTCGTTCTGATCCGCCTCTCTCCTTGGAGTCTGATATCGGCGACGCATCAGGCTTGATCGTCAACATTGGGGTCGGTGCAGATCGCGACCGTCATTGGATCTGCGTCCGCAAAATTGATGGGGTGTGGGTTTTGCTGGACTCCCTTGCCGATGCGCCACGCATTTTTGGCAGCGTCGATGCCTTTTTTACCTGGTTCTTGCACACTCTTCGCTCAGGTGATTTAGCGATCGCGGTCTGCCTCTGCTCATCTCGACGGGCTCGTACACCCCCTGCACGCGCACCATCCAGGTGACGTCGAGCGAAGCTCAGCTCGCCGAGGTGCTGACCCATCACCATCCTCCAGCGACCCGGGCGACTACGACACCGAAAGAAGAAGTGACACAAAAAGATGAGGCGACGCCAAAAGATGATGCAACTCCGAAAAAAGACGATTTCGGTAGCGACGAGCATCAAGTGCCTTCGCCCGAGCCTTTTTTCCCGCATTCAGAGCTTCCCGCATGGTGGATCGCACTATAGAATACCTCCTCCTCTTCTCCATCCTCTCCTCTCCCCTCGTCCCCCTCACCCGCATGTTTCCAGTCTCTCGACCTCAAAAATTGGCGGCTCTGCCCAGTCTACTAAAATAAACCGCATGCATGATGGGAAAAGGGACGGTAAAACAGTAACAAGATCGATTGCGGCCATAATCAAAAAAAGCATGCTCAAGGATTGGTCGCAACAGGACTGAACTAAGTCCCGACCATCCATCCAAATATGCAGACCTTCGCCTCGGGCCGAGCGGAGGCGGCTTTTCCGGGTGCAACCGATGTTAGTTATTTACTGTACACCGTTGGGAACGTCGGCTTTGATGCAGGGGGAAAAAGTCGTGCTGGTCCTCGCGGTCGAGGGCGCAAAAAAACGGAGGGTTGCATTCCTCAGGAATACTGGGTTTGAGGGTCTCAAATCATTGATCTTGCGGGAGTTTGCTGCAGAATCTATCGTTGAAATCTCCTATCTGAGTGACGGGGAGTCATTTGGTCTGTCTGCGAAGCTTTCTTCAAAGAGACATGCTGTGCATTTGCTATTGGGGCAACGACCAGCGATTGCAACCGATGACTCGCTGGAGGGCTATCTGCAGGATAACCCCCTGCCCCCATTGAAGATCATCCTTTCTTCGGCGACGGTCTGTTGCACTTTGGGAATGCGCGCAAGTGGGAACCCCTTTTGCTCCCTTCGGCTCATCCCACCATTGGCGGCGTCACTTTGCATCGGCAGGCTGCGGCTCCGTCGAGTGCCGTCGCTGGTCGCCAGGTGCCGGCACCACCGCCGATTCCCAGTGCAGCAGTCGCAGCCATCGGAGCCGCCACAGCAGCAACATCCCTAGGATCGGCACCGCCACCCCAGGCACCGCTCGGCGACGACGTGGAGCGGACACCCAATGAGCCACCCGACCAGGCCGCGGCCGCCGCGCAGGCTGAGGAAGGTTTGTCATGTGCATGTTTCATTCCTCTTGCCCACTACGACTCAACGCGGACGGTGGGTGAGTGGATCTAAGACCCCTCTCCGGCCGGCTCACAGTGGCTCTCGTTCCTTCCCGCAGTTCCCCCTTGCGACTTGCCGGCTGCCCCACCTACTGGCTGGTCCACGAACCCGGCGGACCGGGACGAGCGGATCCGGATGCTGAATGCCTGCCTTGCCGCCCCCACGGGCGCCCTCCTCACCAACCCCCTGTTCAAATATTTCCTCCGGGAGGCCTTCCGCATCATGGCCGCTGACGAGCAGACTGTACCCCTGTTTGTCGCCGCGCTCGTCAAGGTGCTCAGCCACCCCGACCTGCTCACCGCCTGCCCCGAGGTGGCCGGGCGACTCCTCGAGGCAGTCGGCAGCATGTGTTGGACCCCCGTGCACCGGACCTCCTTTGGGCGCGCCGGGCTGGCCGTCCCGCTCGTCAACCTGCTCACCGCCAGCCCCAACCTTCCCACCACCAGCCCCACTTTGGCCGAGCATCTCCTGGGGGCGATCAACAACCTGGCAGCCGAGCATCCCGAGAACAAGGCATCCTTGGAGCGTGCTGGGGTGGTGGCCCCGCTGATTGGGCTGATCTCCGCCTACCCCGACCTGTCCACCATCCGCCCTGCCGTGGCTTCCCATCTCCTTGCAGCGATCAGCACGCTTTCGTCGGAACTCTCGATTGCCCGCTCCTTTGGGCGTGCCGGGGCCGTGGCCCCACTCGTCAAGCTGCTCAATGCAACCCCAAGCCTGCCCGGGAGAGACCCAGCTCGCCCAACCAGCTTCGGTTTGGCCGAGCCCCTCTGTGGGGCCATCACCAACCTGTGCATGGCGCCCGAGATCCGAGACGCCTTTGGGTGTGCCGGGGTGGCTGCCCCGCTCGTCAGACTGCTCAACGCCCACTCCGACAGCTCCGGCGTGGCCGATGAGCTCCTGTTGGCGATCGTCAACCTGTCGGCCGATCATCCCGAGAACAGCATCGCCTTCTGGCGTGCCGGGGCGGTGGCCCCGCTGGTCGGCCTGCTCAGCGCCCACCCAGACCGCTCGACGGGTTGGCTCTTTGCCGCCATCACCAACCTGTCCCTCGTCCCCGAGATCGCGCCCTTCTTTGGGCGTGCCGGGGTGGTCGCCCCGCTGGTCAGGCTGCTCACCCACCTGCCCACCGCCAGCTCCGTGGTTGAGCAGCTTCTGGCGGCAATCGCCATGCTGGCCACGGATCCGGAGAACCGGGCCGCCTTTGCCCGCGCCGGGGTGGCCGACCCGCTGGCCGGACTGCTCATCGCCCACCCCGACCTGCCCACCACAAGCCCCGGGGTTGCTGAGAAGGTCATCCTGGCCATGTCAAACCTATCGGGCCACCCCGACAACAGAACAGCGTTCGGGCGCGCCGGGGTGCCCGCCCTGCTGGTCAGGCTGCTGGGCGCTCATTCCGACCAGCCCGCCATCAGTGAGCAGCTCCTCAGGGCGATCGCGAACCTGTCGCCCGACCCCGTGGTCAGGGCCTCCTTTGTGAGTGCCGGGGCTGTTGCGCTTGTGGTCGAGCTGCTCCCCCGCCTGCCCACCAGCCCCCCGGTGGCGAAGCAGGTGCTTCGGGTCATCTACATGCTCTCGGAGGACCGCCAGTGCTGGGCATCCTTCGCGGCTGTGCGCCCTCTGGTGCAGCGCTTCCTCGAGGTGCCCGATGTGGATTCGATGCTCGTCAGCGACGTGGCGGATCTCTTCCCCTGAGCGCTCTTGGTGGGCCACCGTTTGATGCTCTCCTGGAAACGTGCGGCATTATCCCCCCCAACGAGCATAACTTTCTGCCTTGTACCCGACTCTTCTATCTTCAGACATCCCCCTTCGTTGCTTCCTTCCGTCAACACGGGGTCTTCTATTTGCCACCACACCGGCAGTCCATGAACCCCAAGTAGGGCGCCCTGGTCTGGGGTGAGGTGGGAGTGAGCGTGTCTCGGGGCGTGGCGTTTGCGCCGCGACGACGGACGAGCCGAATGATGGCCGCGCACAACGAAACCACGGCATCCCCCGTCGGCGGGGTCGAATCTGCGCCCCCCCACGGTGCCCCCCCCACACACACACACACACACACACACACACACACCCGGCGGGCCAAGCTGCGCAGGCAGGAGCGCCGCTGGGCGAGCTCGGTTAGGGCGTGGCATGCCGAAGTCAGCGCGGCCAGCGAGATGGCCTGGGAGGCCATGAGAGCGAGCCCGCACGGTCCAGGTCCGAGGCCGGGGCTGTGAGAGGAGGGCGAGGGCGGGGGGTCCCATGGGGTCGTCGAGAATGAGGAGGCTTCGCAGCAGCGAAACAATAGCTGGGGCGATCCCCGCTTCCCGAAATCTCAAAAACCGGCATCAGACTGGGTCGACTTCGCCGAGAACAGCCCGATGGTCCGGCAGGCCTTGATACAACCCCGGGGCCAAGCGTCAATCTGCCCACCAGCGAGCTTGCTCCGTCTTCGAGGAAAGAGGGTCTCAAAGTCGGACACGTACGCAAAGAGGGCCACCGCATCACAGAGGGCTCCGGCCAGCTCGGTGTCGCCACCCCAAAGATAAAGGCCCGCTCGGACTTCAGCAAACATGATATTCTGGTGAAAAAAAATTGTGGGGTTGTCCTCTCGTCCACACAACAAGTACCCGCCGGCTGGTAGAAGATCGAGATGGCGAGCAGAGAAGTGTTGCTCTGCTCCAACTCCCAAGGGCAACTCGATTGTGGGGTGAGAAAACAAAGGTCACAGATTGTACAGCATCCCGGAGTGGGTTGCCGCCCGAGTACCATCGAGGGGCGATTGAAACAGCTGAATACGAGCTCTCTGTCCCAGGCGTTGCCAGCGCCATGGGCTTCAATGCCGTGTTGGTGGCTTCCTATTACTCGAAGCAAGACGGCACGCGAGGCAGCTTGGGCCCCTCGTGCGCCGGCCCCTCGTACCAACGCCGGGTTCCAGCTCCGCGCGTGAAAAAGGCAGCTTGAAATCGGGAAACTGCGCGCGAATGCCACCGCGCCTCAAGAAAAAACCCATTGAAGTTCGAGATCTTACCATTCCCCTCCCTCCTACCCCTGAACAATGCTTTGAAATCCTGAACGAAGTTCAGAAAATCGTTCTCGTGGGGGTTTGTTCCCAAATCCTCTCAAATGTCCAACTGCAGTTTCTTTTAGAATCCCACCTTGCTGCAACAAGCGTTTCCTCGTCCTTTCGTCTCACAAATCCTCGATAAAGCCATCGAACTTCTCTCTTCCCGCCCCAACCTGGTAACTGTCCACCTCGCATATCCCGCGCCACACAGCGCGTTCGCTGCCTCCACCCCAACAACCCCGGCGGCAACGTCCACAAGCACAAACACCACCACGGTTGAACCGCCACCGATTGAAAATCCTCCCCCGCCCCCGCAACCCTGCCCACCCGCCACAGCCCCGCCACTCTCTGCATCCACCTCCCCGGTCAGCACCCACACCTCCTCCCCTCAGATCGACCCCTCCCTGTCGTCGAGCCCATACGCCAAACCAGTCCGGAATGTCAAGAAGCGCCGGCAGATCCGGTCGCCCCTGTCGCCCATCCGGCCCGGCTCGGCGGCCCTCTCGGCCTCGGCGTCGCTGTCTGTCGAGGGCTCTCTGGCGAGCCTCTCCACATCGGTCTCTCCGGACACCTCCCTGCCCCGAGTGGCGACCCCGACCGGTTCCCCGTCGGCCCTACAGCACCACCAGCCCGGCTCGCCCTCCCTGCGGCGCGCCCTCTACACGGCAACCTCCCCGCTGAACCCGCCCAGCGCCACCCGGTCGTGCCCCTCGGCGACACTTTCCTTCACGGCCGCCACCCCGCCCGTCGTGCCGCCGGCCCTGCCCAACACCACCTTCCGCGCCCGGCCCGTCCACGCAGCCACCAAGCCGCAGATCCTGTGCCCCCCGGCCGCCACCGCAGGACCCGCTTCCATCACCAAGCCCGCATCGCCCGTCCTGCCACACACCCCTCCCCTCGGCGGCTCGAGCCTGGGCCGCCACTTTCTCGGAGGGGCATCATCGCCAGGGCACCACCCCGCGGCCTCGCCCGCCACCCTGCTGGCCTCCCTCTCCACCTCCACCTCCACCTCCACCACCTCCTCCACCTCCGTTTCCGCATCCACCTCGCCGGGCCATCCGGCGACACACCCCGGGCCCACGCTGGGCACGGCCCTGCTGAGCTCTGCGGTGCTGAGCATCCCCGACCTCGAGGCCAACCTGGTCCTCGACCTGGAGCCCTCCCCCGCCCACCCGCCTCGCCCCTCCCCCGGCCCCAACACCCCGCCACGCACCCCCAACGCGCCTCCTCCTCCCCCGCCGCCGCCGCCGTCTCCGCGGCCCGACAGTCCCACCCGGGACAGCGAACCCCAATCGCCCCCGGCCCACCCTCCCACCCCCCCGCTGGGCCCGACCCCGGCCGCGATCCCGTCCCATCCTCTCGCCGCCACGTGCTCTCCGGCCCGCACCACCCCGTCCGCCAGCACCCCCGCATCCGCGGCCCGGGCGCTGGACCCCGCGGCCCTCTCGACGTGGGGCGACGAGCCCCTGGCGGCGTCGTCCCCCGCCACGGCCGTCACAGCCGCCCGCATCCAGACGCCCCTGCTGGGGTCCCGCCGTCCCAGTCCCATCAAGACCACCCGGACCCCGACGACCCCCCTGCCCCCGCGCCCCTCTCGGTCCGCGTCCCCAGTCCGCACGACGGCGGCCAAGGGCCCCGCGGGTGCCCGGGCCGCCTCGCTGCCCGTCGCCTCGTTCGGGGCCCCCGACCCGGCCGGCAGCAGCCTGCCGGCCCTCAACCCGGCGGCAGCCCCCAGCAGCCCTTCCCGGTCGCCCTCCCCGAGCCGCCGCCGGAAATCACCCAAGCCACGCGCCCCCCGACGACTCGTCCACAAGTCGCCCCTCAAGGAGTCCGGCCCCGCCCCGCTGCCCGCCCCGACCACCCCCACCCCCACCCCCACCCCAATCCCCCACGGCTCCGCATCGCCCAGTCGGGCCGGCGGCGGGGCGTCGCGCTTCCTGCAGGCGCTGGCGCCGAGCCACCAGGGGACCTCGCTGGTGGTCATCGGGGATCTGCACGGCCAGTTCCTGACCCTGCACCAGATCCTCACCGAGGTTCTCAGGCTCACCCCACGGATGCTCGTCGCCCCGCCCGCCGTGCCGTCCATTGGTCTGCTCCCCATGCCATGTCCCACTCGCTGGGGGGGCTCGTGCGCCCGGTGGTGGGGGCAGGGGCCGGTCGGAGGGGCTGGTAGATGGCGGTACCAGTCATGGTGATGGGGGCGCCTCGTCACGCTCATCTGGTTGGGGGTGGGGTGCGGCCTGTGGGCGCGCAGGCCCGTTCATCTTCCTGGGGGACTACGTGGACCGGACCCTGTTTGGGTGCGAGGTGCTGCTGGTGCTGATGCTCTTCCTCATCGCCCGCCCCGGTCCGCCTCATCGCCCCCGCCCCCGCCCCCGCCCTGGTGTGGGTGCTGCTCCCCTCGCGCCCCAGGCCGGCAGCAGGCCCTCATTTCACTCTGGGCTTCTGGTTCTGACTCGCTTCCACCACCGCCACCGCCCAGCGCTGTTCATCCCCCTGAGGGGCAACCACGAGTGCCTCTCCATCACCGAGGTGTACGGCTTCAAAGAGGAGGTCCGTCGCCATGGCGCCCTCCCTCCCGTCGACACACCATCACCGCCACCCCGAACCCAACCGACACTGGTGCGTGCGTCGATCTCACCCCCTCGTGCCGACCCACCACCGTCCCTCGCCCCCGCTCGTCGGTGGCCGGGCGGCAGGTGCTGAGCAAGTACGACGAGTCGGTCTACGCCCACTTCATCCGGCTCTTCGAGGCGCTGCCCCTGGCGGCCCACATCCGGCCGGCCCTGAACCCCCGCCTGCTGGGCACCAGCGGGCCCTGCCCCCCGGGCCTCGGGGCCCACATCCCCGGCCAGCCCGGCACCACCTGCGCGGGCCGGTGCGCCGGCTGGGACCAGACATCGGCCCTGTGTCTGCACGGGGGCCTCTGGCGGACCCGGGGCGGCCGCGAGGTGGGCAGCCTGACGGGCCTGCGCCAGCTGCGTCGGGGCAAGGAGGAGGAGTTTGCAGGCCCCTTGGCGGACCTGCTCTGGTCGGACCCCAACCCCACCGGCAAGGGTCCGTCTGCCCATCCGCCCATCGGACCCACACGCCACCCACGGACCCCTCCCATGTGCAGGGATGCAAGAGAGCGCCCGGGGGGTGGGGTTCCTCTTCGGGCCGGATGTCTTCGAGAACTTCTGCCGGGACAACCGGGTCCAGCTGCTCATCCGGGCCCACGAGGGCCCCGACGCGCGCATCGACTTCCCGCCCCGCAACCCACGCAGGTCGCTCACGCACCCACGGCCCCCCATCCCACACGCTCTCATACTCCTCTGCCTCGCTTTTGACCCTGCTCGGCGTCTTGTCTCCGCTGCCCCGCCTGACTTGACGACCATGGCCAGCATGATGGACGGCCACTGCGTCGACATCAAGGTCAGTCGCCACCCTCCTCCTCCCTCCTCCGCCTCCCAAGCGTTACCGGGGCACACAGCCCTGACGGTCCCACCCACCCACTCACTCACTCACCCCCCCCCCCCCCCCCCCCCAGTGTCTCTCGGGCCACACGGCTCTGACGGTCTTCTCGGCGGCCAACTACGTGTCGGGCGCTGCCCGGATGGGCAACCGGGGCGCCCTGCTCCGGGTCCGGCTCGCCCCCTGCGGCACCGTCACCTCCTGCGGGCCCACCCCCGCGGCCGGCGGCCCCACGGCCGCCCAGATCGCGCTGATGGGCGAGGAGGATCTGGCCGCCGCCTCGGCCTCGGCCCCCGGCGCGACGGGGCTCTCGGCCACCCTGCCCGCCGCCTCCCGTCCGAAGACCCCCGATCTGGGGCTCTCCTCGGCTGAGGTCCGTGCCTGTGCCTGCCAGCTGCCTGTGTCGGGTGTGTGCCATGCGCCGGTATGGCACCACGTAGATGCCGAGCTGCAGCATCTCCTCGGCGAACTCGTTGGCCAGGCGCGTCGCCGATCATGATCGACACGATCGGGTGCACGCTGGGCCGGATGCTGAACCCGGCCTCGGTAATCTTCTCCCGGAGAAGCGCGTGTTCTCGGCGAGCGCCTGTCGCGGAGCTGGGTGCTGGCCGAGCTGGTGGTGAAGGGCGGGCGGGCGGGCGGGCTCGTGTGTGCTCGCTCCGCATCCCCAGCGCCCCTGATCTTCTTCTTACTCTCTGCTCCTCCCAGGACGAGCCTCCGCTCCCTGAATCACGCCGGGGTGCCGCCAAGCCTCGCGGGGGCTCG
Organism: Paratrimastix pyriformis; assembly: GCA_027972325.1. NCBI lineage: Eukaryota > Preaxostyla > Paratrimastigidae > Paratrimastix > Paratrimastix pyriformis. The sequence continues at coordinate 20,061 of JAPMOS010000037.1, read as the reverse complement.
GCGGCCGGTCGGGGCGGCGCCGGGGGACGCTCGGGCAGCCTGTCCCGCTCCCTCCGGGCCGCCAGCAGCCGGCAGGTCGCCACCCCCGGCCGGGTGATGCGCACCCGGCAGGCGGCGCCGGCCTTTGTGTGGGAGCCGGTCACCTTCGTGGAGGGCCTGCCTCACCCCGACATGGGCTTCGTCTCGCCATAACGGCGTCACCCCCATCCAGTGTCGGAGTGGCGAGCACGCGCCACTCGGCACAGAGACATGTTCACACAGGCGGACGCACAGGTGCTCGCAGGCACACGCACACCCCTTCTTTCTCTTGGAAATTTCGTGGTGTCCATGGCGTTGGTGCTGGCGCCTTTTTTTATTTTTTATTTTCCACGTGGTGGAGGCGCATCGTTTGTGCTCCTCCTTCCCGTGCCGCTGTGGCCGGGTCCCCACCCGTGTCCTCCACAGCCTCGACATTCTCTTTTTCGTTTTGTATTGCTCGGTATTTTTGTGTGTCACTCGGGTATTGCGCTGCTGTTGCACGTCGGGTTTTTTCCCCCTTCTTCTTCTACTCTCCTCCTTGGACCGCGGAATCATCATTCGGCCTTTTTTGCACTGCTGCGTCCCATCGCCGGTCATGGAGAGAACCCGCCCGGGTCCGAGTGGCATCGCTCCGGCAGCCCGGCTTGCCGTATGCGAGGAGGCGAAGGTCGGAAAAATGCGTCACGCCCACAGACTAGGGCCGATTGCGCTTGCTTGACTCTCGTTGTCGTGTCTGCGTCTTTTCCGCAAAAAAAATCATCGCCTCCTGTGTTGAATCAGGACCGGAGCCTTTCTTTGCTCCATGATTCTCCTTTTCACGCTTGTGGATTGGCAGACAGATGTGCTCCAGCAGATACGACTTGAAGCCGGCCAACAAATTCTCCTTCACCCCACAACCGATTTCCTTGCTTATCGGATCGCTGGGACGAAAGGGACGAAAATCTACAGGTTCGAGTCGCCTCTGTCTCCAATTGGAATGGGTGCTGCTTCCACTGCCACCTTCACCTACGCACTCCGTCTGGTCGCTTCCTTTGGACATCATATGCGTGAATTCTCCCAGCTATCGATGGCTACGAGGCCACCCCGTTCTGGCTCACTACGGGAACTGTTGTTGATTTTCGGTGGAACTTTGACAGGCCTCTTTTCTTTTCGATTTATCGGAACCGTATCCGGAGCCAGAACGAGTTCCTTTCCTTCCTGGGGGCTAGCGGCTCTGGCTCCTACACCGTTGAGACAGGTCCGAGACCACATTCTCCATCACGGGCCAGTTTCTAACAAAGGTTTAGAGGGTCTCTATTTATTTGAAGTCCGCAGTTTGCAGATCTTTTGACGCCCACTCACACCCTGCCGCCAGGTGGACAACGCGAAGGAGGGTATCATCAACCCCGGGTTCTGTACCTTCTCCGTGAAACGTCCATTTGTCTGTCACGTTATTCGATACCGGGGTTCCATCGATTCTTTCATGCCGCAGTACCAAATCCCACGGGGGGCCGCGCCGGTGGGGGCGAACTTCACGGAGCCCATCCGGTCGGCTTCGCTCTACCTGCTGGTCATCCCCCCTGATCAGGCCGGCTCGACCAAGGTCGCTCTTCTCGCTCCCGCTTCCCATCTCTCCATCCCCGACGCACACACTCCCCCCCCCCCCCCCCCCCCCCGCGCACTACCAGAACTTCAGCTGCATTTCCAGCCACACATCTGCACACGCGCACGCAACCACATTCCGTTTTGGGGCACATGCGTCCCGGGCCTCGGTGGTGCGATCCACTTGCTCACTCTTCCCCGCCTGGTCGCCTCTCTAGGCCTGCACGATCACATACATGGAGGCCCGCAACAACAGCTGGTACATCGTGGCCATCATCCTGAGCACCATGTTCGGGTGCACCCTGGCGTTGCTCTGGGGGGTGGCCTTCTGCCTCCTGCCGGCGAGCGGTGGCCCCGAAAGCCACGCCGCTTCGCCGGTGGACAAGAGAGAGGAGCCGAGTGCGGAAGTCCCCTCGGTCGTGATCGAGACCTCCGTTTCGCGCGGTGTGGATGGGTTGCCCCTGCTGTCCCGTTTCTGAGTCGCCCCCCCCCCCCCCCCCCCCCCCCCCCCCCCCCTCCACCACCACCACCACCACCACCACTTCCATAAAGAGCTTCGGAGTGTGAGAGAAAGGAAAGAAGGAGGCGGGTGAACGACCGCGAATTCCGGTGTCGATGTCGATAGCCCGGGTTCGAGCGGCTCTTCCCACATCGTTCGATCGATCGATGCCAGGACACGGCGGTGGCAGTCATGGCGGCGGCGGACATTCTCATAGTAGTCATGGCGGCCGTGGTGGTGGTGGTGGTGGTGGCTGCGTTGGCCTGTTGTCCGTGCGCACTTGCACCATTCGTCTTGATCCACTGTAGGACGGGCCTCTACGTTACTGCTATTGTCTTCATTTTCTGCTTCATTAATTGGCCTACGAACTTCCAAACGACCCTCGACATTGAGCCGGGGCAACAAATTCTGGTTCCAATTACCACAGAGTATCTTGGATACTGGCTCGATGCCGCTACTGGCACGACCACTTATCGGTTCCCCTCGGAGACTCGCCCATCTTCAATCGCGATGTCCGTTCCTTCAGTTGATACATACTCCTTTTCGCTGGGTCCGTATATATTCCTGCCAGCTTTCTTTCTGATGTTTTCGCCTCATGTAGCCCATGACTATTACGAGTATTATTCGTATTATTTAAGCGCTGGGACCAACGGTCTGCCTCTCCACCATCACTGTCATCATTATCCCCTCCTTGGTCTTTGGTCGTGCCAGTCTCCTTCTCCTGGAAATTTTCCATGCCCGTCGGATTCAACGTGTTCCAGCGAGTCCTTGACAACAGCGACCATCTGGTCTTCCGGGCCATGAAAGCGGCCGGTTCCGGTCAATACATCACGCCGGCAGGTCTGTGGGAAGGTGCCCTCAGGGAAGTCGCCATGCAATGGTCTCGCAGATGACATGTACTACTTCGAGGTCGATAACAGCGCCTATGACACCAGCGATGGGTGGTACACTCTGTCGATTTCGCGTCCTCTGGTCTGCTCTCCCCCGCCGGGCGGGTGCGACGCGGTCCTGACCGCCAACCATCGCCCTGATCCCTCCCCTCCCCTCACCAGTACGATGTGCCGAGCACGGCCGAGGTGCTAACGGGCAGCGTCCGTGGCAATCCGAGCGCCTCCTCCACGATCTACCTGCTGGTGACCCCACCGGCCGAGGCCTGCAACCCCAAGGTCACCTGTATAGCCCAACCACCCCCCAACCGTGTCGCTTCTGCTCCCGATCAACACCGCGCCCCGCCCTTCCTCCAGCTCAAATCCTTTCTCTCTCTCATCCCCTGCAGTACTGCAAGATTAGCCTTGTCGAGTACTGCAGCAACGTCGGCCTGATCATCGCCATCGTCTTCACCGTTCTGTCCAGCATCGGGGTGGTGGCCTTCTGGTGGCTCGCCATCTGCTTCCTGCCCGACCGCGAGAAATCCAAGGCGGCCGCGGCCCAGCGGGTCAGGCTGGACGCAGAGCGTGCGGTGCGGGAACAGCACCGAGCCCAGGAGGCCCAGGCCCAGGAGGCCCGGCAGGCCCAGGCTGTGAGCATCGACACCGCCCCGACAATCGACACCCCTCTGACGGTCGCCACCCCGATCATGGGGGGCCTCTCAGTCCCGGTGTATGACCCGGCCCCCGCCCCCGGCAAGCTCAGCGCCTCCATTGAGCAGTCCGCTCCGGTGAGCCTGTGATGGGATTCTCCCTGATCGGGTGCATCTTGTGCCTGCTTTTTTTATTCGTTCTTCAAAACCTTTTTTTTTTTTTTGCTCTTTTGTTGTGTTTGGTGACGTCCCTCAGTGGACCACCGTTTCTTCGGACCGTGCCGCATCTTCTGGCGGTGAACCAAGGAAAGCCAAAATCTTCCTGGAAAAAAAAACTGGGGTAGGGGGGTGGCGGATTCCACACGACTCTACAGTTTTCACAGAAAACCGGCAGGCGAACCCCAGGTTCTATTTACTGATTCGGAAAATTAATAACTGAATACCGGCTGCGTTTTTCTCCATAATGACCTGTCCCCCCATTTCTATTTTTTGTCGCGGCTTTCGATGCGATTGGCCACACCTGAGACGGTTTATCGTAGTTCTCGGAATTGCGTCTGTTTTTGGCGGATCCCCTTGCGGTCACCGTTTCTTCCGAAAGTGTCATCGTCTATCTGATCGCAGCATTTAGCCTTTTTTACAATTACCCTTTTCAAGCAAATCTCACAAGCAACGTCTACATCCTCCCCGGCGAAATGCAACTGGTGGCTTCCGATCCCAAGTATATGGGCGTCAAAATCTCTGGCGCCTTGGCGACACAGATCTATGTGTTCACAAACACCACGCCCGAAGTTTTAGGAAGGGGAAATGTGACCTCGGATACCTACCAAGAGGAAGTCCTGCCGGGTCGCAAATATGCCGCCGAAGGCTATCTCAGTTCAGGGACCACCGTTGGGTTCTCGTACGCTTACGACCACTCCTTGACATTCGCCGTATACCTCAACGAGATCAGTTCCAAAACGATGGTTTTCCAGAACACTTCCCAGCGCGGGTCGGGGGTGATAACCATCACGACCGGGGGCAACTACTACTTTGTCGCGGACAACAGCGCGTGGATCCTCTCGGCTCACGGGAGCTTCACGCTCTCCATCCAGCGGCCACGAGTCTGCCCCGTGCCCCCTCCCCTCCCCTCCCCTCCCCTCCACACCGTCCTGTCCCCCCTCCCACCCCTCCCCTCTCTCCCCCCCATTCCATACAGTACGACCTGACCGGGGGCCAGCTGGCTGCGGGGAATGAGATCTATCTCGAACCCAAACTGCCCACGGGCTTCGTGGTGGTGGCACCGCCCACCCGGTGCCTCCCAAGGTCTGCCCCCCCCCCCCCCCCCCCCGGACTGTCTCACCTCCCCCGTTGCCTTTTTCCATGATTCTCGCGAGCATCATCACTCCCTGTCTGCCTGCCTGCCTCCTTTTCACCAACCTGTTCTGTATGATTATCCCGCGGTGTCGGGGCGATGCACGCTGTTGTGCTGCTGCAGTACTGCCCGATCGGGGTGACCTTCACGGCCGACCACCGTGCGATGCTGGTCTTCGTGATCCTCTTCGTGGTGGTGGGGCTTGCGCTGGCTGTCGTCATCGCCCTGGCCGCCGTGCTGGCCATCCGCCACGTCCGGGCCAAGCGGCGGGCCCTCCTTGCCTCCCCCGACGGGTCCCCATCGGGCTCGCCGGAGCCCCTCTCGCTCCCCCTCTGACCCACCGCGATGATGGGCACACTCCCTTCCTGTTTGCGGTTCTCTCGGGGTGGGCGTTCTTTTGTGCTTTCGGGGACCCATCCCCCCATCCCTCCCCATCTCCCCCAGACCCTCCGCATCTTGTTTTTGCGACCGATCAGGGCCTGCCGCTTCGTTTTGCGCGCCGCGGGCCGCAGCTGACGATGCAGCTTTGTGGGAAATGTGCAAAAGCTGCCTCCCTGACTCAGGGCTCCCTCCCGTCCCGTCGCGATCAGGGTCGGAGGTGTCGACGCGGTGGTGGTGGCGGCCTGGCCGGGCATCATCGTCTCGAGTGGGTGGCCATGGCGGCCTGCTGCAGCATGGCGGCCACGTCGAGGCCCTGCAGCGTCTCCTCCACGTTGCCCTCCAGGGGCCGCACCAGGGCCCCGATGAGCGCCCCGACCCTGCCCGCCTCTGGGCCCGGGAGGAACAGCGAAGCCCAGCATCAGCATCGCCGTCGGATCCGCCACCGCCATCCCCCCGGCACGGACCGTCGTCCAGGTGGTGAAGGGTGTAGAGGGACCGGGCCCGCTCGAGCTGCTCCAGCGTCCCCTGCGCCTCCAGCCAGACCCCTGCCCACAGCAACAGAGACGGGCGGGCGGTGAGAGGAGGCAGGGGCAGGGGCGGTGAGAGGAAGCAGGGGCAGGGGCGGTGAGAGGAGGCAGGGGCAGGGGCGAGAGGAGGCAGGGGCAGGGGCGGTGAGGAGGCAGCCGAACCAAGGCGCAGCGCTTCGTCTTGGGCCAGCCGGCTCGGGTCCCTCACAGCCAGCTGCGCCAGGTCGGGCCCTAGGCCCCCGCCGCGTCGTGCCGGCCGGGTGAATGAAGAGCCACATCAGGTGAAATGAAGAGCCACATCAGGTGAAATGAAGAGCCACATCAGGCGAAATGAAGAGCCACATCATGGCGCGTGCTGGCGCGGACCGGGCTGGAGGGTCGCCAGGAGGCCCTGGAGGTGGGCAGCCTCGGCCGACATGCCCAGGACGGCCTCGAGCTGCTCCCGGTCGGATTCGCGCCGCGCCGCGCCCCCGGTGAGATCGCCCGGCCTGGATGCCCCCCCGGGGCCGCAGTCTGGGGCCCCGAGCTGATCCAGGCGCGACTGCCACAGGGCCACCACTGCAGACACCCACAAAAAAGGAGGGCGGCGTGTGGGCGTCTGTGTCTGTGTCTGTGTGGTGCCCGGAGGCCGGTGGGGGCGGGTGGGGATCAGGAGCGGGCGCGGACGAGAGAGCGTGGGGTTGGCGCGGGCGGCCCACGTGTGAAGATCCTGTCGGGTGGGATAAAGACGCACGGGCAAACACGTGGTGAGGCGTTCCCCGGGGGGGGGGGGGGGGGGGGACGTGGGTGCTGGCAGCGAGCGGGCAGACCCAGAACAGTTCGCGCGACTGGAGCATCTCCGCGATGCTAAACGCCTCGTCGAACCGGGAAGCCCTGCGGACGGATCCCCAAGAACGGACCCACGTTGTTGAGGTGGCGAACTCGTCCCATTCGCACATGCAGGCACCCTCCGGCCCCACATCACACCACACCACCAGATAGATCACACCAGATCACACCACACCGCACCTCACCTCACCACACCTCACCACACCACACCACACCACACCACACCACAGATCGGTCACACCAGATCGCGGCACCCACCACGAGCCGCGGACTGGAGGTGGGCGTAGAAGCACCTGCGCGCCTGGTTGCCGACGACCCTGACCATGTCCCGGGCCGCTTGGGGGATGGCCGCCGGCTGGGGGGCGGCATCTTCGGGGGCGCCGAGCGCGGCTGCCTGGGGATGGGAGGCCTCCGCGCAGGAAGCGACGCAGCGGGTCCACAGGCGCCGCAGAATTCGCATCAGCAGATCTGAAGGATGGATAAGGGGGCATCAGGCGCATGCGTGCGCACGGGAGAAACAGGAAAGCCCACCCGGGGCGGGGCGGGGCGGGGCGGGGGCGGGGGGGGGGGGTGGGGGGGCAGACCGCGCCACTCGAGCCTGGCCGTGTCCTCGAGGAGGGCGCCGACGACCAGGGGCAGCAACTGGACCTGCTCCGAGAGGTCAGGCAGCGCCCACAGCAGCCCCACCGCCTTCACCACGCGAACCACCGGCCACCGACGCGCACCACCATTTCACAGCCCCCAGGGGGACATTGCCATTGAAGTCCAGGACGGCATGCGGTGCTTGGGATCGGCGAACATCACGAGCGGGGGGAGTCTCCCACCCACCCACCCGCGGCACCCATGACACCCAGCGGGTCGCCAGTGCAGACCCTGTCATGAAGCCACGCATGTGCAGACCCTGTACATGAAGCCGCGCGTGATGTACTCGCGCAGGATGCCCTCGACCGTCAGGCCCTCGCCCAGGGCGAGCAGCCCCGTCTCGAGATGGAGCAGAACCAGTGGCCCCCTGCGGCGCGGGGAGGGAGGGAGGGAGGGAGGGAGAGAGGGAGAGGGAGAGAGATCAACCCAGGCCCGCCGTGCGTGGCCAAGACCGACTGCGACAAGAAGCTGCTGCTTCCTGGTGCCGCCTGAGGGCTCGACGAGCTACGGGGCTGAGCACTGAGTGGGACGGAGCCAACCAGTTGGTATTTTAAGTGATTTCTTTTCTCTCTTTGTTCCCCTTTTACGGGCCCTGGTGGCTCGGTTTTCCGGAATATGAGAGAGAAGTGGGGGGGGGGGGCACGTGGTACACGGATGGTGGAACCACAGCAAGTGGCTTTCGCGCAGCGAGGGCAGCGGCCCAAGCGGTACAGCCACAGTCCGGAGGGGGGGCGGACCGGTCGAAGTACAAGGCCACGGAACAGCCCGACTGGCCGCAGCCCACGGCGCGCTCGGTCGCCGGGGCACGCTCGCCCTCGGCAGTCCCTGGCGTCGCCCCGCCCTGGAGGCTCCCCATGCTCGCGGGGCCGCTCAGGGAGGACGGGGGAGTGTCCACGCCCCGGGTGAGCACGGCAACATCGTTGGCGAGAGGGCACCACTCGAGCCCCACCAGCGCCACGTGGTGCCTGGGGACAAGCGCCCATCGGGAAACCGCCACGTACAGACGAATGAATGGGCTGGCCCGGGGGGGCAGGGCAGGCGGACCCGAGTTCCCGCTGGAAGTGGATGCTCTCAGCCTGGTGGTCCGTGTGGGGCACCATCTCCTGGGTGTATCCCCCCGGCCGGGCGGCCCGCCTCGGCTCCCCCGTCGTGGCGGCGGGCATCATCGTGTCCCCTGCTGCCCCTTCGGGCTCGGCGGGGACCTCCACCGGGATGCACCAGACGCACTGGCCGTGGTGGATGCCCGGCATCTGCTCGGAGCGGCCCCGGAAGAGGAGCATCTCGTCGTCGAAGTGGTCCCGCGAGGCCGCCGAGACCTGGGCCTCGGCCCGGTCCTTCCGCTCGGCCTCGCTGTCCTCGCCCTCGGGCCGGGGCGAGGCCGGGGTCGGGGGTGACCGGCCGAGGTGGGCCCCAAGGGTCGCCCCCGCCAAGTTGCCGGCCGGACGGCGGAGGAAGTATGGCCGCTTGTCGGCGCAGGAGGGGGCGGGCAAGTCGGGGAGGGGAAGATGGGCCGCCTCGGAGGGGGCCGCCTCGGAGGGGCGGATGAGGTTGGTGGAGTGGTAGGTGATGGGCAGGGGGTGCATGGCCCGGTCGCAGATGACGACTTCCTCCTTGGAGGCCACCAGCAGGAGGGCCTCGCTGGGGTGCCATCGGACGTGCTGTGCGGGGAGCTGCGGGCGGGAGACGATGAGCGGCAAATGGCGGGGGGTGGCAGGCGCGGACCTGGGTCAGCTGCGGGTAGACAAGGACGGCCTCGGTTTGGCTGTGGACCATCACCAAATCGCCCGTCTAGACCGAGAGGAGGGGATGAGCAAATCGCCACCGACCGACGGGGGGGGGGGGGGGGGGGGGTGCAGACTCTGCAGAGGATCAGGAGGGAGGATTCACTCGGGCTCCAGGCGACGGCTTGGAAGGGACCCGGCAGCGGGATCTTGAGGCACCGCGTGAGGACGAGCTGAGGATGAAGGGGCGGAGCGGATTAGGGGGGCGGGCGAAGCAAACCCGCGAACCTCGAATGGTGGCGAGAACTCTTCAGGCCCGGGGAGCAGCTTCATCACCCAGCAGTGCTCCTCCACAAGCGGCATGGAAGGACCATCCGAGCTGGTCGCTGCCATGGCGATGACCTGGACATGGGTCGGGTTGTGCAGGGAGAACTCGGCCTGCAGAATGATCATGTTCTCCAGCCGGCGACTCGCCAGGACGAAACTGCGAGCAGAATAGGTGCGGATGTCTCGTGCGTGAGTTCGGGTCAGAGCAGAGGCTTGTTCGTCAGGATGGGAGAGAAAGGGGGGGTGGGGGTGGGTCGGTCAGCGTGCGTTTGAATGTCTGTGGCTGGTGTGTCGGACGGTGCGCGCATTTGAGATGCGACGTGCGTCTGTGGAAAGGAATGCGAAATTCACAACGAACCTCGTGCCTTCCCCGAGATCCTGCCCATCGGTCTTCCGCTGGTCGATCACGGTGAGGAGTCCGTCCTGTGAGACGAGGAGGGCCCGTTGCCCCGTGACGTCGGTGCTCACATGTATGATTTGCCCAAGTCGGCTTGCCCCAGTCGGGGCGCGGCCACGCACGAGACTGGGCGAGGGACTCCGCCTGCGGGTGGGTGAATGGCGCCGGGCAGGAGAACGCGAGGTGCTCCGATTGGGGCCACGGGTGGCAGAAGACATGGCGGGCTGAGTTCGTGCGCGTGCAAGGGGAGCGCGCGAAAGGTGAGGTGACGAGAGAATTCTAAAGGTCCCAGAACGCAGTAAGGCCAGAATTGTGGGGCAGTGTGTATTCCACCCGGCGGTGTAGATCGGCCCGGTGATGGGGATGTACTGAATGAGGAGGTCGACAGGCTCGCCTGTTGAACCGGAAAGATAGGTGGAGACAACCGATCCGTCGTCGAAAAGAAGCTAGTTGTGCGCGGGAGAATGAGAATGACAATAATGGAGAATGTATCATGAATGAGAGACCTGCAACAAAAACGGAGAAAGCCATCGCATGCCAAGAAAACGACGCTGACTTTTTGTAATCGAATCGAAGTCTTTGGTATCGGATTTTGTGGTGGTCTTAATATTCATCGAACGTTCGGAGAGATACTGCTGGTAATAACGCTCGTATCCGATGCTTCCATTGTCGAGAGGAGGAAATGGGCGCAAAAATGTGTTTGAGTTCCGTGAAGAACCAATGACCGCCCCCCGGAGAGAATACATTGATTAACCCGGAAAGGGACGAGAACCATTAGGGGGGAGGAGGCTAACGTTATCAGCTGGGCAGATGATCCAAAAGGATTCTGTCGTCCTGGTCACCCTTCTGGGCGTACTGGCACTGGCAGGCATGCTCGCTGGCATAATGAACACCAATGCCCCCCGTGGAAGTTCCTCAGTCGCTTTTTCGCGCCCTCCGCCACCTCCGCCCATCCCACTCCTGAAACCAGGCGATTTAGACAGAGCTCTTCGTATTGTCGGAGGGGAACCACCAGCGTCCATGGTCCCTTTGACTCACTTCGATGAATCCGACCTTCTGCGGGGCGGCTTCAATTCTTCCACCGTCACTGTGTACCACCTTCCACAATATGACAATAATGTCACACACCCTCTTCTTCAACCTCACATGTCGCCCGATGATTATGCCAAGTGGCCCATCGATTTCCAGCCGGTCGCCGAGTGGAAGTATACTGCCTGGCTAGCAGTTTTTCATGGGGGGATCTCCCCGGACATTGACGGACCGTACACTTCCACCCATTACTTCCGCACCCGGGTTGGATGCACAGAAGCCTATTTCCACGATCATCCGGAGATTGTCGCCTCGCCCGGTATCCTGCGTGGGTACACCTTCGATAGCCCCGTGGTGCTCATGAGAACGTCTGGATGCTCCTCCCGCCACTATTTTTCCATTTCCCAGGCTTGAAGTCTTTGGATTGAAGGATATTTCCATTGGGTCCTCGGTTCGTCTCCCTGCCCCCCGCCCCCATAGCCTGACCTTTTCTTCTGCAGAGAATGTACCCAGACTGATGATGGTCCGGGAAACGCTGCTGGCCCACCCGGAGATGAGGATCATCATCTCGTACTGGGACCGGCCCTTCTTCCGGGAGTACCTCGACCTCCTGGGGCTCTTCCCACAGGCCGTGCTGATCCCCGACTCGGTCCACGTCCTGGCGCCCCAGATCATCGTCCCTGCCCCGGTCCCCTGTGGCCAAAACGTGCCCCGCCTGCTGCTCGAGATGCGGGACGTCATCTACGCCGCCATGGCCCAACGGGGCGTCCTGCAGGAGACACAGCCCCAGCCCCAGCGGGAGATCGTGGTCATCCGGCGGGGGCAAACGGCGCGTCATCAACCACGCCGAGGTGATGGAGGCCCTGAGGGAGCAGTTCGGCGATACGTACCCCGTGGTCGAGTTCACCTCGCTCTCGGTCTGTGGCGGGTGGGGTCTTAGCCGCACGAGTCATGCACGCCGGTCCCATGTTCCTGACGAAACTCCTCTCCTCCGCACGCACGCAGCTGATCGACACGATCAATATGTTCCGCCGAGCCCGTGTGATTGTGGGGCCGCACGGGGCGGGCCTGACCAACATCCTCTACACCCAGCCGGGAACGCCTGTCGTCGAATTCATGAAAGACGACCCCAATGCCTGCTATGCCTCCCTGGCGGCCAACCTCGGGCTGCCCTACTATGGATTTCGGGTCCCCGGGGCCAACCACGAGAACTCGATGACGGTCGATGTGGACAAAGTCATCGAGTGGACCGGGCGGGCTCTTCGAGAGACCGTGGCCAAGTGATCGTGTTTTTGCTGTGCCTGTTGGGGATCTTTCAGACGATTCATCGTATTTCGTCTCGGTTTGAGATTTTTTTGCCGGAACCTCCTCCTTCCTCTCCTGTTTCTTCAATCTCACACCCTTCTCTGTGTTAACCTGTCATTTACATTATTCCAACTTAACATCGTGCGTGCGCTTCGGGGAGAGCGAGTCACGGTTCTGTCCGCTATTTTCATAGAACGGTCGGCCCTGCCGGGTGTGCATGGATGAATCGACCTGGAAAGAAAAGACGACGCAAATCAGAAAGTTTTTGGAGGGGGAATCGATCAGAATCGCAGCTGAGCAACGCGGTCTGTCGGAACTTCCGGATAAATGTGTTCCACCACAGTGCTTTAGAGATGATCCAGCTGTGTCTGAACAGGGGTTTTTCCGCTCCGCATATGCGGAAAATCTGCTGGCGGCACATTTGTTTTGAGTTTCCACAATTCCTCGATGAGGAGCTCGATCAGCTCGAGTTTTCTCTCTACCGCTCGCACCACCAAGGGGAGAAGAGCGAACAACCCGGGGGATCGCCTTCCGATGACGAGCCTGCGACTTTTGTTCAGTGGCAACAGAGATGGCGCGAGGTGGTCGAGAAGCGGACCCGGATTGAAACGGCCCTCTGGCAGAAGGTCGACCTTCCCCCCCGGTGATGACCACCCGCTGAGCCTCTGCCTGTACGCGAACAGGAACGACAAGACGCGGCGCCATTCTCCCCCCGGTTCCTGTCCAAGTCCCTTGGGGCCGTCAGCAAGGTGGCCCAGGTCGTGCATCCCAACAAGAAGCCGCCCCCTCGCCGCTCGAGGTCTGTCGGGAAGCCGGCACAACTTCGAGTTACATGACAGGCGGGTACACCGGCATCACAATGACCGAGGTTGGGCATGCGAGACGGAACGGTGCGAGCTCGTTCAGCCTTCTCGTTCACACTTTCCCTCACTGGGGCCTCCCGTGGGGCAGCGCGGACGCGGATCGGGCCTTCCGCCAATACCTGTCCGCCTCGGCCCGCATCCGGTCCCCGGCTGGCTCCCCTGCCGCCGCCGCTCCCCCCCGGCCATCGACTCAAAGCGTCGCCCGCAGCCCCCGCGGCCCGCTGCCCATCCGCGACGAGTTCGAGTTCTTCAAGAGCGAGTCGCACCGTCCGCATTCCCTTTCCACTCGCTCCCCCCCACCACCCACCCCGTCCAGCATCCCCCAAACCCTCCCCCATCGGCATCCCTCCGGCCCCATCATGTAGTCACGGACGCCCAGGCCCATGCGCTGGTCGCCCGGCTGAGGCGAGTTCGGGACCCGCCGCGACTGGGCGACCCCATGGGGATGGGCGATTGGATTAAGCTCATGGGGTCCATGGGTATCAGGTCCGCTTCCTTCCAGCTGGACACGTGCAGGCTCTCCGCCCCAGCCCTCTGTGCCAGACACAAGCCCCGACACCCAGAGTTGGAGGTCGTTTGGACAACAATCCGTCACGGTATTTGATGGGCAAGCCATTCGCTTGACACGCACGCACGCACACGCCGTTCTGCGGATCGTTTTGGTTTTGGGCAGCAACCCGTCGCTGGTGGAGCGCCTCTTCGAGGGGCTCAACTTCCTGGAGCGGGACCGGCTCTACCTGACCCAGGTGGGCCTCGTCGCGGGCAGCTTCGCCGCCGACCTGCCTGACGACGAGAACGGGGTCCCCGCGGCCCACCTGAGGTGTCTGTCCCTCGCCTGTGCTGTGTTTCCCCCCTTTTGCACACCTGTCTGTCTCGGCTGTGCTGTTTCCCCCCTTTTGCACAACGGCCGAAGACCGGGGACCTGAGGTTATGCCCCCCCCCCCCCCCCCCCCCCCCTTCCTTTGACGCCTCTCACTCGGCCCGCTCTCTTCCCCTCGCGCGCTTCGTTCGCCCCTCCCCCCCTCCCTCCTCCCTCCTCCTGGCCTGCGACTGCAGTCTGTTTCCGGGTGTTCGACCCAGGCAAGACCAACGTCCTGTCCAGGCCCATCGTCACAGCGGTCCGCTTTCTTGCCGCATCCCCCTCTCCCACCCCACGGCCTCGGTGGGCCAGGGTGGGCCAGGGTGGGCCAGGGTGGAGGCGGCAGACGGGACAGGGGCGGGTGTGTGGCGACTTGGGGTCTTCACCTGTTTGCGTCTCCTCCACGCCGCAGGTGATGCTGCTGCTGTGCCCCAAGAAGAGGTCCGCCCCTTAGGATCCTTCGGGGGGGGGGGGGGGTGATGATGCTGCGAAACCCGCTGCCTGTCTGCTTGCGTGACTCTGGCCGGCCTTACATCCCCCGCCCCCCCTCACCTTCCCATCCGGCCCGTCTCCTCCCGGCCTCTTTGGTGGCTGCGGGGGTGGCCTCGACAGCCCGCAGGAGATCGCCCGGCTCCTGGCGGCCATGGACGCGAGCCGGGCCCTGGGCACCACCCCCATGCCCACCATCACGGCCACCGAGTTCTTCACCCGGCCGGACCACTTCGGGGCTCTGCTCGAGCCCCTCGCCCGCATCTTCACGGCCTTCGTCCTGGTGGAGCATCCGCCCAGCCCCCCGGAGGCCCGTCGCGCCCTGCCGCCTCCCTCGGCCCCGGGCTGCCCCCGCGCGCACACCTCGGCCAGCCTGCAGGCGCTGCCCTTCGCGGATCTGGACCGGCCCTTCACCACGGCCGTCGGGGCCCGCGTCCTGCCGCCCCTCGGCGCACCTTCGCCGTTCCCCCCCGCCGTCACCACCACCACCCCTGCCACCCCCGAATCTGGAGGGTCCCCGCCCATCCTCACGACGCCCCTCACGACGACGCCCTCTCCCATGCGGTCGCCGGGTCCGCCGACGTCACCTCACCCCCGCCGCCCCGGCCCCATCTTCCCCGCCGCCTCGCCAACGAACTCGGGTGCCCCACGAGCCGCCGCAACCACCCGCACTCCCGACTCGGCCCCAAGACCCGCCGCTACCCGCCGAGCCGGCCCTGTCCCCACCCCTTGCTCCGGCCCCGCCCCCGTCCGGCTGGCTGTGCTGGCACGGTCGGCTGAGGGGCCGCCCGCCGCCCGACTCGCCCCCAGCCGCGGCCCTTTCTGACCCGCAGCCCACCAGCACCCCCGCCGGGCCCCAGTGCCAGTGCGATGACCAGCGCCCGCCGCAAACAGTCGCCGCCCCCTCCGCGCCCGTGCTGGACGAACATCAGGACCCATGGGCGATCCCAGCAGCAGAACCGCCGCCAGACACCGCCGCCATGCTGCAGCAGCCGACATCCCCTCCGAGGGTCGCCGCTGCCCCGGTGCCGGCATCGATACCACCCGGGGAGAGCCATCGCCCCTGGTGGCTCCCCCGGCAAGACACACCACAGTCCGACCCCCCTGCTGCCCGCCCCAGCGAACCCCGCGGTCCCTCGCCTCCTCCCTCAGCCCCACCCCCGCCCGTGCCTGTGGCCGCACCCTCCCCCGGGCCGGTCCCACCGTCGCCGCCCCGACCGCCCTCGTCCACTCAGCTGACCACCCCCGCCCCCTCGCCGTGCGTCACATCGCCAGGCTGCTGTTCCCCCGCACCAGCCACCACCCCGGCCTCCACCACCCCGGCCTCCACCACCCCGGCCTCCACCGCCCCATCCCCCGTTGCCACCGCCAGCCCTGGGGCGTCCCTCTCGCCACCCTCCTTCACGGTCGCCTCGCCGCCGCTGTCCTCCCCGCCGCGCACCCCGCGCCCTCGGCGTGGCGGCCCAACAACCCCCCGCTTCGCCAGCCCCCTGCGCCACAGCACATCGGCCCTGCGGATGGGCGACATCCAGACACCACCACAGACGGCGACGGCCGGCGAGGAGCCCGATGCCCAGCAGGCGGTCTTCCTGCCCCAGCAGAACCTGTTTCTCTCGGTGTCCCCGCAGGACGGCTGGCCGCCGCCCTCCGAGTGGATGTCCCCCAGCCAGGGCCGCGATCCCCTCAAGCCGGCACCCTCGCCCGCCCTCATGCTGCCGGCTGGCCCCGGCCTCTCGCCCGATACCCCGCTGGCGCGCCCGCACACCACCGCTGGCGGGGGCGGGGGCGGGGCCACCCGTGCGCACCTGAAGAGCAAGGAGGAGCTGCGGGCGGCCGTGCTCGGGGTGCATAGCATGGCCCCCCAGCCGGGCGAGGGCCCGCTGGTCTTTGACTGCACATCGACCCCACTCCGCGCCAACTTCAGCATCCGGGTCCGCACCCCGCCCTCCTTCGCCAAGACCACCCCCTGGTTGGTGGGCCCGTGAGGTGGGTGAGGGGACTGACCTCACCCCTTCTCTTTCCCCCGGCGCCGCCCCTTCGCCTTCTCGCAGGACCCGAAGCTGTTTGAGGAGACCTCCCTCCAGCCCCTCGAGGTCCCCGGTCAGTCGCCAGTGCCCCCTCCTCCTCCTCCTCCTCCTCCTCCCTCCCCTCCCTCCCCTCCTCCCCTCCCCCCCCGATGATGCGCTCGGGTGGTATGCCTGGTTCGCGGAGCGTGGTTGATAGCTGCACACCACCTCCCAGCGCGACCTCTTCATCCCCGCGCATCGTGCTCCGTCCCCTCCTCCCCTCCCCTCCCCCTCCCCCCGCAGGGATCTCGGTGACGCTGGGCATCCGGCGCCAGACGGGCCAGCCTGAGGCCATCTGCATCCACTTCGACCGGGCCAAGTGGACCGACCCGGCCGCCCGCCGGTGGTGGCAGACCGAGGGCCGCCTCCGGTTCGGGGCCCGCGAGTGGGTATGGGCCCCCCGGTGACGGCGAGGCCGATGAGGGTGTGACGGGATGGGCCCCGCGGCGATGATGAGGATGGGGGGGGATGCGGCGGGATGGGATGTGTATTTTGCGGGCTGTTTGGCATCCCGTGCGGATCGGTGGCGAGTGGACGACCGCTGTTTCCAACCCACCTGCCCCCTCCCCCTCCACTCACCCCCAGGGCAGACAACAGGGGGGTCTCTGTGGGGTTCATGGCGTCGCTTCTTGGAGAGGCGGAGGCGCTTTTCAAACCGATTCGCCCAGACGGCCCCGGCAGGGCAGGGCAGTCGCCCGCGGAATGCGGAAGGTGTGTCCTTCCGCCCGGGGAGGGTTCCGATCCGATGCAGGTGGTTGGCGCTTCGATCACTCGCCGGCACCCGCGGCCACCGGCCGGCTGGTGGTCACAAAGGATGGTGCGCGTCATCACAGGCACCTTTGCCGGCCCCATCTGGGGCAGCCTGCGGTCATGGGGATGCTCATCAGTGCTGCTCGTGGAAGAGTGCGCTGAGGATGCCCGGGGCCGCGCGTCGTCGCCCAGCCAGCTGTGGGCCTCGCGGGGCTGCTGGCCCAGGGCCCGGTTGGTGATCCCCGTCAGCGGCTTGCTCCCAGGCCGACCCGTGGGCGCGCCGCCGAGCTGTGATGGCGACGAGGCATGAGGGTACGGATGGCTGGTGTTGGGGGAGGGTGGTGGGCGCAGGGGAGCCAAGCAGGCAGGAGACGGACCCTGAGGTCGGTCCAAAACTTCTTCAGGATCAGCTTCTGCTCGCGGTCCGAGGCCTGCTTGAGCAGAAGGTCCCCGTACAGTTGCTGGCCACGAGGGGTGGGGGTGGGGAGGGAGGGGGGAGGGGGAGAAGCGATGATGCAGGGTTGGTGTGGTCAGCTCGCCCAGTCGCTGCCTCACCAACTGCAGCACCAGCACCAGCACCAGCACCACCAGCACCAGCACCAGCACCAGCACCAGCACCAGCACCAGCACCAGCAGAGCAACAGCGGCAAGCGGCAGCGGCAAACGGGGGACCGTGCTGTGCGTGTGACAACGAGTGGCGGCGGGGGCCATGGGAGGAGGGGGAGGGGCATGGGCGGACCTTGAGGATGCCGGGGGTGGCGCCGGGCAGCTGGAGCAGGATCTGCACGACCGGGTCCGTGAAGGCCATGAAGCAGTCCCGCAGCAGTCCAAACTGCCCCCCCACCCACCGCCGTCGGCCACACACGACGGCCAGCAAACAAGCATCATCAAGGAGAATGCCCATCGTTGGCGAGCCCCCCCCTTTGGGTTATAGCGCCCCGTGGTAGAGCGTCCCGTGGTTGAGCGCTGGGTCAAAGCTGAGGGCGCTCCGGACCAGGGGGGCCTCGTTGTTGTGGTTCTGTGGCCAGGCCAGGGCCGAGAGCAGGCTCTGCACCAGGTCGCGGCTCAGGATCAGCTGCAGGTTGGGCTGGTCTGCTCAACCCCCCGGGGATGAGGGCGCGACCGACCAGGGCGATGGGGAGGGAGGTCCCGGAAAATGAGAGAGGCAGGTTGGGCTGGTCCGGGGAGGAGGGCGAGGACCCAAGAGGCAAAGGGGCAGAGAGTTGAGGCGAACCCACACGGAGCGAGGGACCCTTGTTCTGGGCTCGCATGAGGGGCGGGGTTGGGGTTGGGGGCGGTGGGCGGACTCTTTGCGAGGGCGAAGATGCGGCCCACGACGGGCATGATGCGGAGGGCGGTCTTGGAGTCGGGCAGCCCGAGGCCCATCGCCAGCCCACCCACGAGCACAGGCCCGGCACCCTGCCGCCGCGCCGCCACCGACGCCCAGTCGGAACAGAGCAGGAAATGAGGTGGCGATGCAGGCAGGGGCAGGTGCGAGTGGGGAAGGGGGGGGGGGGGGGGGGGGGCGTACGGACCGGCTGTGAAGGACGGCAGCCGTCTTGGCGGGCAGCGGAGCCGTTGCCGGCCCTGAGGCTGATCGCATCCCCGCAGCCCACAGAGCAGGGCACGCAGGCGGGTCGTCGGTCAACTCGTCGAAAGAAAGGCGGCGGCTGGGCTGGGCTGGGAGGGGCGTGTGCTGGGAGGGGGGGCGGGGCGGGGCGGGGGACGGACCGGGGATGGCGGAGATCTCGAGGAGCAGGTCGGTCACGTCGGGTCATCTCCACCAGCAGCGCATCCGCGGCGACCTCCTCCTCCACGGGGCCCGAGGGCCTGCAGGGTCGTGAAAAGGCGATGCTGATGACCAGATGAACGATGGTGGTGGTGGTGGGGTGATGCTGGCGGTGATGCTGATGCTGACGATGGTGATAATAATGGTAATGCATGTGTCATATGCCCTGCGTCATGTCGACCCCCCCCCCCCCCCCCCCTCCTCCTCCTCCTCCCTCTCAATCTCCATCGCCACCAGGACTGCAGACGTCTGGGCTGCATTTCTGGCCTGGGTCTGAGCCCACGGCCCCGAGGCTCTTCATGAGGGGCGGCGAGGGTGGGCACCAAGGCCTCGCAGAGCGCCCCGTAGAGGCGCCCGGGGCACTGGGCGAAGACGGGCCGAAGGGCGTTGCGGATGAGGAGGGACACGTTGTGTGCCGGCAGGACGGCCATGTGCCCCAGGAGGCTCTCGAGCAGCCCCTGGGGCAGCCCGGGCACCGCGTACAGCAGCTGGTGCTCGGCCAGCTGGCCCAGGGTCTTGTACCTGCCGCCCACCACCACACCCCCACCCCCGAAATCAGCAACCTGGGGTGAGGCCTCGGGGTTTGCCCGAACCGGGAATCGCGGGACGGGGTCGGGTTACATCATCACACCCGCGCATCCCATCGTCCCATCGTCCCATCGTCCCATCATCATCACCATCCCATCCCGTCATCATCACCACCGTCGCCACGTCACACCGCCCATCGTATCACCCTGACCGATCTTGTCCATCCCATCGCCCGCCGCGCACCCCCCCACACACACACACACACACACCACCATCCCCCAGGCAACAGCCACGGACAGGTGGGCGGCTGGGCGTTGAGCCAGGTGAGCCACCGCTGGCCAGGGCCGCCAGGGCGCACCCGCCGGGGCCGAGCCGGGCAGCCAGCATGTGGGCCGCCCGGCAGAGGGCCAGCAGGCTGGGGCCAGCTGCATGAAGGGCCCGTACAACGGGTGGCTCTCGGGGGGCCGCTCGGGTGGGGCCGCCAGGCCCGAGGCAGCGGGGCCGCCGGGATGGCCTGGGTGGGGAACCGGAAGAAGGATGAAGGTGATGAATAGTGACGAACGCTGGTGCGGATGTGCTGGTGATATCCTCC